>JAQPZY010001172.1:0-450000 GCA_029931535.1 Margaritifera margaritifera
TAGAACTGATATTTAAATCATTCTGATTCCGATTTAAACTAAAAAAATTTATGCCAGTTAGCTTTATATCCCATTTTGTAATGTATATCCAAAATATCTGATAGAATATCTTTATTTTTACCCTTCTTTTTCTATCTCTTGAATCCGCTATACCACTACAAACAATAATTTGTATTTTGAACTTAATCTCATATGTCTATTGTATGACCTGAGCTGGTAATACAATTCTTTTCTGTTCTGTTCTTCTCTGCTAACCACGTATTCAATATTTGCTTCCTAATTATAGGTAAGCCCTTGAAAACACTTGCGATCAAAAACACTGGCAAACTTTGTTTTCAGATGATTTACGTGTATCACGCTCTGTCTTGGACAAGGATAGTAAATGCCAAATAAATTTTTTAAAAGACAGGTAACTTGGTCATCCCCGCCCCCCCCCCCCCCCCCCCCCCCCCCGCCCCCATGGTCTTGAAGCTGGAACTTTCTTTCCAACCAGGATATATAAATTAATATAATGGTGGATAGAATATGTTCTTTTTTCTGCAAATGAGAGCAAAAGTATTTTTTCAAGTTATTTGTTTGCCCCCCCCCCCATCTCTTAATGATAGTGCTATTGTTAATGAGATTTATCCAGAATACTCAAGGACACGTGTTTGACAGCTTCTTTTAGCCTTTTGTTAAAGGACAGAATGCAGAAGAAAAAAAAAGTAATTATCGCCTTACCATGCCTTGATAAATCACCGATCCCCATTCCGGTGGAGGGTTAGCGTACTTCGCCACTGGCAGGCAGGGGTCATCCAGCTCATCAGAATACATAAATCCGACTGGATTCTGATTCTGGTTAGGGCATGGGTAGAGGTACCTGTCAACATGGCGGTTGCAAATACATCTAGTAAAAGCCAAGGGGAGGGTCAATCCCAGGAAGAAGAATCCAAATATTAAGTTCATAGTGTCCTTTTGTCCTTAAATCTGATTTTCTCACTGTAAGAAAATTTTTTGTATAAGTATATAACAGACTGTGAGAATACCCCCCCCCCCCCAAAAAAAAAAAAAAAAAAAAAAGTGGGAAGGTACAAAGGAAAAGTGTCCAAGACAATGCAAAACCAATTTTAAAAATTCAGCTAAAAGGGGAGTTTAATATGTCAGGGGTTGACTGATTTTAATATCTTTGTTTCAAAAGAGAGCAATTATGCTTACTTGATCTGGTCCTTTTGGTGATGGTTCCTATACGTGTAGAGAACTGGACGAGAACCAGCAGCATATGATTAGAAAATAACATCAAGAAGTGGGGAAGGAAGAAAGGAAAAAAAAAGAATGAATGAAAGAATGAATACAAGAAAGTAGTAAAGAAAAAGACATAGGAGAAGTATACAGACACACAGACAGAACATAATTTATAGCGCTGTTGGCCTCCACTATGACGTACACAGATATAGATAACAATTGGTACAATTCGTTAGAAACTACTCATGATTTTTACGCATGAGGTTGACTTCTGTTTCCGGTTGGCGAAGACATTTAGTTTACTTGGGTCTAATCCTTAATATCCTACATTGACATTTTCAGATGCTCTAATTATGGATTTTCTTAAAGTCACTCGTTGAAAATCTTGGAAATTATTTCTATAATCTTAATTATAAGTACTTTTGATCAAATACAAAAAATGAAGTTGTGTAAAGATTTTATTAACTTAGCTAGTAAATAATCTATTTGAACGAGAAGGTGAAATCAAACAGTGGCTTCTGATTGGTTAAATGTGATGACCTAATGATAAAAAGATTGATCAACAAACGTCTTGACTGCCTTGTATCATGTCCTTGGTGAGTCCCCTCACAAATGGTATCATGTAATTCTGTCTACGTGTTTCGACCTACCCATAACTTTCTCGTTCGTATTAAATCGACCCAACTTAATTAGAAATAGAAACATAAAAATAACATTTCTGATCAAATATTTGAAAAAAATTATATCACTAATTATTTTGTTTTATCAATTTTAAAATTGATTGGGGGAAAAGAATATTTACACGAGCAATTTTAGAACCGAAATTATGTACCCCCTTAAGCATGACGAGGAGATCTAATACATTTCGGACAGGATTTAGTGCAGAAGTACAACAATTTATGTTGTCACCGCCTTTTGTCCGTACTCTTACCATGTACCGAGTTCATCAGCACGAATAGACTCAGCTCACAATTATTACGAAATTAGTCCCTATCTATTTTTATAGTATTTGTAACATATGATTTATCTGGATTTGGACATACTGGAAAGTTCAATACTGGGAAATATACGTAGAGAACATAAGTCAAGAGGAAAGGTTGCTGTGAACTTATGGATATTTTGTACACTTTTTTTACCACCATCCTTTCTTGGAAATATCTCTTATTTTAAACGCTTCATAAAGAAATTTAGCTAGTGTACTTATTGTTTTCTTATTAGTAGAAGTTAACAATTGAACGCACTTATGATGGTTTGTTCCAGAAGTACTTTTTAATTAAGTTTACAAGTAAGTTTGTATAAACTGGACATACTAAAGAAAGGATATTCGTTTTCAGTATCATGATTGTCACATAGCATACAATAACTCAAAATGAAATTGGCCATGCCGACCAAGCAGAGATATTGCTGCATTTGCATGATAATAAATAGTAATAATACAATTTAAAAAACAATAAAATGAAAAAGCTTGTCGCCCTCGGCTGTACGCAGTGAACTTGGAAACATAATTGACAAGCCACTAATCTATCCTAATTAGAGGGCATCAAAAAAAATTAAACAAGTCGTCATTTTATTTAATCTGTAACATTTGAGGTTTTATTTAAACTGCAACATTAGGTGTTTTATTTATTCTGCGAATTTTGGTGTTTCTTTTTTTTTTTTACCTTTGTGTGGCCAGATTACATGTTTCATAAGGTACTATATATTAACGGTATTTTATAGCAAACTTGAATTCCTAAACTTTGACCAAACTTGACCTTTAAATAAAAAATTCACAATTAAACTTTAAATTTTCTTGAATTTTTGACACTCGGCTATTTTGATCTAACTTGTTTTTCTACATCAGTGATGTCCGAAATTCATTGAAATTTTGCATCAATATATCAGACATATTTGACGGTATGGCAAATAACATGGCATTAAACGTCCATTATATATATATATATATATATATATATATATATATATATATATATATATATATATATATATATATATATATAAAGCGTGCTACCGTCAATACTACGCTGAGTTTTGGAAAAGCTTATAGCGCGACTTTCCTTTCGGAGAATGTACCGTCTAAAAAGCAATGCGTTCACATTTAAGACATTGTCAAGAAATTAAGGAGAATAATTTCATTTGTGTAAAAATAAAAAAAAATAAAAAAAAATATATGCTGCAACATGGTAAGTGCCATATTCCGTGATTCGAGAATCGTTGGTCGCGAATGTGGTGGATTTGTTGAATTAGATCAGTGACTTTCAAATGTATTGTTCGTATTACTAGTCTGGAGGTAGTCGTAGAAATATGACTGACTCGGGGACGTCTTGTTAGAAGCTAGCAACATAGGTTTGTTGTTTTTTGTTTTGAAAAGAAAACCTTTCTAAAGCAGAAATATCATGTTGTCTTTTCGGGAAATTGTTTTGATCTGTGTAAGTAGTTATAGGGGTCAATATGGGGATATGGTTTTACATATTTCCTTTTGTGATTATTTTCTCTATCTCTCTCGGTAATAATAACAGTGAATCATGCCACATATAAATATTACGTCAAATCTATAGCTTGTAACCTTGTTTTTATGACAAAATTGATACAATATTGCAGATGAGATCCTGGAATAAGGTTAGCCTTCTGATCGGTCTGTTCAAATAGAATCGGAATTCCCAAAGTGCCCCGTCCCCCCCCCCCCCCCGAAATTAAATGGTTGTTCTCTAACTACTGGTGTAAGGCTAAATTGTATGATTCATTCATGTTAGCCTATTGGGATATATATAGTACAGAAATGCTCTTTGATACCTTTGCTCATTTTTGTTGTTGTTGTTGTTTTCCCAGTCCAATAAATCTAAAACTGAGCTAGTCAACCTAAGATAATAATCATGCTCTTTTACTTCAAGTGTTACATCAGTCAATTTTATTGGGTCACTTATTTTATCGCCTACTGGAGACCTGCGCCAGGGCTATCTGATGTCCCTTTAGACGGACCAATATTCTCCAGCTTAAGGAAAATCTGTGCAATAAAGCACTTTAGGTTGTGATTCTAAGCATGTTACCTAACTTTATCAATCATTTTAGTAAGTGCATTTGACAATTTTATTGTGCCTGAAATTTCATGCTCTGCTGGATAAACGTCTTATAAAATTTATATACCCTGGATACCCACAGAGTTATAATAACACCAAAAATAGTGTTATTTTCAACGCAAACGTATTGGTACGCAGCATGGTTTATGTTTATATTCAATATCTCATCAAGTGTATCATTGAAATTATAAATAAATCAATAAGCCTGTCACTCAGGTGACATAATCGTTTCAATTTTCAAGATGTCTTAGGCTATCCTTTTGATAGCGTGCCCATTTACTTGATCCACAGCGTCTGTTTCTCAACATTACAATATGGCAGATGTTAGGTTAGACAGTGTCTTTTGTAAGCACAAGTACTTTCCAGAACTCAATGGCCATCATTGGGCGACATGTTTTGGGATTTGCGTTCAAACGCCAAGTACAAATTCTAGGATGTTCTTGGACGTGCGCGTTCGAAAATGCCCTAACAACTAGAGTTAATCTCAGAACAATAAAACATGGCGCATCACACTCAGCACGTTCTGACATCTTTGTTCTCGTCACTCTCTCTTCAGAGGTGGTGTGAGTTTTCAGCATGAGAACGACGTTCGCTAACAATGTTTATTTCCTTTATTGCGAGAAGAACCACGAGAACATTTTTCGTGTTACAAGAACTCTCTCGCCTAAAGACGTCCTGTGTCGTCTGGACAGTGTTTATTAGGACATGGCGGGTCAGGGAAACGAATTGGGCGTCGAAATAAAACATACAATTAGTCTTTGATTTAAGAAGGATACAAATCCATTGAAGTGTCAAGAGTATTGGAAAGTGATCCATCTACAGTTTGTAAATATTTGAAAAGATTTCGTGAGTTAACGTAGAAAAACAAACATCACACCGGTAGCCCTGCGATAGTGACACAGCGGTGTAGGAACACGCTGTCACGGATCATTTAAGTGAGTCTAAATAAATCTTTGGAGCAAACTACCAGCTTATGTAATAAATCTCTACTCCGGAGTGTGTCAGGGATAACAGTTCAGCGACATTTGCATTCTATGGGATTTTTTGTAGAACAGTTTGTACAAAATCACATGTGTGACACGTCTGTAGGAAAAACTGTTTGCTGGTTGGAAGGATAAAACTAGTATGGAGTGTCGAACGTCATTGGAAAAAGTAATGTTTACTGATGAGATGACTATTCTTATCAAACCGGACGGTCCGGTTAAAGCGTGAGAGAAAAAACAGTGAAAAGTGGACTGGCCAGTGTCCTGGCTACCTAAGCCTCGACCAAGGAAGAGGGTTGAAGTTGATCGTGTGGGATTTTATTACCATTTGTGGTGTGGGCAGTCTGGCCATTGTAGACTGTAACATGAATAGTGCCAAATACATTTACACTCTTGAAACTTTCATGTGACATGTTGTTGTGAAGCTCTTCCCAGACAAACCATAGCTATCCCAAATTGGTGCATCGAACTAGACAGACACAAGAATGGAAATGGAGGAATAACTTGCCTCAGTTATTGTGGTCAGCACAGACCTCCGATCTCAGTCCCATAGAGAATGTTTGACTGGTGCTGAAGAACAATGTTAAAATGTTCTCCACACGATAGATACTCTGGACTATATGAAAAGCCACTTCCTCGACACCTTGGTAAACTTACCAGTTTTTACATTCATAGACTATCAGTCCATACCAGTCCATTCCAATGCTGCAGACGAGTCCTGATGTCTAAGGGTCACATAACAAAATAACGAGGACATACAGACACATTAAGGTAAGTTTAAGTCATCTGCTGTGAAACTACTTTTTTCACTCTGCACGGCAACGATCTTGAAAATTTAAGCAAATATGTCATCAGAATGTACATACATTTAACAAAAATTACGTCAAACGCTTAACTGATGGCTAACGTTATGGTGACTCCTTGGGTAATATTTGATTTTTAAAATTTGCCATTTAAAGTTTAAATAGATGTTTGTTTTTAATGATATTGTTTTGAATAATTAGAACTTTGCTCATTGGACAATAAAGCCAAGAACTTAAATTTGGTTAACTTCGTTGTGGCAGAGATTGATGCTTGAAAGGAGATGTAAACATGCAGCATTTAGCAAATAACCTAGAATGAATCATCCTTGTTTACTAGTGTGCAGATTCTAGACTGAAATGCAATGGCAAAAACTCATCAGTGCATCGGACAGGATAAAGGTTGCGGACACTGATGAAGTCATGGAACAAATAATGTAACACGGACAAATTTGTTGTTTATGCAGGTTTATGTTTTGTAGTAGTTTCCTACCAGTTTTTCAAAAGACGCAACAAGCAAAAATCTTGCCTGACAGCTCGTAGCCACAGCAGTTTCCTTTGTAAACCTTCAAAGTGTGAAACAACCCTCTGACAGCTTTTCAGAACAACTGTCTCTTGTGTCCAGGAAGCAAACAAACAAGATATTAAATACTTCAGGCAGAGGTTGCGTGGAAAATATGACTTAGCAAAGAAGACTAATTTTACTGCTGCAGTAAGTGAATTTATTTCCCTATACAAAAGGGAAAAAATGTTTTGCAGCCATATATACCACAATCGCACATACCAACTGACATACTTATTGATATAATATTGCTGTTGAAGTCATGGAGAAACTCCGATGCCTTTGTACATAAAGTCAATTAAATGACCATTCTAATTTTGCCGAGGTGGTTGCTGATTTAGATTCTTGTACATAATATTCGACTTACTATGGAACCAGAAAATTATGTGCAGTAAATGGTACAGGAATTACGGAAATATTAGCACTAGGATATGATATTACCAGAACAGAGAGAAAAACTTTCATTAACCGGAAAGAAAAAAAAAAACACGTCTTCTAAGGAAGATCAGATATCCTGGAGAAAGCTCACACGAGTACTGAAGAAAGTATACTTTTTGGTGGATTTGAGTAACTGTTGCCTCATCTACTGGAAGATGTATGTAAAAAGGTATAAGGAGGCATACACATATATGTTGCTGCATGTCCATTAAGCGATGTCTGCTGGTTACTAGAAAATGATTGTAATAAGCAGTGGTACAAACTGTTTTTGTTGCCTTCTGTTCTAAATGAGTAAAAAGCTGCACAGGATGAAAGCGTGAACACCAAATTATTCACATATCATAGTCACCAAAACATGGACAGTTCACAGCAAGGTACGAGATGAATCTGGATGATGAAATCAGAAATGTTTGTTGGATTTTCATACTGCAATTTATCGTAATTCCATGAGTCAGGTTGTAGACATATCAATGAAGACTTTATTTAAGGCGTTCTGCAGGACTCCAAAGCTATTTCCCTATTCAGCTGTAAGACAAATGTCGTGGGCGCAAGTTTTGTCATGAGCAGAAGAATGGGCATACTAGTAGCTACAGCCTAATAACAGATGTAACATTTGTTGGTATACTAGCAACAACACCCAAACAAGAGATGCAATATTAGTTTGGTATACTAGCAACTACAGCCTAACAACATTTGCAATATTAGTTCGAATTGTACACTTAAAACTATTTCACGAGAGTAGACAACTTGCTACTACTTAAGTCGTGATAACTACTTTCACACACACACACACACACACACACACACACACACACACACACACACACACACACACACTGGACCCATTTTCGATCCTGATTTGGCGAACCTTCTTGGTAGATTATCCAGAGGTATCATATGATAAGTGGTTGGTATCCATGAAGACAATTTGGTGCTTCTTTTTGATGACAGAAAGAAGGCTTTCGTTTCAATTGTAGAATTCCACCTTGTGATTGCAAAAGACCGGACGCCCGTTTCAAAGAAAGCAATATATGTGGAATCGCAGTGTACAAGATTATGTATATGCAATGACTGGTGTGAAAGCGCTAAATAACGATTCAGAGAGTAATAAGCCCATATGAGTTTATCATCTGGTTAAAAGTTCTTGTAATGGAATATTTCTAGTCGCATTTTATTATGCCTGCGCCAGCGAAAAGAGAGACGTGTATATTTTCCGGTCTCAACGTGGCATAAACTTCGTCTATTTCATCAACAATGCTATGATTTTGGAAATCATATAGCAATGCATTCTCTGGAACATTTACTCTTTCTCCTGTATAATACTACTGGTATATTTAGCTGACTATGCAGACTTTGAATCGTGCAACGTTTTATTACTCACTACTTTATATTTGCAATGAAAATACGACGATTTATCATTTGAAGCCTCAACATTCTCATAAACAAAGCATTAATCTTTCTGTTGTAAAGGTGTACTTATCTAAGATTTTGCTAAAGTTTTGCCGTAAATAAAACTATCTCTATATGTTTCGGTGTAATTTCCTTCTGGATCAAATTCCAGGACGGCAAGATGAGTTTTCTGAATCGATATGAATCTAGGAATGACCGTAGATATGTTGCTTGCTTGTAACAATTCATGGTCACTACTATATTTTTTAGCCACCAATAGGTACTCTGCTTCTAGACAATACCATGTCAAGCTCTGTTCATAAAACTGAAGAACAAAACATGTATGTACTTTTGTAATATTTATAGTGTGTATAATGGTGCAAATAATCTTGTTTAGCTGAAGCAAGCAAATATACCTACAAAAACTAAAATAAAGCATCAAATTAAACTAAAGTTCTGTCTAAATGAATAAAGAACTGGAAAGTGATTCTTGTGGTAACAACCATTGAATAGAGCACGTCTACAGTAAAATCGTTTAAAATCTATATATCGCACTTCAAATATCTGTTATGATATCTTAACGTGTCCAGCATGGAGACAGTCTGATATTGAGTAGTACAAGATGCAGACAATTTACTGTAATGTCATTTAGGAAACAAACTTTTTGCATACATTACCTTTGATACTGTCCACGAACGTGCGTCTTCAAACTATGTAAATATTTCTGAATATAGGATACAGTGGTAAATACACCACGAATTTCTTATATAAAATCGATTAATAAAATCATACCTTTATTCCTGTTCTGTGTCTAGGATATTATGCCTTATCTCTGGTTTATCTCAATATATATATATAAGGGCTGGACCCAGATCAACTGCATAGGGACGGAGGGTCGTCCTGTCTTTAAGCGTACAAGAGAGGGAATATTAGGTCATTTGCGATAAGAAATGATAAAAATGTAGGACAACTCAGGTACAAGTGATCATGGCAGAGATTTCCCTGTTATTAGACGGTTCAATCTGTGGAACAAGGAAACAACTAACATCAATTATGACATATAAAAGATTTGTTAAACTGTTTGTTTTGCAACTGAGCATCTGAGGGTTCAACCCCGATGCATGCTGGGAGGCAACGAATTAGTAGACGATCATTCGCTGTAGGTCTTCTTCGAATATCAGGCTCTCCTTCACTTCCATAGACCACCCACCGCCAAAGTTATCTTAAATCAACATAAAACAGATTTTAATCATATATATATATATATATATATATATATATATATATATATATATATATATATATATATATATATATATATTGGTAACGGCGCGAGTACTAAAGGTAGCTAAAAGTTTCGAGCAAGAAAGGACACTAACAAAGACAAAGCAAATAGTATGTACATAAGTTGTAAGATGGAAACTTATTTATTATATATTTCATAATGAAATATTGAAAGTTATCAGTGGGAAAAAATTATATTGCTACAATGGCGATACCACTTTTAACGGCACAGTGGCGATATCACTTTTGGAACTACTTTCTTTTCCCATTATGGAAAATATATCTGCCCTTATGTATGTTATTCAAATCTATATTTCCATATTAAAGCCTGTTTAATTTATCTTTTTCTTCTTCTTCTGCTCCTTCTCTCTCTTACTCTCTCTCTCTCTCTCTCTCTCTCTCTCTCTCTCTCTCTCTCTCTCTCTCCATCAGGATGAACAGATTTAATGTGTCAAGACTGTAAACCCTCTAGTATACATTTATTTAATCAATAAAGAGACGCCATCATGCCTGAAAACGAACTCCAAACAACAAAAAGTAGGCTTCAAGTATTAACTTTATTTCATTCGTTTTCGACATGAGTCCTGCAAAATATTAGTGACTGAACTTGCATGAACTGTTGTGATTCGATATTCTGTCACACATACAGTACCGCATGCCTTTTACACTCTACGACAAACGGACACATTTTCAGAAAAAGAAAGCTTGGTTAAATTTAGTAATAAAATTGTTTAAGTAGCGATTCTAACTCTCAAAACAATCATTATCATGTCTGAAAACGATGGAGAAATCGGGCATTGATGAGTGTTGATTGCAAACTTAAATTAAGTATCAATTGAAATTTGGGTGCAGGCCCTGTTACCGAACTAGACTTCAAGCTTATTATTATTATTATTATTATTATTATTATTATTAAAGAAGTAGAAGCAGGCCACAAAGTATCTTAAGTAGGACTAAAACTTCATATATATATATATATATATATATATATATATATATATATATATATATATTGTTTATGGTTTACAAGAAGGAATATGTCACGTGCAGCGAACAATTTTCCTGCGCACCTTTCTCATCATGTCTATTTTTTGTAGAATAATGGGTCTCCGTGTCCTATTTCAGGAAGTATAATTTTTATTTCATACATAGCTGCAAGCACCAATCGGTGAAGTCCTTCTGGTTGATATGAATGTGGTCGTAAGAGGAAGCAGCATTTCACCTCAATTAACTCAAAGGTGCGCTCTTGGCGACCTGACCAAATGCTTTTGTTCTGTCCGGTATCTGATGACCAAGCACAGGTTCTTTTTACCAAAAGAAATTAGAAAATGTTTTGGCTGGTGCTAAAGAATGATGCTAAAAAATGTTCTCCAAACGATGGGCACTCTGGACGATCTCAAAACACACCTCCTCCACACCTGAGAAAACTACCTGTGTTGTACATGTAGAGGTCGTATCAATCAGTGCCAAAACCCTGCAGATTAGTCCTGATATCTAAGTGTCACGTAACTAAATGCTGAGGACGTAAAGTCACATTACAGTATGTTTTAAGTCATCTGTTGCGATACTACTTCTTCCACTCTACACGGCAGTCATCTTGAAAAGGGAAACAAATATGTCAAAGAGAGCAAGGTTAAGTGTATAAGGAGGGTCGACCTGTCTTCAAGTGTATAAGAGGGTAGACCTGTCTTTAAGTGTATAAGGAGGGTCGACCTGTCTTTAAGTGTATAAGGAGGGTCGACCTGTCTTTAAGTGTATAAGGAGGGTAGACCTGTCTTTAAGCGTATGAGAGAGGGAATATTGAATCATTTGCGATAAGAAATGATACAAATGTAAGACAACTTTGGTACTAGTGACCGTGTAAGAAATTTCCCTTTCTTAAACGGTCCAATATGTTTAACAAGGACAATAGTAACTTTAGTATTATACCATTATTATTATACATAAAGCATTGGCTAAAAGTAACTGTTTGTCTTGCAACTGTATGGTCATGAGTTCGATCCCGATGCTGGGACTCTACGGAGTAAAAGTTGTTTATGAGTGATGGGTTGTAAATTCCGAGTACTACACTCTTCTTCACTTCCAAAGATCACATTTTGTTAAATCTACATGAAACAGATTTGAATTTGGACACACACAGACACAGACACAGACACAGACACAGACACACACACACACACACACATATATATATATATATATATATATATATATATATATATATATATATATATATATATATATATATATATATATATATATATAAACGCCGATAGCACTTGTTGCAGCCCGTCAAAGCAAACACTATGCGCAACATTTGTAAGATGGATAAGTTATTTACACGATAGCACAAAGAAACCTACGCTACTAACTGAATGAAAAAGAATAAAAAGGCAACATATCGACGACATATCTTGAAAAGTTATGTTAATTAAGAGCAATAGGTTCTTGCATATACTGTATATAGTGAAAACTCAAAAAAGTATTAACAATAAGGATTACATACGATAAGCATAGAAGGGAATCGTCGACTAAACTTCACATTGAAAAACAAAGAAATTATACGGTGGATAATACCCGATTAGGCCTGTTGACAAAATTATGAGTATCGAACATTACATTCAGGGTAAAATATTTGAGGTGAAATTCAATAGAATTATAAGCATTTTGTCATGATAGAATTTTATGTGGAAATAGTAAAATTTAGGTTCCACAAATCATATTAGGAAATAAGAGGGATAATAATAATAATAATAATAATAATAATAATAATAATAATAATAATAATAATAATAATAATTAATATTATTATCATTATTATTATTATTATTATTATTAGTAGTAGTAGTACTATTAAAGAAGTAGAAATAAAACGCGAATGATATATATATATATATATATATATATATATATATATATATATATATATATATATATATATATATAGGTAGATAGATAGATAGATAGATAGATAGATAGATAGATAGATAGATAGATATAATTCACATTCTTGACATAGAATATTCGGTCTCCATATACTCTTTCAGGAAGTATAATTCCTACTAATCACATTGAATGCCAGCTGTTATTTTTATTTCACATATAGCTGCAAGCACCAATCGGAGAAGTCCTTCTAGTTGATATGATTGTGGGCGTAAGAGGAAGTAGCAACTCACCTCGACTCGAAGGTGCGTTCTATCGACCTGACCAAATGCGCTTGTTTTTGTCCGGCATTGGGTGACCCAACACAGATTCTTATTAACAACAAAAAATTAATTTAGAACTGACTTATTTATTTCATGTCTGTCTTAAAAGTATATTTTTAACTTCTTTTTTCTTGTTTGTTTCTGATTTAAAATAGTTATGGTTATTAACTTTATTTAATTATTTGATGATGTTTCTTTTTAGTGACATACTTCATGGTTACTTAAAGACACGTTCACCAGTCCACCATCATGCCATGTTTTCAAAATTGAGGGAAAGCTCGGGTACACTTTGATCTGAACAACCGAGTCATTCCATCGTTACCATGAAAACGGCATAATGATGAGAAAAGGGAAAGGCGAAATATATGTCTGGTCACAAAAGCACAACACGCGTTTTATTTCCTAACCGCTTTTGGTCAAGAGGCAAGGGAATCGAAATGAAGGACACAGAACCAGACTAACCTTAGTAGGATGCAAGTATCAGACAACTGGGCAACAATCCTCAGTTGGAACATCTAGAATGTTTCTACCCAAAAATCATTTCTGTTCAATTGCATCCATCCATTAGAGAGCAGATAGAAAGACAAATACATCTAGTTCCTTCTACAACATTGCCTAACTAGATAATTGTATTGATGGCGCCTTTGAAGAAAAATGGAGAATGAAAACATGAATAAATGAATAACCACAGTGGATTATGACTGATCACAAATTATGATAGATTCCTTTGATATGGAAGAAAATGAACATATTTTGAAAACAGAGAGAGAGAGAGAGAGAGAGAGAGAGAGAGAGAGAGAGAGAGAGAGAGAGAGAGAGAGAGAGAGCGCAGGACCCGTTGCAGGCGTAAACATTGATGGAATAAGCATTGATGGAATAAATGAACACGAATAGCTGTGGTCATTAAACAGAATACATGGGATTTCTGCTGAAGATGTCTGAGTTCTTTTTTTATACTATTAAAAGTGTAGGTCCACTTTTTTTAGTTTTGATAAGAAACCAGACCTTTTGCAAGAATCGACAATATTTACTCTTCAGTTTGTTTGGTACATTCACAAACCAAAATGAAGAAATCTTGCTGGTTGATACGAGTAACATTAGTGATTTGAGTAGAAGTGAACGCAATTCGGATTGATATGAATATCGTCTGGTTACTTGATCCATTTTGCAAGACACGTTGACATTGAGAACAAAAGATGGAGGCATACCAACCTGAATGCACGAAAGAAGTGAGTAATCTGAATTATAAGCCTTAAGGGTTTATTGAACTGATAATAGGCAGTTGGTTGTTGTTCCTTCATAAACAATGATGCCTTAAAGAGTGGTCAATATCATACTGGAAGGTGTGCGTGTGTGCGTGTGTGTGTGTGTGTTTGTTATTTGGACACATGTATGAATATTTTGCACAGACACACAATTAATGTAGGTCACATTTTTGTCAAAAGCTAATAGTTGGAAATTAAACCGACGGGTGCATTGTAAAGGACCCCACTCGCAACTTTTTTCTGAGCATGGCCTTAAACGGAGGAATTTTATAAAAACAAAGTGCGTGAATCCAACAATAATAGGTCATAACTCTTCACGATAAGGTTGTAAAACGCTGACAATAGAATTTATTGAACTGATAATAGTGAGTTGGTTGTTGTTCCTTCATAAACAAAGATGCCTTAAAGAGTGGTCAATATCAGTAATTACTGGAAGATGTGTGTGTGTATGTGTGATTTGGACAAAGTTTTGAATATTTCGCACAGACGCACAATTAATGTAGGTTACATTTTTGTGAAAAGCTTAAAGTTTGATACAATTAGAGATCATAACGATGGTTGCATTAGATAAGAACCCCACTCACTAGTATTTTCTGAGCATGGCTTTAGACGGAAGAACTTTATGAAAACAAAAGTACGTGAATCCGACAATAATACGTCATAACTACAGACGATAATGTTGTAAAATGCTGACAACAGAATTTGTGCAAGAGTTCAACAATATAAAGCTGCTGCACATGAAATTCGATTGAAATCCACTGATTCCTGGTACTAGTAGGGAGCAAGAATGTTAAGGAAATTGGCAATCTGTGACCATTACTCCACTAATTAATACTATTTAATTCTTACAATTAATCTGATAGTAAATACATGGCTGAAAATTAAACTAATCTGAGATTTCATCATTATAAAACTGCACACGCAATGTTGGTTGAAGTCAAACAATATTTGGTGAATTTATGCTGCAGAAACCAAATTTCAAGAGGACAAAAAATCAGGGGCTATGACTCGTGTAAATGAACGCTGAAAGTCGAACTAAATTCAAGATCTTATCAATATAAAGCTGCATGTCAAACGGTTACAAACTGCCAATCCTTTGCTAAGGCATACTGCTGATACCTGGGTGATAGAGGACAGGCAATCAGGGGCTATAACTCCTGCAAATGATGATGTGGAATTCTTGAAATCGAGCTCTTCAAGGGCTTATCAATATAAGCAATCTCACCATCCAACGTCACGAGCATTTGTGTCCCTTCTGGCTTGTCTCCATTATCTTCAAATCTCAGCTGATTGAAACAAATGGTCTAACTGTATCAACAAATCAGTGCCGCTTAGATAGCACAATTAGAGACCAAAATCTACTTTGAATCGAACGTGTTTTTAAAAAGGCGGCATGCGATTTCAAGCAGGTGTTGGGCCGTAATTTTAGTATTATCAATGTTTGGAGAAGATAATGTAGAGCATCAAAGACTCTGAAATAGTACCTATTTATCTAGGGTAATTTTCTCGTCTGAACTGCTCTGATTTCTTCAAACTCTTGCAATTGACTGACAAAAGTAGAAGGATATTGACTAAACTGTCTCACTAGTGAGATTTTTTTTATATATAGTGACCTTTCTTTAATAGATAAATAAAAGGATTAACTGAGTTAATTCTAATGTCAGCTCTGTCAATATCCATCTACTCTGTACACTCCAGCCTCTCTATGTGTATTTGTACTATTGTACTATTGGAAACTTCCTTGTTGAATTAAATGGAATTGATAAAATGCAATAATTCTGGTACTGCAAAATCACCAAACTAAATAGAAATGCCCGATGCCAACGTTGTAGAGACTGTTCTTTTAATAAGCAGCTTGATTGGAGAAGATCAGAAGCAAATTGTTTACATCCTAGAAGAGTATGATGATTACACATTTAAGTGTATATGTGGTTGGACAATTAAATACAGATGTTTCCACATGCAGGCTAAATAAAAAAAAACACACACTAAGAACAGGACAATGAAGGATACCTTCAAAACCAGGATAGAAGGAATGATATCCGAAAATCGAGAGAAATACAATGCTTATGTTAACCAGCCAAAACAAACGAGTGAGCCTGACTGATTTAAGTGAATGACCAAAATCTGTCTACTGTCATCGTTTTGCATGTTAATATATAGTAGCAAGCCCAGATTTGGTATCAAACTTACATAACTCAATTGGCATGATCATCGTATTTCAGGTCAAGAAGTTGACAGTTTTAGTCTCGGTTTTGGAAAAAAACATTTGGTTAGTTGCAAACTCTGTGCCTTGATGTTAAATGAATTAAGTTCAATTATCCAACATCATAAGTTATGTGAGAAATATTAGATACGGGAGACACTGTCGCAAAATCAGTAAACACCGTTCACTAATTTGTAAAAACAGCTTCTATGACCACCTACTATCGTGCTATTGGAATCTTACTACTACAATAAATGGAGATGAAGCAATGCAACAAGTGTGGTAATGAAAAATCACAACACAAAATAATTCGAAATTCCTTGAACAAGATAAATTATGTGGCAACACTACATTGTGATGATCAATGCAGCAGATTTCAGAGAGGATGTATGTATATATATATATATATATATATATATATATATATATATATATATATATATATAGATAGATATAGATAGATAGATAGATAAATGTTTAATGCAGTCAACATCAAAGCAACAATCTCGGTTACAAAAGATAATGTATATTTGTTTACAATTTTGGATGCGATTAAAGTGTGCTCAAAGTTGTAATACAAACCAACATTCAGTTTAATATAAATGTCAATTTGCCTATTTCAGACATCATAAAATATATTCTGCAATGTTTCAGAAAAGATGCTGATTTACACATTTCCTTCAAGGACAAAACATTTATATAAGCAGCATCAATCGAGATAAAAGAAACGAGAGATAATAGAAGCAAAGCCGCTAAGTATGAGGATGGAGTAAGCTACGTAACTGATGCGGATACATACACAAATTTTTTCAACATGCTTAATTTACGGTACAACTTGAAGATCTCATCAACTTTAACAGGTAAATAACACAAGGATTAGAAAAAAAAACATAAACATATTTTGTGGAAAATCAAAGTTAGATTCAAACAGCACTTGGTGAGTCAGTGTATAAAGTAGCTCTGTTTGAGTCAACCTGTGGAATGATAAAAGTTGACATCAACCTGAAACCATTTACACATTTAAAACGATTGAAAAAAAATGTTGCACATTTTTGAAATAAAAAGTACCTGTTTTAGATGGATGTTCTATTGGCTTGTTGATCACATCAAAGACAGTTTGTGAAGGATAAAGCAGTCTCTGGATATCTTTATACCGTTTAAAATGTTTGACAAAAAAGAAAACAGTGTTTAAGGCATCTTTACTGTGATCCCTAAAACACAATCGCTTACACATATATCAATCGACTTTGGTAAGAAATTAAACTAGACAAAAATAATATAAGATATGCTGAATTGAACACGTTACACAAGCAAGCGAGAAAAGAATTACAACACATTAGGGTATAAGTTACTCAGATGGATGAATAGTGGCAAGCAGATATTGTTGACTTGCATGATACAAATAAATCTTGACAGTGATTCGTGTATTTTCAAAATAAGCAGGGCCTCAAAAAGTACCAAAAAAACCAAAAAAAAAAAAAACAAACAAAAAAAACCCCAAACAAACAAGGAGATGACATACGCGACGCTTCACATACAACTTAAAAGAGAGAAAGTTTTGAAAAGATACAGTCTGATCTGATGAGGGGAGAGAGTCTTACAACAAAAAAGAGTCAAGGATTTGTTGGACAAGGATAAATCGAGTACTTTTCAACCTACTCAGGCCAAAACAAAAACCAGTAGTTGAAAGATTTACAGAATACACAAAAATAAATTGTGGAAGTATTTCACACAAAATGAAACCAGAAAACGGGTTGACTTTTTTTTACCAAAGTTAATCGAGGGATACATTAACACTCATCACACATCAATAGATAGACATGATGCAGGTTGAAACAAACCAGGACAAAATTAGGTTGAAATTATGGATCAATCTATTCGGTTATTTGACAACCGATACATATGGAAGACCTAAACTTAAAATGGGTGAAACAATACGAATTCTGAAATTCAAAGCAAATTTTAAAAAGGGCTACATTTCTAACTTCATCAAGGAAATATTAAAAATCAGGCAAGTAACACTAGGTCATCTCGTTGCTTACAAGCTGAAAGCCGTCGCGGGAGGGAATATTCAGGGCATGTTTAACGAGCAAAAAGGGATATTATGATTTGCATAACAGATGAGAATTAGCAGAAACCTTTATTCCATGAAAATAAATGGTGGAAGCGCGATACACATCAGTATCAAGCGGCATGAAAACATTTAGTCGTTAAAAAAAATTAAGATAAGGAGTTTCTAGAATGTGACAGATGCGTAAAACAGCTGTGACAGATGTGGTAAACAGCTGAAAAACAAATGAATTAGATGTCAAACTGTTGGAGCCTGTTTACTGTGAACACTTGTCAACTGTTCTATAAAACAACTTCTTTGTTTGGGTCTTTTTTCCTCGCTGATCTCGTTTTTGTCTTTCAATCTGTTTTTCATACGTTTCAACAACAAGTTACATGATCTATATTTTGATCTGACAACTTTAAGAGCAATTTCATACCCGCTAATATTCTCTTTCTTCTTCTTTAGTGAATAACCTTTTCTCCGCCTATGGAAATTCTCCATTTTTAATATTTTCGTAATAATCATCGATTACAGTCTCTGCTTTTCTTACTTGTTGGTAAAATGGTTCCTTTGTGTCTATTGTGTTCATCTCTTTTTCCTGGGATATTTGTATTGGTTGTCTGCAACTGATGGTTCAACATGATATTAAGGGTTGTGTCTCTCTGCCATTTGACTTTCCCAACGATCTATACATTATTCTGTGTCTCTAAGTATATTTAATCTATCCCGAAATTCATGATATGGTGGAAGTAGGAATAGTTTAACGTTCCAAATAATTATTCTGTGTATCTAAGTATATTCTGCAATTTATTTGACACTAGACATATCAATAAACAATGACTTAAAATTAAAAAACCACCGTATTACAAAATTAGGTTATCCGCTAAAATTACCTGATGCAGCTACTAAACAGTGTGTTCTAAATTGTCTTGATTCTCAGATACGTAAGACTTTGGAGGATAATAATTTGAAAGATATTAAAACACGGAGAGAACAAGAAGACAGCAAACTATATTCTTCTGAACAGAGTAGTACTGAAATAACTTGCAAAAATCAAGAGTTGCAAAAACAGATTGACGACAACAGGAAAAAGATGTTAGATGCGCAAGACTTGTTTAAACAGAGACTTAATACTTTATAAAATGTTATAAAATCTCTGCAAACTGTATACTTACAACCAACTGAACAAAAGATAAACCCAGAGATAGATGAATTAGAGAGTGTCAAACAGAAAATAAACAATTCACAGGAAGAATACACTAATTTGCAATGACAGTTAGCACAGCTAAAGTAAGACTTAAACAATGAAAAACAACAAAACGACAAAGAGATATAAAAAACAACAACAACAACAAAAACTGTATTGATCTTAAAGGTACTGTAATAATGTAAAAAAGGTGGAAGATAAGATAACTGCCATCACGAATATTTTGTAACAGTTACCAAAGAGCTTTGATTAAAAAGTAATAACCAAAAAGATAGACGAGAAAAAAAAAAAAAAAAAAAAAAAAATCATAACCATGAAAACGACTTATGATTGATCTATCACTGATTTAAACGATAAGATCAAAAGGTTACAAGATCAGACGTTTGGCAACTCTACTGGAAATAGAAAAATCAAACACAGAGACTAGAGAATAACGTGATCAAGAACTGATAAATAATTTGGACGTGGTACAAGGTTGTGTTGATGAATTAAGTAAATGGATGAAACGAATAAGAAAATATTTAAATTATAATGACCAAAAGTTTAGGAACAGACGCATTCAAGACTCAGGTGGATATAAAAAGTATCTTATATTAAGCCGAAGAATTGATATAGGTAAATCAGAAATAGAAGAAAACATTGCGACATTTAAAACTGAATTCAACAAGCAAATGGGCATAAATAATATTCAGTTGTGGATAGAATTATTGTGCTTATTAGTTTCGTATTGTATTGAGTTCCGAGTATCCTTATGGTATTATTATGCATGTAAAAGAATAACCATTGTTTGGACAGATCCTAATAATCTAAGAAAAGGCTTGTTGGATATTTTTGAAACTGAAATTAAGTCACCAAAATATTCTTATGGTTCAACTATGCTCCATCTTGTTTTGCTGATAATTATCAGTTAAGTACATTATATGATTTAGAACCATTTATAAGTTGAATTGCTGCAACATTTTAATGGCGTTCAGAGTAGTGTATTTACCAGCGTCTGTAAGAACAAACAAAAAGAGCGAGGTATCATGAATGAAAGATTAGGAAAGTAGAGATCAGGAGTGGCTTTACACAAAACACTGGTACAGAAGCTGTTCAGTTTTAGTTTATGGAAAGAATTTTAAAATGCCACTTGACTCACAGTTACTGAGAGAACATAGTCCATTGTATCCTTTTGTAATTACTTAGGATTTACAATTAAACTAGCAAATAACTCTACAGGAATATAAGGTGGTAACCAGGATTACAGATTGGAAACTATTACTTCAAAGCCCGTTAACAAGAAGTGCATGAACGGAATTCCTTTCTTCGACGACTACTTCACAAGAGAGAGAATTATTAAAGTGACAGCTAACACAAGTTTAGCAAATGATTGAACCACGAATGAGTTTAAAAGAAGTCTTGATGCTGTGTAAGAAAGAGATATTGATCCAGTAATGTTTTTTAATCCCACAATAGATAAAAAGAATTGTTGTGGAAGGATTACTAAACATGTTTTATTCTCAAGATTATAAACTGAAGCATCATTATATAGAAGCGACATAGTATTTCTTCGACGAACAACAAAAACTCACTGAAGTCAATAATGCGATTGTTAACAATTTATACACTGATCACCATTGTCTTTGGCTTGGTTTAAGATGTACACATGATAATAGATTGCGTGTTGCAAATGTAGCAGTGAAAAATGTTAGTTCATTTTAAATATATATTTCTTGATTGTTTCTATGTAAATTTTTGTGAAATATGGCATTTTTTGCATATATAGTCACTATTGAAGTGCATACTTTAAGCCAGTGTCTTTCTATGTATTCGTCGGAGTGTGTATGTGGACATTTTTCAGTTTTTAATATTTTTTCGGGTTTTTGTACCTTGCATATTCATTAGTCATGACAATGAATATGGTAGCATAATTTAAATGTAAATCGTATAAATATTACATATTGTCCTCTTGTTATGAATGCTTTTTCAAAACTGATCGCACTTCCCACTCTTTTGGGGGATTATCACTGTAGTGTTTGGACAGTCAATTCAGGCCGTTGGACGGGTCGCACGGAGTCACTGTAAGTACACATACTGTGTTTTATTGCTAGTTGCGATAATATGACTCAGTTGCGTATATTTCCAGTATGATGTGCTAATATTCCTTATTAATATGACAATTTTTAATGCAAAAATATTCTTCTTGTTATATGCTACTACTATTAATGATTTTGCCTATCATAATTGTCCTGGTAAATAAGTCAGAGCTAGTGTTCGTGTTCTATTTATGAACAACTTACTTCTAAACTTGTTTACCTTGCCGATATATGACTTCATATGGTCTGATGGATACAGTGTTAGATTTATATTATTAAAGATATGTTTTCAAATCTCACGAGAGTACCTTAATTTTTCCTTTACGACAAATTTATAATTTTGCATTTGTAGTAAGAACCGATTTTATCATCATAGGGTGCTCTGGAAAAGTCCATCGAGTTCGACCAATAGTGAGAGGAATCTCCAAAAGAGGTTATGACCTTTTCAGCAAAGGGTCCCAATAAAGGAAAATCTAAAGAAATATTTTCAAGCCGTTTTAATCACGTTTCTACGCTCAATCAACTATTGCATTATTTTAGGAAGGAAAGTTCCATAAGGTTAAGAGAAGGATGAAACGGGAAAGTATTATACAATTATTTGATCTTTAAATTATTGGAACTTTATTAAATCGGTGTTGTGGTGTTGAGCGCAAAGGAGCGCAAAGCGATTCAGTACTGCCCACCCCACCCCCAAACCTCTTTTCGGATTCAGTGTGGAACACCTCCCTTTCAACTTATATTCCACTCACTATTGGTCGAAATCGATGGAAATTTCCAGAATACCTAATCATGTGACGAATGAAATGGCGACCTTCAGGCTCCGCTGAAATCAGCTTGACCGACTTTTCTCGGTTAAAATTGCAACAGAAATCATGTAAATATTACCAAATAAATTCCTGTGGTATTTTTAAAGTCTTTTTAAAAATATGTATTCAAATCAAAATTGCTTCATAGTCCAATGAAAACGAGTTAGGTTTGCATTACGACAGATACAAATGCCAATATGGAGGAACCGTTTGTCATCGCTAGTTTAATATAACGTATGAAAAAGGAAGTCACCAGGCGAACTACACAAACCAACTGTGGATGATTACTGGTAAAATTGCCTTTAAATTTTGTATTTAAGATAAGTTAATGTTTATATAAATACAAACATTAATCAAACAAGTGTAGCCTATAGGCACTATGTGAAATTTTTGACAGACTGTCTCTGTGATGGTAGGCATGTTCATTCTCCAATAATTATTCGTACATGAAACTGGCACCATTGTGTTTGTCTTAAATAGGCCTTTCGGGTGGTATATACTAGTATACAAATGGCTTGTCATTGCTATGATAACTTTTTGAAAACAAATGAGCTTTGGGTTGATAATCTATACGGCACATTCTGTCCCTTACTGAGGGTGAGTGTTAATTTTGTAATTCTGCACTAGTTTTTGTACGTGTCATTTTGATAGTTGTTGCGAATTGCTTAAATAGTATTTTCAGTGCTTCTTAATTATTTCATGTACACTGTGCATCAGACGTTTACTATCAACAGTCTACATATTGCTTGGTTCTGACATGTAAATACCTTTCACTACCGTTTTATATCATTGTACTGAAATTATTGTACATTTGAACATGACACTAATAACGTTCAAGGGTTGGTTCATTTTATTTAGATCTTTTACTGGTAGGTAAATGAAGAGACACAGACTAATATTTTTATTTTCTTTTATTACTTGGACCATACATTGCCAACTAAACTGTTATATAGATACATATATAACTTACAGAATAAAATGAAATTGACGTTGATAACTCTTCTTGCTCTTTTTGTACACGCTACACAAATAATACATTAACTAACGTTCAACAAGCATACGTCTACAGAGCAACCATATAAAATCTATACTATTTTAATAATTACTAATTTATAAAATAAAAATCTCTAAGGTCCAGCAGGGATAAATTTGATATTTTAGATGACGAGATTTCAGGTATGAGGATGGTGAATGTAACATATGTAATAAGAATGGTGCATTTGAGCAAAACGATAAAAAAATGTGTTATATCTGGCTTTTAAAATAAGTTCAAAACCCAAGGAAGGACGAAAATTCAGAGACTATACATAACAAGTAAAAAATAAATTAATTGAACTGAAAAATGTCATGAGACAACTACAATCATATATTTCTTTCTTGCTCTCCGTTTCAAGAATTTTTTCTTTGCAGGTATAAAAATGTCGCAGAGTGTGAGGAAGTGTGGGCATAAGAAGGAAGCATGGAACACACACCCAAGTTGCATTTCGTGTACTATTGTGCACGCACTGACGGATGTCCAACCTTGCCGAGAGTCGACATAAATATAAGGGGAGGAAGAAAGGCGCTTCTTCCATCTCGTCTCCTGAATCCCAAGAGCGTATGGGATCCTTCTCGGAGTCTCTCAGAACGTAGAAGATTTTTCCTCGATCCCCGAAGAGTATCGGATCATTCTCTGACCTCTTAGGGCCTCATCAAAAGAAGACCTCTTCGTTAGAGAAGAGCACTTATAAATTCCAGGAGGATATATTCCGGTAACATCTTCCTCTGGCAAGGACCAATATTCTTTTCACCAGTCCAATATGGATTCATTTAAGAGAAGATCTGTACACCCTTCTGCTGAACGGTGCAGTACAGAAGGTAAACAGTCTCTTGCCTTCTACTCCCTGATTTTCCTGGTATGAATAAAGAAAAGAAAAGAAAGAGAAGATTAAAATATAAAAAGTGGGGGCGGAAAGTTTCGGCTGATCTCTTTCCGCCATAAACACGTTTCTTGAGGAGGAACCATACACTGGCTTCAGTGTGTCCCGCCGACAAAATCTGTCCCGCTGCTGGCCCACAGAACCCGTCTGGGACTCATTCCGAACCCGGAGAAATCGGAGCTAATTCCATCTCAGAAATTCAGGATTAATTTACGTGGGGACGAATTTCCTCACCAACAGGACAGATTGGTTAGAATCATAGCGCTTTTGGCAGCGCTTCAAGCCAAGATTTCTTTATCGGCTCGCCTATATCTATCCCTCTTAGGGACCTTGAACTCCGCGGCAGACATGGTTCCCCTATGAAGACAATACTTGCACCCTCTCCAGTGTATCCTTCTGGCAAACTGGAAGTCGCACAGGAATCCCCTGACAGCTGGGATTTCTTTAGGATCAGAATTTCACCACCACTTGAGTTGGTGGGCCAATCGGGACCTGTGTCTTACCTGAGTCCCAAGGCACGCTTCCGAACCCCACTCCCATCTGTTCATGGATGCGTCAGATTCGGGTTCGGTGCTCACTATGAGCCAGAAGGGCTAGTTCTTCAGTGTTCGTGGCCCTGGGAATAAACTACCTTCAACAAATCATTTCGGAAATTAGGGCGATATGTTTATGCCTACAGGGGGGTGTCAACCAAGTAAAGGGTACCTCAGATGACAGAGAGGCACACATTCTCCTTCCATTTACCTGGAGGTTTGGAATCTCCTTCGCTGACTTGGAAGGGATTACCCTCCGAGTTCGTCTTATTCCGAGGAAGAAGAATATTCTGGCGGACAGTCTGTGCAGGAGAGGCAGGTAATCCTCACGGAATGGTCTCTGCACCAATCCATAAAGAGTCCATGTTCAGACTTTGTGGCAGTCCCTTGGTGGACTTGTTCACAACGAAGGCTGAACAACAAGCTCCCCTGTTATGTCTCCCCAGTCTCACATCAGAGCGCTAGGGCAGTGGACGCTTTCAGTCTAAGATGGGAACGTCAGTTCGCTTACGCCTTTCCTCCGTTCAGAATGATTCCGCATAGTGCTCCGAAAGGTCAGTATTTCCACTGCTCTGCTCATTCTGATAGCCCTCTGTGGCCCCATCGATCGTGGTTCTGTGATCTTCTCGACTTGTTGGTAGACCATCTCAGGTCATTTCATCAGAGGAGGGACCTGCTGTCACAGCACAGGGAGTTTATCTCCACATTAGCTGGCAGATTCTACACCTTCACGCTTGGTTCATGTCAAGCGATCGATCCGCCAAGACACGTTTTTGAGCAAGGTTGCCAACTGTATCGTTCAGACACTGAGTAACTACAGTGCAAAGTGGAGAATTTGTTGCGATTGGTGCAGTAGGAAACGCGTTAATCGTAGCTGTCCTTCTCTAAGTGCAGTGGCAGACCTCATCTGTTTCAGTTCGAAGAGAGAGAGAATGCTTAGTTTCTACAATTAAGGGCTATAGGGCAGCCCTGTCCAACACGCTCAGCTTCTTTAAGGTATGGCCATTGGTTCGGACCTCCATCTTTATGATCTTATCAGGCAGTTTGAGCTGCATATCGGTGTCTCGCTCACTAATGCCCAGAGGGAATCTCTCGTGCGTGTTGCGGTCCTTGTCAAGCCCCTTATGAACCGTTGGGTGAAGCTTCTTTCGAGAACCTTACCCTTTGAACTGCTTTCTAGCTGTTGTTAGCATTTGCGAGAAGAAGGAGCGAGCTTTTTGCCTTATCTAAAGAAAAAGGTTGTTACCGTTCAATGGTTATCATGAGTCTGTTTATCTCTCTTGTCAACCTGTTTTGTTGGTGAAAAACCAGCTTCCTTTGATAAGTCCACTCCCTATAGAGATACCAAGTATCATATCTGTGCTGGGGACGATTAAGATAGACCTTTTTTGCCCAGTTAGGGCATTACGGTGCTATTGGGCCACATCAAACGGGAGGAGAAGTAGGATGCATCTATTTCCACCTATTAACGACTAAGCTGATATCTCTGCATCCACCATTTCCAGGTGGATTGCTTTCACATCAAGAGAGCTTATCTGTCCCTCATTGAGAGGGACCATTCGTTCATGAGAATTAAGCCCATGAAGTCAAAGCTATTGCTACTTCATGGGTCTATTTTAATCATTCGTCTTTGAAGGATGTTATGAGAACTGCGTTTGGCAGTCGCAATTACTTTCTCCTCCTTTTACCTTCGGTATTTGACGCACCAGAGCGAAGGCATATTTTCTTGGGCCAAATAGTTCGGCACCAAGCGGTCGACTCTGCTGCCAACTTACAGTAGTTGACCCCTAAGGTAAGGGTGAGTATATAATTTTTATTCCGGTTTTTCTTGAGGCCATCAGCCTCCCTCTGAACTGGCTAATTCATCAAGGCAATAGTGATAGGTTATGTGTTACTAGAGTATTAAAATGTACCACCAACCCACCCCCCGAAATACATATTATATCAAAAAGAAAAGAAATCGTGAAAACAGACGGACAAAGATGAATTCGTAAAGGTAAAACAATATATTAGAAAACAATTACAACAAACATATGAAAACTACTTGCAAGATGTATAGGGCATCAATGACAAAAATAATGTTGCAATAATGTAACAACAAAAATTTCTCTTCTATGACATTGTAGACAAGGTTCAGCAGGATTAGCTTCCCTGACGAGAAATGATATTACGTACTACACAAACAACAAACCTAAGGCGAGCTTACTGAATAACCAGTTTCAGTCTGTGTTCAGCCCCAAATCAACACTGTCATTCAGATCCACCTGTCA
Organism: Margaritifera margaritifera; assembly: GCA_029931535.1. Taxonomy (NCBI): domain Eukaryota; kingdom Metazoa; phylum Mollusca; class Bivalvia; order Unionida; family Margaritiferidae; genus Margaritifera; species Margaritifera margaritifera. The sequence continues at coordinate 27,295 of JAQPZY010001172.1, forward strand.
AAATGAAACATCAGGACCTCTACCCCCATAATATCCGATTACTATTTCATAACAGCCCATACCCCAATGTGCCTGACATAGTAATTTCTACACAGACAATTGACAGACGACTGCATAAAGTAAATCCCAACAAAGCAGCAGGATCTGACTAAATAAGACCTATTGTCCTCAAAATACTACACGTTGAATGGACATCTATATTACATATTTTGTTCCAAAAGTAAATCGATACTGGTCAATTACCATCTATCTGAAAATTTCATGCTTTAAACAAAGGGAAAATATACAAACCAGAAAATTATAGTCCTATTTAATAAACCTGCATTCTCGGCAAACCCTTTTTGAATACATCATAACATCATCCATTGTTTAATACACCCAACAGTCAGAACATATTTTATGAACAACATGGTTTTTGAGAACAGAGGTCGTGTGAGATCTAACTGATAATGCTTGTTGATGAAAAGCACGCAATAAGGTAAACAAAATGGTTTTATTCTATCAGACTTTACCAAAGTGTTTGACAATGTTGCTCGTGAATTTTTTTCTTCAACATTACACCAGTATGGAACTGGGACTAGGATTACAAAGGGATATACTGCTCCTTCTCTGCTTTCAGGCAATTGACATATTATCTTGGAGTACCTGATTTGTACACAACCCTGCGTCTTTTTTAAAAAAAAAATTATTTACAAATATTATGAAAGTATATATACATTTGCAAAATATATGAAAATGTACTGATGCAATTTATTTTGACTTTGTGTAGTAATTATAATTAAAATTGCGATGAAACTGAAATCTTTTAGCAATTCAAATGTTTGCTAAATCAATGTTGTATACCTTTTTGTAAACCAATTTTCACCTTTTCTATCAGTAATAGTGAAATAAAACTTATACTAATATATTCGACATGTATTAGAAACGTATTAAGGTTACTTTTATTTGAATACTTTTTACCCATTTAAAAAAAATTTAACAACTCTCTCTCTCTCTCTCAATATTTATCTATCTACTTTAGCTATACACTTTCCCAGGTATACGACTCAAAGAGAAGTCAGTAAAATAGATAGGTTTGAATTTTAAATCGATACTCCTAAAACAGGTGAGTTGTAGTTTGATTTTGAGATTTTGTTTCAACCAATCACATATGACATTAGTTCTGGAAAAATAAATCTGATTGGTTGTTAGTGGAAGATCAATCACGAGCTCAAACTCAGGGTTTTACACAAACTTCATAAGTTCTTCTGTTTTTCAGGTGTCAATTATAAGTGTTTTGGTGAAGTTTCGTCGGACTAAGACAAATTGCAGAAACACGAGAATAATTCTGCATTAAAGATACAAATAAAAACTAACCAATGATTCTTACAGAAAGCATGCTTGTAAGAGTTTGATTCAGGTATTCACGTTAATTCCTTCTACAACTGATAGCTTTTACACTGAACCAACACTACCCCAACCCCTCTCGTATAGTGTTAATTTCTGACAGTCAAGGGCTGCTTTTAATTTTTCCTCTGAGAATGTCTCTCAAACAAGCAATATGGGCCCTATGCATGATTGAAGTTCGCTGTTATTATAACAAATTGGCATCTTCCTGACTGCACCTCAGCCATCTCAAATTTGAGATATTTACATCTGTAGCAGTCATACATTAACACGTAAACCAAGTTGGCCGTTCATTTGATGCCCAAGTTACGCATTTGATCTACGGTGCTAGTCTAACTGTCAAAGGTAGTCACCAAACAAACCAATCCATTTTCAAGCCTAACTCAGAGTATAAGTAAGCCAAATTGCAGATTTAGTTTCTGCGTGAATTCATTAGGTTTATGCCCTCTACCTTCAAAATTGGGGATGGGGTGGGGTGGGGGTGGGGGTGGTGTCAAAATAAAAACTATACAATTTTCGATATTATCCCTGCGCCGACCAGCATGGCGACACGTATGTATGTTAAGAGTCTAATAAACAAGTTACAAACACTTGACCTCTTTACTTTTTTTTTTTTTTTTTTTTTTTTTGGGGGGGGGGCGATTTGCTAAGGTCAGTATAATATATGTCTTGATTGTAATTTGAACTAAGTAAAATTCTTCGTACAAATGTGTTAACATGTGTTTTGCAAACCGTAAAATTTCCCATGCTCATTGAACACTTCCGTTTTCAAATCTTCAGTTTCGGAGGTGAGAAGTTTTTGCACGTTGTTAAGGCTGTTCAGTTTTGGGGGCAAGTAAATCTTGCATGTAGTCTGCAATCCCATAATGCCTAAATGGAAGTGCTCAATATGAGAGAGAGAGAGAGAGAGAGAGAGAGAGAGAGAGAGAGAGAGAGAGAGAGTAAAACTTCCATTAGGTAACAGATTGAATGCCCCCCCCCCCCAATCCTATTACACAACAAATTACTTGCTTTATCTACTTTTCTAATAATCGCGGATCAAAACTGCTTTACACGAAACGATTTCATTCCATCGGCGACAGCTTTAAATTGTCTTTCATTACCACAGAAATTAACGTGAAAGCATTTCGAGGTCTACCTCCTATACACATCTCAGACTATATGTTGAGGCGTCATGTGACAATATTACTCATCGTCATGCTCTGTTTTTAGACAAGGAAACCCTTACGTGCGTCTGAACTTGATTCTTTTGATGCGATTGTCGGCCTTCTTACAATTCACACCATGTTAATTTTACGATATTTCGACATTTTGAATCAAACAGAAAAAACAAATTTAAAGTAAACTTTATCAAAATTCATAAAACAGTGCTCCTTGAATTGTTGCCCCTAATTTTAGCTGCTAACATTACTTATGAAAATATGCACAAAATCTATTTTGTGCCGACCCTATAACGGGTCGGATGTATTTGCACATGGAGCAAATAAGATCAATCTATTTGAAGCAAATTATTGCTAGTTTGTTACTTTCCCTTTTAAAGTACGCATTTTGCTTAAAAACTACTGCTTTCTACGTTTCATAAAATCTCTCTCTTCCTCCCATTCGCAAATTCGAGGTCAATCGTACGGATCATACCGCTGATGTATGCCGATAGCTGCATTCAGACCACATCGGCTATTTACGACACAAGGATTGACCTACAAGTGGCGAATGCATCGAACTATTATTATCAGTTTGAGCTTTTGCTGAGGGCATTCTGATTGTCTGCACTGTCGTTAGGTTCCGCTCAGCAGTTATTATGTACTTCTGAGAGAGAGACCGGTATAAGGTGAAGTTGTTTGCAATGGCAACATGCACAGTGGAGATTATGTTGACATTCCGCTATGCTACTTTCATGTACTGTGACTGAAATGTCTTTACATGTGGTAATTAAGGAAACTAGGCACTATCTAAAGCAGACAGCTATCAAAAGGGCTGCTCCCATGTGTTCGAAAAATGAGCATGAACTAGTTCAAAGTACACTAACTTTAGCAATTATTAAAATAGGAAAAATGAATTTTGCCAGAGTAGACAATACCAGCTTCTGAAAGTGCAATAAATCAATGATAAAATATATTTAAAAAAGTTTTCGGCTCGTTTTTTTCCAATTTACCTTTGAAGTCCAGGAAGTTAAAATGACCAAATGGAGCTAGCAGTCTTTTGAGAGGTGCACATCTGAAGTAAGGCCAAGCTGTATACTCTATAACCCAAATTACACCCATAAATTAAACACCTAAATAAAGGGAATTAAAAGTTATGTTTAACGATGCCTTAGATATACAAGGTCTTTTTTAAATAACCAGGATAATCAATGAGGAAAACCTGGTACATTCTTGTTCTTAAAAAATCAAACCCTATACAAAGTGTACAACTGTAGAGCGGAACCTTAAGTAGTTTTGCTAGCTTGTTTATCGGACCGGTCACAAATAACCTGCAGGTTACTTTAGCCTAAAGTTCGATAGGGAACCAGTCTAAGTCTTTTTTGTTTGTTAGCACGTTGTCTTGTCTTGTTCCCCGTCCATCAGCAAATAGCGGGCAAAATAATACAGTGGACCAGACTACACGTTGTCACGGTCTTCAGTTTCGGAGGTAAGTAAATCTTGCATGTAGTCCCAATCAAAACATCATTGGCCTTTTCCATCGCAAGCTAGAAACAACGCCAAAAACTTATCAATCTGGGAAGTATCACTACGATTACCTCCGAATCTCTTTCAGGAAGTCGTAGCATTCAGGACATCCTCGTCTCTTTCCGATGCGAGTTTAAATAAATTCAACTCTTTAAAAGAGACTCGGTGGTAATTGTAGAGATACTTCCCATATTGTAAGTTTTTTTTTGCTGACGAACATTAGGCTAGATGTGCGAAGAACAGATTCTTGTAAAATGATAGGTCTTGAAAATAACATTCGACCACGTTTCAACAATCAATAAAATACTGCACTTCTAATTTTTAATGTTATTCCTGCAACTTTGTAATGAAAAAATTGAAGAAACAATTTGGTTTCAATAGCCTGAAGCTATTGCCTACCTTGCTGTTAGTGATGACACGTCAGACCAGCCATTATTTTAACCAGTATATTTTACCACACCATTTAAGTGTAGATTATATTCTATTAATGTGAATTGATTTCTCTGCATTTAATTTTTAAATGGAAATTATAAATTGGGGGTGGGGTGGGGTGGGGGAGTATTAACTGTGTATTGGTCAGCCATTATGCATGTTGATATTTATACTGCATGTAATTGTAGAGAACAGAATCTATTCATGTAAAAATGATTTTCCTGCATTGATTATTAAAATATAAATTATAAATGGGGGAGGGGTATGCAGTTTTAGCATAGAAACATAATTTTATAGCTAAAATGTTTTTATGTATGATTGTATGTATGTCTGATTGTATAAATAAAATGTTATATTAGAGTTTGCAGTCGGCAAAATAGCTCCAACGAGCTAATGTTTCTTATTCTGAGATCCCAACCCTAGAGAATACAAAAATCTGAGCACATTTGAGTGGCGGAGCCACGAATACGTGCCGTAGGCATTGGAAGCTAGGTGGGTCCGGAAGTATTAATTGTGTAGGCAGTACAGACCACTTACCAAGCACTCAATGCATTAACTGTAATGCACTCGGGGCATACTCCCCCGGAATTTTTTAAAATGATATACTGAAAATGGTGTAATCTGGTGCATTTTATTATATTTTGGTGGGATACAAATCCTTAATGGAAATACATGTTTTAAACATTTTCTTTTACTACTACCCTCATACCCATTTGTTTACCAAATAAACTTTAAAAAAAATTAAACAGTAGGGACACAAGCACACGCGATATGCCATCATCAGGAAATGTTTCTTTTTTGTCTCTTAAATTGCAAGATTGACTGATTTATGCCAAATGTAAAGAAATTTTTGCCATTTTTATAATATTAAAACACCTCAATAAAGAATTAAATAAATCTATTGTCCACAAGAATGCCAATAAAACGCACACTCTGAAAAGTCTAATCAACTCCTTGTCCTTCAAACGTTATGCTTTTCTTCCAAGTAAATTATATTTAATGCATTGAGTGCTTGGTAAGTGGTCTGTACTGCCGTTTGTTGCAATGCTAATAGAGCATCACGAAGACGCTCGGTCACGCGAGACACATCCTCCTTTGCCAACACTTTAACAATTGCACTGGTTTTGGTTCTGGCACAACTGTATTTCTTGGAAATAGCAGGATCTGAAAACATCGTGCGAAACATGGTCCCAGCTTTGTCAATTATTTTCGACTAGAAAGTTTGTAAAACGGTTTCTGCATTTATACTTAATAGATCATTTCTAGCCGAAAAACAACAACAACAGCAACAACAACAACAACAACAGTTACAAAACTTTAGAGCTTTGTAATAGAGCCACTGCCATGACTGTCACTCTCTTGAGAAAGTGTATATCTCTTGTGCTTTTAAGTTTTCGTGTGTCTCTCTAAATCTGTTCGTTCACAGCAAGCTATCTTAACGTCGGTCCTACACCACTTGCAAAACGCAAACTCATCACTAAGTCTAGATTTTGTCATGCCAGACAAATCTGCGGCGTACTTCTCAATAAATTTATGTTCGTGCTCTCTCTCCTTTTCGTTTTGATTGCAAAGCCAACTCAGGCGACGGCATTTTGAAAAATATCCAAGAGTTCACGGCCAAGTGACGACTACTAAAGTCTATGTCAATGTGGTCACGTAGGCGCATTTACTCATCTTAAACTTAATATTAATTGTTGGTAGTATATTCAACTGGGGATATGGGACCACTTTTGTGATTTCACAGATCATGAACTCGCTTTGCTCGGTCTGGCCTGTTCAATCAAAAAGTATTCCCATTTCCGCATATAAATATACTACAGTAACGTTTTTAGCAGATAAAAACTTATCGTGTCCTCTTACCTTCTATATAATGATTTTAGACAAAAATGTTGTTTGCCAAAGAGCTTCAGCAAAATACTTGACGCACACGAGTCACTTCCCTTGATTGCTGAAATATTTGGCGTACACGAGTTACCTCCCTTGCTTGCAAAATCTATTTTTAGTAACAGACAACTATGCAAATACCCCTAACCGTAAACGTGTCAACAACGTAATATAGTATTATATATATATATATATATATATATATATATATATATATATATATATATATATATATATATATATATATAAGGTGAATTCTTGGCCGAATGGCCGCACACGACTTTAATTCAACAATCAATCAATCAAGGTGAATTCTATGTATAATCAAGAATCAATCAATGTATTGCTAGCTGTAGAAAGGCAGGTATCTCACAGGGTCGTCCACTCTGTCTTGATATTTAGACTTTGATGATGTAGTCAGAGGCACACTGATATAACGTAATAACCTATCATGTGACGACCTAACTTCCGATGTGAACAAAACTAACCCAAGTTGCAGGCAGTTAGGTTACAAGCCCTCGAAACCGTTCACACAAGCGACCAGGTGCAGTGGTAATACGATTGCGATTTTTCTTAGCTGCTGAGGAACTAAAATATTAAGGAGAGGTCGCAGCCGGTCCTGGACAAGGCTTTTGTTTCGCGCTCTCTTGCCATTTACATAATGATTTTAGACAAAAATGAGGCTTGATGATTTGTATGCAGTCGCGCCATCTGATTGATTTTAGGCAAAAATTAAGCTTGCCCCACCCTGACAGCTGAGCCCTCTACCCTATATATATATATATATATATATATATATATATATATATATATATATATATATATATATATATATATATATATATATATATATATATATAATGATTTTACACAAAAATGATGCTGACAGCTTTTGATTTGAAGATGACATAGTGTATAATGGACCTGAATCGATATTGGAATTGTTTGTTAAGTCACATCAGATAAAGCAGAAGTCACCTGAATGGTACTTGTTATTATAGTTGGTTGATCAGATTTAAGAACAGTCCTTGGTATATCTTCTTTTGCAACTGCGCATGATATTGCCAAAAGAAAGCTTAGTGCACTGCCACAATATGTAACGTTACGTGTCTTTGGGGTACATTATTTGAGCCAGTCATCAGAAGATATGTTGAGAAGATATGTTGAGATCACAATGAATGAAAAAGTAGTTTGCAACGATATTTGCATTCAAGCTGTCGCTGGTTTTAGATGCAGTCTAGATAGTTATATTGTCACCGACAACAAAATCCTGTTGTTAGAATTCAAGTGTCTTTTTATGCGAAACGTTAACAAGTTGCCAAAATATTATTTGCCGGGGGTACTATCAGGTCTTGAGGTATCTGTTTTTGGTCTGCTTGTCGATATTTCGCAAGTGCTCGTTAAAACGATTTGGATTTTATCCTGAATACAACAGAAAATTTCATAACAGAGACTACTGCCGCTATAGCAAGGATCCAGTAGCAATTGGCATCACTAAAATAAGAAATGTTGACATCACTGACAGCAAATATGTTGACCTTGGCGAATCATCTGAAGCTGAGTTTTTATCGCACTTAAAGAAAAATCTGCACAGAGAGCATAACTATGTTATTGCTGACATTCAAGATCAACCTGCTGACATTGCCACAGCGATTGATGACATCACAAAAAAGTGTCCTGACAAAAAGTTAGTCACGGTGTTACCATGGACAATTTTCAAGATCACGTACAACTATATTGCTCGCGAACCAGGCTATCATAAGACTATCAAAGGTGCCATATCAAAATTGCAGCAGATTGTACATTAGAGACTGAAATCCAGGTTATATAATGTACAATTTTGAATCTGAAGAATAATGGCTGCGTACGAGCGTGCATATGCCGCTAGAGTAAAATTTTCGGTTGACTGGAATAGAGAAGATGTCAACTGGATGGTTCAGGATATCAAGTCGCTAAATGGCGCTTAAAAATTTGTCAAGGACTCTCGTAAGATGATTTAACAAACTTCAACAGAGGATCTACAACATTTTATGCTGACATTGCAATATAACTTGAAAGGTTTCGACGCATGCTAGGAGAGGAGTACAACAAGTAGGGTAACAAAAAATCATTGTACAATTTTGTCAAGACCAGCATAGATGGTACCAAATTTTAATGATCACCTGACTTTACCTTTCATCCGTAGTCTCTTAGTTTTTAAATCCGTCATTGTCCTCTGCATTAGTATCACTAGTATCAACGCTTTCACTTCAAAGACCGCATTGCTGATATTAAAAAAAAATTTGTTTCGTATTTGGCAACGCAAATAGGACTCAACTCAGAAACAATATTATCTATGATCCGAAATTCTTTGACCAAATCTGCAATGTTAAATGTAGCACAACGCAGGCAAGATTTAATCTGGTTTAATATTTTTGCGTACGTGATGTAAGCGGATTTGCACATGGCCATCTTATTTTGAATTTTTGGTTCTAGCTCTCTACAACAAGCTTGAGTTGCAATGCCAACATCAGATATAATCAGAAGAAAAGGATTTAAGAAAGCACCTGTACTGGCAACTCCGGCCGCAGTGATCGCCAACGGAACAGCTGACAAGAAAACAACAAGCACTTGTAATGCCTGTATGACGTAGGCTCTTTTTTGATAGCTGCGATAATATGCAATAAATTCATCACGCGTTTCCTTGTCAAGATGATTGCTAATGTAATTGAATTGAAATCCATGATATCCTTCATTTTATATAATATTTTTCTTACTGTCAAGTTTGTATAATATCAGCCACAGGTGTTTCTGCTTCAGGTTGTGGAATATCTGTTGCAGGGTTTTCTGCTTTAGGTTATGGAATATATGCCACAGGTTATTTCGCTTCTATTTGTGGAATATTTGCCACATGTTTTTTCGCTTCAGGTTGTGGAATATCTGCTGCAGGTTTTTCTGCTTTAGGTTGCCACAGGTTATTTCGCTTCAGGTTGTGAAATATGGGCCACAGTTTTTTTTTAGCTTCAGGTTATGGAATATCTGCTGCAGGTTTTTCTGCTTCAGGTTGTGGAATATCTGCTTTAGGTTGTGAAATATCTGCCACAGGTTATTCCGCCTCTTGTTGTGAACTATCTGCTGCAGATTATTCCGCTTCATGTTGTGAAATATCTGCTGCAGGTTTATCTGCTTCAGGTTGTGGTTGCAGCTCAGGCTCAGGTTGTGGCTTAGGCCTAGGTTTTGGTGTGGGAAAGTTCTCTATCTATTTTTCTGATGATATGGAAGAAAATGACAGGTAGTTTTACCTGCAGCATATTATCATGGTATAATTTCGTCAGGGAGGTGTCATGTTTTTGAAAAAACATTTCTTTCATTTCTTCTGTTAGATCTAGAAGGTCCCGAGGTTGTCTTCCTATATATTGATAAACGTTTTCTGAGACGTAATACGCACCTATCATCCCAATTCCTCCATCTGGTTTTGAGTTAAGATGTGCAATCAGAGCTGCAAGATAGTTTACTGAATAAGAATATCTATTTTTTAAGTGATATAGGACAATAGTTTAATATGCAGTTAATATCTTTGCTACTTCACTTGAAAATTTTGCATCTAACTCCCTTTTTTATCAGCTCAAGAGAGAGAGAGAGAGAGTGTGTTGTTTTTTATCAAGATTTTCTTTATTGGGGTCACGTCAAACAGGTGGTCTCTAAGATGCTTTTTCATTTCTTCTCCTGGATCTGGCGCGTCATTAAAATAGCTACTTTGGCGTATTGAACGTCTTATGATCTTGTCAAAAATTCAGCAAGAGGCAGCTTGTCTTCTGGCGTTAACTGCCCAACGTACTCAACAGTCGCTGCAAGAACGTTGTCTTCATACACATTATAACTCTTTTATTTTAGTATGTGATAATAAGCTTCGGCTGAATTTTTTTACAATCTCTGGAATTTCATAGCGCTGCGGCTGCTCTTCTCTAGCTCTATTTCTGCTCAGGTTGCGCCAGCGGCTTTTCTGCTTCAGGTTGTGGCTGCGGCTTTTTTGCTTCCGGCTGTGGCTGCAGGTCATCAGGAAGATCTTTTATATCAGGTAGCGCCATCACTCCAAGAATCGTTTCTACGTCGTCATAATCTAAACCAAATTCTCTGTAAAAAAACAAAACGCTTGTCGACTTGATTGGGAAGTCTTTCTTGGTTTTTAAAGTTTTTTGCCAGACTTCATTGTACATGCATGCGTAATCAGCATCTAGATCTTTTTGGTTCTTTTTCGTTCATTTTTCTGCGTTTTATTGTTTCTGGTTAGAGACACTAATTGTAAGGTATCCTTTTTCAGCTCGTTTACTATGGTTTTAAATAGCACTCCTATGTTTCTGGCAGCGCTGGGCGATTCCTTGTCATCGCAATTTTTTTTCACTTGTCATATTGTTTAGCTCGTCCCGCAGCTGCAGCGCTCTCATATGAGTTACCGAAAAAAAGATTGAGCATGATATCTATTTTTACGCTTTCTGGATCAGCCAAAACCTTTTTATACATCAGACACCATAAGATGATACATCAAACACGTAGATGATACATCAAACACCATAAGAACACCTTTTCTGTATCCAAAACATTTTGATAAATGTTGCGAACAATACATCTAATTAATGACATATGTGGCTCAGTATATTTGAAGTGATTCTAATATTGAATCAATTCTCATTTACTTCGCTTGGTCTTTGTGTGACAGATTAGTTACTTTGGGATGTATGTATGTATGTATGTATGTATGTATGTATGTATGTATGTATGTATGTATGTATGTATGTATGTATGTATGTATGTATGTATGTATGTTTGTATGTATGTATGCATGTCATACGTACATATTAATCTACTTATCTTCATACATACATGCCAATCTATGTTCTATCCATTATTATGTCGTCTGTCTGTCCGTCTATATATAAATGCAAGTATATTTTTCACTTGCGTGTATCTACCTACCAACCTACTTACCTACCAACCTATCTATCTCATTACTTTCTTAGGCCAAGAATTCCTTTTCCCACTCTTCGGGTCTGTTATTTTGAATGAATTATTTTTTTGTTTTAATATTATACAATATAATTTAATACTAACCATGTTCATGGTGTGTCAAAATGTGGAGAGCTTTTTTTTCTTTTTATTCCCCATGGAGTGTGATTCACAGTTCCTTGAGATAGTCTAAAATACAAATGTTCTGATTTTACCCCTGGAGCGTGATTCACAGTTCCCTGAGATAGTCCAAAATATAAAATGTTCTGATTTTACCCCTGGAGTGTGATTCACAGTTCCTTGAGATAGTCCAAAATTCAAATGTTCTGATTTTACCCCTGGAGTGTGATTCACAGTTCCTTGAGATAGTCCAAAATATAAATGTTCTGATTTTACCCCTGGAGTGTAATTTACAGTTCCTTGAGATGGTCTAAAATATAAATGTTCTGATTTTACCCCTGGAATGTAATTCACAGTTCCTTGAGATAGTCCAAAATACAAATGTTCTGATTTTACCCCTGGAGTGTGATTCACAGTTCCTTGAGATAGTCCAAAATATAAATGTTCTGATAAGACTGTAACGTAGTAATAACGTCATTCAAAGTTCATGACTTTTCTCTAATTGCAGATATATCATGCATTTTAATATGTCCTATCTACTAAGACAATTCGTATGTTGTAAAGTGCGATGCCCAAAGATCTTTATATAGGTCAACCTATCATAAATTCAAAGTCATTGCTGGTTTCTGCTTTCAATTCGATGATACGAAAAAATCCTCGTAATTTCAAAACGAAGGCCATCCTAATATTTCAACGATACTTATTTTCTGCTGCTGATGGAAGCCGTGCGTTTTAGCAAACAAGACGAATCACACTGCGATTTTGAATCCATCGTATATGGACATGATGATAATCCTAGCGAACGGTTGTAGTAAGTCTGTGTCAAATATATAAAAGGAATTTCATGTACGGAGAGACCGTGTTGTCGGAAACATAGCATCTGGCCGCTACCTTATGCGTCCAGTGCGATGCGGAAAATCTTTTACATTTCCCAGCAGTTTTGGGCGAATATGACACAATTATCGATGAAAAAGAACAAACAATTAATGTCTCAGACATATTAGTACATTCTAGTTGTAATTTCTAGACGCGTGAAAAGGACTTCGCTTTCTTGACACTGCAGAGTCCCGCTATTATAAACAGCAGAGTTAGCTGGGTTCAGGTCCTTTCCAAGAAATCAAGTGACAATAGGACGAGGAAATCTATGTGCTACGCAACAGGCTGGGGGAGTGTGTAACAAGTGAACACTTTTCCCAGCATTGTGCAGGAACTATAAACAAAGACCATCCTCAACAAGGTATGCAACAAGTTTCTCACCGTTCATGGGTTAAGTGTTATGCCAAAGATGGTCTGCACCATACAATAATTATCCAGCTGGGATGTTGGTTGGTTTGTTGTTATGGGTTTAACGCCATTTTTCAGCACAAGGTAGGCTATACATGGCGGCCAGTATATTTGGTGGAGGAAGAACCCGAGAAAACCCCAGGAAGAACCACTGACTCGCGGGAAGCTACTGACAAGCTTTCTCACATACCCACGTTTGTCGAGGCCGAGACTCGAACATATGCGGAGAGAGGTGAGATGTCAGTGATCTGTAATGGCGAGCGCCTTAGACCACTCGGCCACCCGGGGCCCCCTCCAGCTGGGATGTGTTTATGGGATACTTGTGGGCCCGTTGTTGTGGACATACTGCAGTATTGGACCCAAGTTGGAATCATGTCTTGGAGTTCTACATCAGTGTGTAAGGATGGGAAACAAGTCTTTACTGGAGTGTCCATGTACTAAAAGTGGATCATTTCAAAGTTCATATGCTATACCAAGGGACGTTCTCTGTAGTATTATCTATGGTATTTGTTGGACAGATGTGAGATGTGTGAGTGATCTATAAAGGCGAGCGCCTTAGACCTCTCAGCGGCCCGGGACCCCTCTACTTATCGATATCAGGCGGGACCGATTCAATACAATGTCGATTCATTTTCATAGCCTCTGTTTAGCGACTATCCCATGCCGCTACCAGCTGGTTTTGGTGAACTTCATATTTGCGATAGGGAAATCTCAGAGAAAACTCTTGTTCTCTATAGATTTTTTAAAAAAAATTACGTCTAGCAGTTACCTAGATACTGTTGCGTGTATGGTCATGAAACCTGATGTGTGCGTTTGCTTTTTTTTACTTATGTTAGCACCCATAAAAAGTAAATTATGGGTGCATTAACCGACTTTTCTTGCAAAAGTAGCTATGCTAAGTTTTTGGCCCATGTACCGGCGGACCAGTTTAGACAGCATTAAAAAAAAGAAGAAAAAAAATCGTGGTTCATTCTTAAGATAGACCTATAGACCTTCAAGCCTTCAAAGTTGTATAAAAGCCTGAAAGAAGAAAAAATCTTGAATTTGGATTGATTTCGTGGATTTCGTGGATGGGAAACACAGTTACAACTCTCTTTAATGCATTTTCACTCGCGTTCTATCTTGACATTTTCCTAAAGTACCAATATTATTCTTGTTCTTATTCATCCCAGTTGTTTTTCCCAGCATGCGATGGAAAAAAGGCTGAGGACATTCTGGGTGTGGCTTTATGTGACAGCCAGCTGCAACAGTTGGTCGACAAGGGTGGAGGCATGAATTTTTTTTTTTGCTTTTGTGTGTATATGTGTGTGTGGGGAGGGGGCTAAACAATCATGTAGGGGAAATGGAACCCCAAGCCAACGAAAGCTCCTGCAATTTAAGCGTGTCCAGGGGGCATAATTTTAACCATCCAACTGTAAAGAAAACTTAACTAAACCTGTTAAACGTTCCGGTTGTTTCGCGCTCATTTGTGTGGGTGGGCTGGGTGGGAGGGTCAAGTCCCCCACCCCCAATCTGCCTCTGGTCGAAGTGCTTCTAGAAATCAGGTCCATTCAGAAAGTAAAGCAGATCAGATAAAAATAGCTAAGGACTACTTCCGTGTCTGTTGTGCGCTACATCAGTTCACGAAACATTGCCTATAGTAAAATTACTGGCAAAACATTGCTTCGAATTAAGCACCTCAATTCAAAATTTTCAAGAGAAAATTATAATTTTAGATACAATACTCGTTTTGGGTCTCATTTTGCAATAATCAATATTTTGTGAAAACGATATCGAGTACCAAAGATACTAAAGAAATAGCTTCTAACCCTGGGTTTTCTTGTCGGAGAATTTTACACACTGTGGGGCTGGGTTTTCTTGTCGGAGAAGTTTACAGACTGTGGGGCTGAGATTTAACGCTAAATACAGAAAATCCGAAAATGATCCGAATGCCTGTGACGTAGGATGGTTATATTGTCATTGACTATAGTGATTACCAGAGAGAGAGAGAGAGAGAGAGAGAGAGAGAGAGAGAGAGAGAGAGAGAGAGAGAGAGAGAGAGAGAGAGAGAGAGAGAGAGAGAGAGAGATTTAAATTTAACACATTTTCAGGGACATTTGTTTTGTTTTTTTAAATCTAAATCAACAGCACAATAACACTTTAAAAATCCCGTAAGCGCTGATTCTTTGAACGTTGAAGCCGATCGTGGAAAAACATCAAGCCACAATTTCCAACATATTCTAAACTGACACATTTAGGCTACTGTTTAAACTCGTTCTAGACACCTTTTTCCACACCTGTAATTTACCACTCGATTCACAACGAATTGAAATAACGGTACAGTAACTAATATTTACGTTGAATCGACAACATTTTTTCTTAACGTTACACAGCTTTGAAAGCACGCGTTAACTTGAACAATTCTCTGACTAGTTGGCTGGTACTGGTCTAAATTGGCAAGCAATATATCTCATGAGCACCGGAAGTGTGACGTAGTTGTCAGCAAACTTTGAATTGCATTCGAACCACTTCGGCTATTTTTGTGACACAAAAATATGCCTTTGATGTAAGTCGGCACACACACACACACACACACACAGACAGACAGACAGACAGACAGACAGACACACACACACACACACACACACACACACATTTTGTAAGCCGGAAATTTCTAAGCAGAAAAAAAGAGACCGCGATTCATTCGGACCACCTCTGCTATTTCTACGATTGGATTGACTATAGGAATGAACGGGAAGTTACTAATGAAAAAAATAGTTCGATGCATTCGCAACTTCTCGGTCAATCCTTATTTCGTAAATAACCGAGGTGGTCCGAATGACAGCTATCGGCATACATTCAAGATATGATCCATAGGATTGACCTCGAATTTGGGAATGTTTGAATTGGTCTCGACATTGCCCAGATTGTATCTGCATATCAAATTTGCATACATCAGTCCCCAAACCACCACGACTGTTTCTGCGATTGGATTGACCGTAGGATTGACCGAGCAGTTGTGAATAGATGATAGTTCGATGCATTCGTAACTTTTCGGTCAGTCCTTGTTTCGGAAATAGCCGAGGTAGTCAGAATGACAGCTATCCGGATACATTCGAGATATGATCCGAAGGACTGACCTCGAAATTGCGAATATCCCGAAACTGCTCTCTTGTGACGTAAGTAAATAACGTCACTGCCCGCACAGATCGTTTAACCACGGGGTTAGCGTTATTTTGAGTTGTCATTTCGGTCATTTTGCGTTGATTTTTGGCTAGAAAAGATAAAAGGATTAACAATAACAGTACCATCCGGGTACCCTGGGTCGTTGCCTAAAACACTAGTGTTTCAACCGAGGACCCAGGGTACCCGGATGTAACAGTACTTGAATTTCTGGCTAAAATCCTACAATTTATATAATTTCCTTAACTTTTTGAGAATCCCTCAACTGGTGGCAGTGGCGCTTTGATAGAAGCTAGGGCGTCACCTGGGGAGAAGTTTAATCAGTCCCCTGCCAATCTTCAAAAGTTCTGGTGTTTTTTTTTTTATTTTTTAATTTTTTTTTTTCAGCGATGATGCTGCCGAGTTTGCCTTTTTGTGGCACAATCGGAACATCACTCGGCCATTTTCGTCGAGTAATAACCTGGATGTGGTTGAAGGAATACACACACATTTGATGGCTTTGATGATTCGCCTATGGTGGAATGCACTACATATGTTGCGACAAAATAGGCCGAAAATATTCGGTTTGTGACTTTGTTTCCTTCCGCCTACATATTGTGCCATGTGACAAAAGTAGTTCCGAATATATAGTTCTCAATGGCGGAGAATTACATCTGAGGTTTTACTGTTACTCTAACAGAAAAGGCCGATAATATTCCGATTGTCCATATCATAGCCATTAAAGCTGAAGCAAGCCGGGTGACCCCAACAACCTTTTAATCACTCTGCATCATCGCCGTTAAGATGGAAAATATGGGGAAAGTCAAGCAGTGGAGAGTGGTTATAAATCTAGAAAACCCAAATGACTTAAATATTGTCACGACATTACATATATTTTTATCACATATGAAATTGACATCAACTTGTTCATAAAATGCGTAAATAATGGATTTACAATATGACCATGTGCTGTATTAACGATTCTCATATTCGACAAAAGTTCTTTAGCAACCAATTTAATACATTTTATGTAAGACTTAGGGAAAGTTTCTTTCTCCGAGTTGCAAGAGTAATGAATTAAGAATTACAAGTATTCATCAAAGTCAATGAAAACAAGAAAAAAAATTGTGCGTATTCCACTTGTCTTTGACAAAATCACCGTTATCAATAAACTCTTGCACCTCAGATGTGTGTGCAGTTAGGATAAAATTGATTTTAAATAAAAATCTGATTGACGTGACAAATGAACAAGGTTTTGAATGTCTGTGATACTTTAGAGTGTATAGTGTTTACCTAGTCATTTGACAGAACGATACACATATATAATTGAGGGTGCTGGATGAACTCAAAACCCATAAATTAGGACTTAAATATTTATATCGGATTAACATTCTGAATACGTACTTACCGTATGTAATCGCTTATAAGTCAGGTCCAACTGCAAACAACATAGACCCTTATCTGCTGTCGCATCATGCGCCGGGATATCAGGGTCTGTGTTGTTTGTTCTACTGATTACTCATAAGAAACTGCATAGACCCAGATCTGCCAACGCATCATGTATAGTAATCTGCCAAGGGAAGATTAATGAGAAATTATCAAGTGATTATGGATTGCTCTCTCTCTCTCTCTCTCTCACACACACACACGGCGGCGAAGGAAGCAGAAACGTTTTTTTTTAAAAATGTTATTTTTATTTGATTGCAGAAATTGTTTAGGAACTACTAATTGGGTTCCAGCCTATGAAGAGAAAACCTTGGTGACCACAAACCACTGCAATGCTTGAAGATGTTTGCTCTAGACTGCGGAAGGAGCCGCGGTAGCTCAGTTGTTACAGCGTCTGACTTGTAATCCAAGAATCACTGGTTAGAAACCCGCCCGGGCCAGCCCTTGTCGGTTGCCTTTGTGTGTCCTTGGGAAAGGTACTTAGCTCCATTTCCTCGGCATGATATAGTCAATAATGTTTAAAGTGCCGTTAAAATCAACGACTACAATCAACTCTAGACTGCAGCACGTTCCCATCGGCGCGTGAACTCTTTCGTCTCCAGGGACAGAACCATGATAGCAAAGGTGTAAAACTAGTTGTCCACTCGCTGCGGTAACTAGGCCAATAATTAGATTTAAAGATGTCTCTTTTATGGAAAGAACACTTTTTCTGCGATCCAGATTCCTAAACATGAAGACATTCCCTTTTCAATTCGTCACAACGCAGTTTCATTATTTTATCAGTACCTACTCCTAAAAGTATCAATGAGTAAGTAAACATCTAGCATAAAACCAACATCGTACAAACCTTTTACTTCTAACAGAAGAAACTGATGATTGTTTATCAACTAATTAAGAAGTGTACTTAGAATCAGCGATAAGAACATAAAATAAGTAATGTAGATTTTGCTTTATCACTACACGAAAAAGGCCTCTATCAGCGTGTTCAGATTTTTCGTGACGAATATGAACAACGGTACATTAATTCGCAAACTGCTGTGTAACTGGTTGATGAATATATGCAGTCAAGTGTAATTTGTGATCATCTTACACATTAATAATTGGTTGTGTTTATCCATAAAAGTATTTAGGTCATTATGATCGATTTCAAAGTAAAGCGAGCATATTCAATCAAAAATAAGTCATTACCTTAAAAATTTCCAAATACTTACATTGTAAATGGGCGCTTTATGAAAAGGCAGCAAATATTGTGACATATTATATTCAGAACTTCGTCCGATAACTTTTGAATATTTCCAAGAAATATTGGAAAAATCTTCACAATTAAATATATTCTTGTAACACGGGTAATATAAACCAGCTTATTATTATTGTATTATTATTATTATTATTATTATTATTATTATTATTATTATTATTATTATTATTATTATTATTATTATTATTATTATTATTATTATTATTGTTGTTGTTGTTGCTATTATTATTATTATTATTATTATTATTATTATTATTATTGTTGTTGTTGTTATTATTATTATTATTATTATTATTATTATTATTATTATTATTATTATTATTATTATTGAGACTCGTTGCGCTTTGCCCTTGCAAGACTAATATTCAATATTTTTAACATCTCCACCAAACCTTTTATATGATAATTAAAACGTCGTTATTTTCCTAAATACGTGCCATTTGCCAACAAGATAAGTATAAATGCATAGGATGTTTAGCCCAATATATTTCATTCAAATACTAAAATAAATTAAAAAAACACAAACAAAAAAACAGTATAGGTCTACATGACTTTTTGAACGCGTGGAAACTCACAAGTATCTATGGTATAACTACACCAATCGAATCAATCAACTGTTTGAACGTTGTAGTTCCTTAGAAAATTATCAGTATCTTCTTTTCTGATAGTTCCTTGAGACGCCCTAACCAGCAGTGCTGGATTACACAATAGGCAGACTAAACACGTTCTTAGGGCACCAGCAAAGCAAAGTCACAAAAAAAAAAAAAAAAAAAAAAAAGGAGAGAGAAATTACGTTTTTTTTTAAAAAAATTTTAATTACTTAGTGGGGGGGGGGGGCACTATAATCTTTTCGGTGCTTCGGGCCTCTAAAGGTCATAAACCAAAACTGCTTTTAGACAATTCATTATTTCATTATTTTCATCAGAAATTTTTGAGAGGAGTTGAATCATTCTTATTTTCTCCACGCTTTGGACAGTCAAACATTACAATAATTCAACAAGCTTCATTAATTTTATACGAAGAGAATATAAATGTAAGATTGTATTCATCACACGAGGAAACAAAGAGCGTGAGTGAAAATATCAACCTTTATTAAACTGCAGTGGTTGAAGTTAGAAACTCAATCGGGCACTTCTTAAGTTATGTATTAAGTTTGCAACGTCTTAGGGTGATGCTTTTATCTGGTGTGACCTTATGACGTAATATTTGCGTTTACGTCCGGCTCACTTTTGGTTGACTGTTTTTTTCTCCTGAATGAAGAGCTGATGAACATGAGTTGAAAGACGCTTAATCATAATTTCGGGGTTTAGAGGAGGATTTTCAACGTTTAAGAGATGTTGTTACGGTTTGTTCTAATATGCGGACGCAAATCTAAAATGAGAACAAGGACTGTTTTAATGTGCAGACCCACGGTCTTTTCAACAGCAAGTAATAGAGTTTATACAAGTTCACAAGTATAATGTTCCCACAAGAGTCTTTTTTCCCTTACATAATTGCACCGGAGTGTCTCGGCTTTCTTACCCTTAGTAGGCCTATAAATGCACCAGATCTTATTCAGACGGCTTTAAATGAAATCGTCAGCTTTACAGTACTTTCCTTGTATTTAATATTATATGGCTGAATTGCACACTGAATTTTGTGCTAATGGGTAGGCACGAGTTTGAAAAGCTTATACTTCCGGACACTCCATGTTTTCTGAGAAAGTGTGTGCGTATGAGTGGTTAGTGTGTGTGTGTGTGTGTGCGTATGAGTGGTTAGTGTGTGTGTGTGTGTGTGTGTGCGTATGAGTGGTTAGTGTGTGTGTGTGTGCGTATGAGTGGTTAGTGTGTGTGTGTGTGTGTGCGTATGAGTGGTTAGTGTGTGTGTGTGTGTGTGTGCGTATGAGTGGTTAGTGTGTGTGTGTGTGCGTATGAGTGGTTAGTGTGTGTGTGTGTGGTCTTTGCTATGTACATAGTTGTAAATAGAACACAAGACGGGTTTTTGAAAGTTGTGAAACCCACAAGAATACTGGAAAATTTTATCCAAATAACAATAAACTTTCGATTTCTTGTAATCAGTTCTGCTTGTGCCTATAACTAGAGAAACAACAGCTGTTCCCAAAGCTCCATTCTAAACTTACACATGGGGTTTCAATCAACATCTTAAACTGGAAAAAAAGCTTTGAGGCTAATTAGTCTTAAAGCCAAGTAGACCATATATAAAACTGAAAATAAAATTACTGAAACATGTGTCAGAAATTACTCAACACTGCATCAGCCTGCCTGTCTGATCCAGCTCATGCATAAAACTAGGTCAGAAATTACTCAAGAACCTGTCACCCATGGTTTTATGTCGCTCATGCACAGAACTAGGGCCAACATTCCTAAACTGCGTCAACAGTAACTTTTCGTTTTGTGTCATTGACATGTTTTCAAAATCCGTTTGGGTCGTTCCTTTGACTTCTAAAACAAGTTCCGAGTTAGTGCGAGCTTTAAAGCTAGTGTTGAAACAAAGTGGTCTACATCCTCTACGATGGTAAACAAACAAAGGTACAGAATTTATGAACCGAGCTTTTAAAAGAGAATTAAAAAAGACACATTAATTTTGTTTAACCACTGAAAATCCTGAAAGGAAAACTAGTGTCGTGAAACGTTTTTAAAGAACATTGAAAGAACGTATTGGAAATATTGTTCACACCAACACAATCAAATACATCGACGTGTTACCATTTCAAGTCAAAGTTTACAATCAATCGTATCATCGTAGCAAACGATTGGATCACGAAGCTCATTGGAAGGTGGCTTTGGTAGAAATCGTTCATCCTACGCAAGCCCTCAATATCAACGAAGGTCAAAACACTTTCATCGTGGATAACGTGAAACAAACAAGTGCAAGAACACTTGGACAAAAATTATCCTGGCATTTACGAATCCAAAAAAATCATTACACACCAATCCTCCTTCCTTGACTAGCTATACCATGAGAATTCTTGTGGGGTATTATTTTAATGCTTAGCATCTGGTGGAAACCAATGCGGCTATTTTCAATGACCAGTTTGGCAAAGCCTTGGAGAAAGCCAAGAAAACTGTCCTGATCGAGTACCATAAAATTGCTCAACGTCTTAAAATGCATTATTCGGACAGCAAAATATTGTTCATTACTTTTTGCCCTGGGTTGTTTGCTATTTTGGGTGAATACACTTCTCTGGCTCCTATGAAAGACGTTTAAAGCAACGATCGATTTTACAAGTATTTTCGTTACCCTGTCGTATTGAACGATGGACTGAATTTATTGTTTGAGTACTCCGATGTGGTGGAGTACAACGTGGTGGGAAACACAGCCACTCCGTTACTGAGAGTCATTCTTTTCAAAGTTGATTCTGCCGTCGCTGCGTACGAGGAAGGTGGAAACACGTATCACGTTCATCGTGAATTTGTACATCCTCATTATCTTCCTGTAAGTAAGTCGTATTTTGACAGTGTCAACATTAGTATAAAAGGAGATCTGGGACAAAATATTCAATTCTCCAAAGGAAAAATCATGAAGAAAATACATTTTCGAAAACGGTTCTTTAGTGAATTGTAACACAAGATGTATCCTGTGTACCGATGAGTTGCTCGACAACGAGGACATGGTTTAGGAGATATGTTAAAATCCGCTTTTCGTACGGTAGCCCCTATCTTGAAATCCATGGTGATTCGAGGATTGCATGCCTTAAACGATGCCGCTTTGACGCAAGGAAGAGAATTTTTTCAAAACGTGCTCATCGACAAACAAAGTCCTAAAGAAGCCTTTATGAGAGCAGGAAAAAATGTGTTGCTGCAAACTGGAAAAGATCCTATAAATTCGCTTCACACTTCTGGCCCTGGCCTTACTTCTTCCTCAACGACACAGCAAGGACAAGGCAGAAAGAGACGTCGAAACCCCTTCAGATCTGATAAACACGGTGTTCAGAAAAATAATAAGAAAAGAAGAACGGTCAGATTGATTACTAACTGAGAAAGAATGATGCACCGAGATTCTTGCGAATGTACCAAGTCAGAACTCGATCTGTTTGCCATGCCACCTACCATGATGACGATGCAATAATCCCAATGGGTAGAATTTCATCCTGTGTCGTCTTTGACTACCTCAGCCCCTATCGAATTTGAAATCAAAGGACAAACCAAAGATTACATCGATCTGAATAGCAGTCACTTGTACCTGAAACTCAAAGTGCTCAAAACGGGCAACACCAATCCTGGTGCCTATGACAGAGTAGCTCCCGTCAATAATTTCATGCATTCTTTGTTCAGCGAAGTGGATTTGTACTTGAATAACAAACTGGTCAGTAGCAGCATGGATATTTACCCTTACCGTCTTACTTGGAAAATCTCTTGACGTACGGAAAAGAAGCCAAGAACATCCATCTGGATGCTTCCGTGGTATGGAAACCTGACACCTTGGACAAGTTCAACGACACAGCGTTGACTGTAGATGACGATCCTCACAATGCGGGATTTAACTAGTGTCGAAAGAAAATCAGACAAGGACGCACTTTAAAACTGATGGATCGTTTGCATTTGGAAATGTGGTTGCAAGACAAGTATGTGAAACGGAGTGGATGTACGCCTGAGACTGAATCGCAGTAGTACCGTCTGCCATTTGATGACTAATGCGAACGAATACAAAACCATCATCGAGGAAATCAGACTTTTCGTGCGCCGTGTAGAAGTGTTACCTAAAGTAGCCAACGACATCAGTCAAACTTTGAGCAGAACGACTGCCAAGTATCCTGTGCGACGAGTGGAAGTGAAAACGTTTACCATTGCCTCTGGACTCCGATCCAAGATCAGCTGCCCAAAACGTTTACTCATCGGCATCGTAAGTAATGCAGGCCTCAACGGAGGCATTGATCAAAATCCTTTCGACTTTCAACACTTCAGCGTGTCCAAGATAGAAGTCACTTGAGATGGTCAGACGTTGTGTAACCTAACTTTGCCCAGAAAAATTACTTGAGATCATACTTGACGCTGTTTGAAGCCACAGGACAGTTAGGAACCAACAGTAGCCACGGTATTTCGTGCCAGGATTTTGGAGGATATGCTTTGTGGTGATTTTATTTCACTCCAAGGCAGCGACGAAGGACATTTCCACCCTATAAAATCAGGCCAAATTCGTGTGGAACTTACAGTTGCCACAGCTCTAGTCAACACCGTGTACGTCATCTTGTATGCAGAATTTGACAATACTCTGGAAATCAACAGTTCGAGAGAAGTGATTCTAGACTATTAGAAGAAAAGATGCAAATCGAAGAACCTATGGAGATATGCGATGACGATGTTTTTGATCTAGAACCAAACGAAGATAAGGAGACAGTGAGGATGTCAAGAAGGCCAGAACAAGAACAGTATTTAGTCTCTTGTTTTGCTACGGACTTGGCTGAAAGAAGTACAGCCCTGACCCGAGAACATTGTCATGGATGTCAAATCAATCATCCTAGTCAGAAACAACACGACAAATGTATGATGATGAGTTCAGAAGAAAAATCGGAAGAATATCTGGACGAGGCATGGTCTCTGATCTCAGAGGAGAAGATGTTGAGAAAGTGGTATAAAGACTTGCAGAATCGTTCCTTACCTCCATTGACTTCTCTGGAGACCCAACGCATCAAAGCTCTCTTGCAACAGAGTACAGAAACTACCCATGGTTCATCGACTTACTTGGCAGACATATTCAAGGAAAAAGTCAGGCTTGAATTGATGACTTATCATTACCTGTGAAGAAAAAAAAAAAAAGAAATGGATACCTTGGAACTTCATTACCTGTTGACTCGCAGTTCGTACACCGCTTCTTGGAATCCTGTGGTGTGTGCTAAAGATGAACTTCCTCATCGCAAACCTAAAGATGTTCAAGCCTATGTCATCAACGCCGACGACAGTCATCGATCAGGAACCCATTGGGTGGCGGTGAGCTTTCCCAACGATCATAGTGTGGAGCATTTTGATTCTTATGGATTACCTGCTTAGGAAGAGGACATCATTAACTTTATGAGAAGAAATGCTATCTCCACTCGATTCAATAATGTGAGATTACAAGGATCAGATTCCATGGTGTGTGGACAATATTGTGTGTATTTTCTTCATCAACGAAGTCTTGGATTTCCCTTAGAACATTTAGTGACTTGTTTTGATAGTGAGTACGCTAGAAACGATACTAAAGTCGAACGATGGTTTTGTGAATATTATGTTAATCTCTTGTCTTTAGCTCAGAAACGTAGTGTGCATCGATGGCAACATGACAGTGCCTTAGAACAGTGGAAGTCCAGTTTAATTTAACAACGTAGTCAAAACTGTAAATACGTTCATGTTTAATAATGTTTGTTTGTATTTGAGTTAGAGAAGCTTCTTCTTGATCATTAAAAGTGTTGAATTTTTGAAAAAAAATGGTGTTGTCTTGTTTATTTATTGAAAAACAAAAATGGTATGCATAAGCTCTTTGACCTCTCTCTATCGATCTTATGAACCTACTCTTTCACATTTCTCTCTGTCGATCTGGGTTATGTTTTTTTTTCACGTCCGTGTCCCCAATGGCAAGGGATGTTTTCTATCACGTCCGCGCTTCCAGCATATAAAGCGGTTCGTTTGCCAGTCGGGTCACATTCCACAGCGAACATAAAAGCAAGAAGTAATACGAATAGCGCTAGTGATGGAACAAATTATTCCCGCTAAAGCACTGAATGGCCTCGGCCTTTCAGTTGCCTCAGGATGGAGTATTAGAGCACAGGAGAAGAGAACCACTCTTCTCCTGATATGGGAAGAGAAAATAGTAGAAAGAAGAAGGCCCATTAGAAGACCGGGACAGGGAGGAAGACAACAAGCACAGTAGGCAGACGCATACCTCACAGCAGAGCCAGTCTACGTCAAGTGACTCTCCATTGGAACCCAGGACAACAATGATACAAACACCGCCACCTACCACGACAACAACAACAACAACAACAACATCAACTCTTCCAACTTCCAAGGTTGAAGTTAGGAAGGAACCTCCTAAGCCAATTGCGGTAAGCTCTCCGCAGAAAGAGGCGAGGCACGAAAAAGAGGAAGGAAGTAGGGAGGAAGAAAAACAGAAAGAGGCCCAAAAGGAAATCCCTAAAGAAGTGGAAAAGTAAAAGATACCAAAGCCATGCATTGCTCCCACTCCAAAGCCGGTACCCAAGATTCGGGAAAAAGAACCGGAAGGAAAAGTAGTGGAAGCTCGCAAATTGCCTCCTCCTCTTCAGGCAACAGAAGAAGAAGAAGAAGACAAACAGGAATCTCAACCACAAGAAAGGTGGATAAGTACACGGAAAAGATCCAGGAGGGAGAAAGATCTAAAGTACGAGGCTGACCATTGGCTCCCGCAACAGTACACATATCAGGGTGTTGACAAACTCGTAGATGATTCGACAGGTGAAACAGCTAGAAGTTGCTATAATGAGTTCCTCATGGTCTCATTAGCGGCGAAGACGGTAAATAAAGGCGAGAAAATACCTGAAAATATGACGACCAAAGTCCGACGAGCGACTGAAAACATCAGGAAGCTGGGAAAAAGATTCAACGAATGCCCTATCCCCCTAGCGACTCTGATGATCAACGAGACTATATCCATTTTCAACCTGTCAGTACCTCTCATTAAAATATACCAACGAGTAGTAGCAGACCTGATTGAACCAGACAAAAACAAGACCCGAAATAGAAGGTGATTTGAGCCACTCGAAGAACTGAAACCGTACCTGAAACCGCCTGTAGAAGATTTCCCTTAGCCCATTGAAGGGATGGGCCGTATTGCCTACTAGTTTTCATTTTGGCTTGAAAACCTTTTCGAATATAACTTCATTGCAACGAAAATATGATCATTTATCCACCGAATCTTATGACAACTTGATAATATCTGATTAAGATCACAAAAATCAAATGGGTTACTTAAACCGAAATCTTTTTACTTTTTTTCGGAAAATACATGTACATTCTGAACACTAAATTTCAAAATTGATAGGGGATTAGGAAAATTGTTAAAACTGTTCAAATGTGACCGCAATTACAATATGTGGCTAACACACAATTGGCATTAGGGACAGACCGATATAGTTAACTGGGCTGAATTTGAGTATGTACGTTCATGGCGTTTTAGTAATTTCGTCACGCTGCGCGCATCACTTGCCGAGCCCGTGCTGCCTGCCACTCCGGACATCAATTAAGTAGTGCGCTCTGCGCACCCCCGCAATCCTGTAAACATTATGGTTCTATTCCTATGTACAGGTATAATTAATTGTACACGCCGTTCCATATCGCGCTTTCAATGAACCATGAAGCGATTGAGTGGTGTGTAAACAGCGTCCTTTACGCCTTAACGCGTCAAGTGTGTTGCAAACTGGCAACTCACTTGACCATAATTAAATAAGTGTGCGTAGCACACAGTTTAATCCCCTAATGCGAACTTCGCACGCATTGGGGGTTTATACTCGTACATGGCCGAATGGCCGCACACGAGTTAAATTCAAATCATCATCATCATCATCATCAGTCGGGTCACCATTGGGGGCATTCAGTCATCAAGCAGCCGTGGAGCAGAGCAGGTGGGACAGGGCAGAGCCGCAGTAGACGAGGAGGGGAGGAGACAGTGTTGGTCCATGCAACTATGAAAACTCAACTACAAATAATGGAAGTATGGGGCCAAGCTGCTACATATGGACCAATGGATTTACTGTCGACCTACTCCCCTGCCAGAATGCCGACTACATGGAGCAACATGCAGTAGCAGAGCGAGCTATCATGAGGCCAAGGCGGCAGAGCAAGATAGAACTGAACGCTGGGAATCGACCCATGAAAGAGGAAGGCGAGGTAATTGGTTTCCGAGCCAAGCCGCCATTGGGAAGAGACCATGCAGGCCTGGAAACTACCGTAGGTGGGGACACCATGCAGTCGGGATAGGATTACGAAAAGAAAGTGCTTACCTCAGCGCCGAAAATGAACCCCACCTCTACGGATAGTGGAAGGGATTTGCTATCAAGATGTCTGACACAGCAGCTCTAAACAGACGAACCGGAGATAAACCTGGAGGCGTACATTGACGTAGTCAACTTGCAGTACCACCAGGCAGAAGTACCGGGGACCAGATGCTGCTAATCAATTTGCCTGACTGAATGGGGTTTTCCTTTTGAAATTTCGAAAACCCCTTTCGGCTATACTCTTTTAAACACAAATTTGATCAATTTCGATCCACCGTCTAATAATAATACTATGAAATTAGAAATGTGCATGATACTAAAATGATATGAGTAATTTCTACTCAAAGGTTGGTACTGTTCTTGGAAAAATATGTAGACAATGCACGCAAAATTTTCACCTGAATGAATCGCGATAAATAAAGAAATTTGAAACTTGAAGTATTGCCATAATTAAACATGTGGCTAACACTTAATTGGTTTTAGGGACAGCTCGATTTAGCTAACTGGGCAGAAATTGATCATATACGTTCATGGCGTTTCATTACTTCGTCACGCTTCGCGCCTCCCATGCCAAGCCCGTGCTGCCTACCACTAAAGACATCCAATCAAGAACATGCAACCTGTAAACATTGTGGTTCTAATCCTATGTACAGGTAGAAGTAAATGTACACACCCTCCCATATTGCGCCTTAAATGAACCCCATTAGTGGGGAAACCATGCAGCGAGGGAGCGGTGTGTATTAACTACCCCCCCCCCCCCGGAAATGCGCGCAGTGCGCGCTCTGGGGGTATATAGACGTACATGGCCAAATGGCCACACACGTCTGTAATCCAACAAAACAACAACAGTCGGGTCACGGCCCATGTAATGTATCAATATTACAGGGATGCCTACACCAAATACTCTGTGGCTAGTCTGGTGGAGGTTACAGATTACCTGACGGAGATCCACAAAATGCGCCCGTTCCCGAACACGAAATATCAGGAGACGAGAACAGCGAAACAGTGTGTAGAAGAAGATCATCCAACCAGAGGACTCAGTCTGCCGAAGGGAAAATGAATTACTAAATGCCTAAAGGTTTTCACTTTGGCTTGAAAACCTATTTTGATATCAACCTTACTGTAAATTATTAATATGAACAAATTTGACTCTTTCGACCACCGTTCAAAAATAATTACTAAATTAGAAATGGGTTACTTTAACCCAAAATTTAATTAATATTATTATTTTCGGAAAATTAGAAGTACGCTATGTACGCAAAATTCAAAATTTATATCAGTAGGAAAATTTTCTTAACTGCTCAGTTTTACTCTAATTACAATATGTGGGTAACAGACAACTGGTATTAGGGACAGCCCGATTTAGCTAACTGGGCAGAATTTGATCATATACGTTCATGGTGTTTCAGTACTTCCGTTCCGCTTCGCGTCTCCCTTGCCGAGTCCAAGCTGTCCGCCTCGCTCCAGACATGCAAATTAAGCAGCACGCCTTGCGTACAGTAATGCGTTGAGTGGGCTTACTACCGAGCTGGTAGTCCACTCGACGATCAAATGCATTTAAACCTGTAAACATTGCGGCTCCAATCATATGTACAGGTAGAAGTATTTTTATACACCCTCCTATATCGCGCATTCAATGAACCCCCATAGTGGGGAAACCATGCAGCGATGGAGTGGTGTGAATTAAATAGTGTACTTTGCACACAGCCTGGTAACCCATTGACGATCAATTAAGCAGGGCGCTGTGCGCCCATTAACCACTCGTACATGGTCGAGTGGCCGCACACGAGTATAATCCAAATAACTAAGTAACTAACAGTCGGGTCTACCCCGTTGACTCGTCAGCAACCAAACATGACTGCAAAGATTAGTAAACTGAATGAAGCTATGCTGAACATGCATCGGTTTAGGCATAACCTGATTCAGAAGAACCCAGAGAAGAAGATGATGATCTTCCTGAAAATGGCACAGACCTGGTGGAAGAAGTTCTGCGAGAGGAGATCATAAGCGAAAGATAGGAATGGAAGGAGAGACAAAGACTGCTGCAACAGCAAAGGCAGCAACAACAACAGCTGCAACAACAGCTATAGCAACAACAACTGTTACAGCAACAAGAAGGAGAAGTGTTCTGTAAGATGGACTGTGGGGAGTTCGCCTTCTCCTTCACAAGAAAGCGCCCCTATGTTTCGGTGGGACCCGTGGTGAAATGTGGCCGTCCTGCCAGAAGTTAACCCCCCCCCCAACTGTCCTTTTCAGGGCCACTCTAGATCTCTAGAAAATATTACTCCATGATTGCCATATGTGTTTGTATGTTGGGTGTATATTTGTGCCTGTATTTTTAGAAACAAAACAATCCTTTTCCCTTATAAAAATGTATGTTTGGTGTGTGTTTGTATAGAGTGTGCCTATAAAATACTCGCTTACTCTTCTGTTTTAAAAATACTTTCTTTTAGGTCCGCGCGATTTTTGTTTTTTTGTGCAATAGAGTTTTGTATTTTTTGGTGTGAGGGATGTTTTCCTTCACGTCCCTGCTTTAAGTATATAAAGCGGTGCGTTTGCCAGTGAGCCACCCTTAACACACCTCACAATATCATGCCTTCAATGAACCCCCTTTGTGGGGAAACCATGCATTGATGGTGGGGTGTGTTAAATGTACACACCCTCCAATAGCGCGCATTCTATTTAACCCCCTTAATTGTGGGGAATCATGCTGCGCTGGAGGGGTGTACTCAGTAAAGTGTCAGGTGTGTTGCGAACTGTCAACACACCTGACCATAATTATAGTGTGTTAAATCACACATTTAACCCCCCTATGCGTGCTTTGCACGCTGTGCAGGTACATAGTCGTACATGCCCGAAGGGCGAAAACGACTTAAATTCAATAATCAATCAATCAGTGAGCCACCCATTCACAGTCAGGAGCCAGCCGTCGAACAAGTAACATCATGCGAATTCAACACCACGCAGCGCCTTGCTGTTGGATGAGTAGGGGAGGGGGCCACCTGTGAGTCTGCGGGCTGCCTCGTGTGCACGTAACGACCAGCCTACTACTTGATGATAATTCCAAGGAAGATAGGGGCGTACCTGCATGTATATGTATATATAAATACATATATGCAAGGCAGAACGACACAGAGAAGACCGACCTACCCCGCCACCATGCCGAAGAAGAAATAGTGCAGTCGAGGAGTACAAACGAGTGGCCGCGGTGATAACATAGAACACTGGGGGTTTTCCATCGGGAACTGCCCCGACACAGCGAGGTGATGACCGGATGCAGTAAGCTGAGACTGCTGCAAACGACGACTGGGGAAGTCAGTCTGCCCGCGCCTTCAATGAACCCCCTTAATTGTGGAGAAACCATGCTGCGATGGAGGGGTGTATAAAAAAAGCGTTTCTATACGCTTTAACGTGACAGTTGTGTTGTTACAACACACCTGTCCCATTTAAGTGTGCTTAGCACACATTTAACCCCCCACGGAGTGCTTCGCACGCTGTTGGGGTAAATAGTCGTACATGCCCGAAGGGCGAAAACGACTTTAATTCAAGTACAACAACAACAAAAGTGAGCCACCCATTCTACAGTCAGTAGAGCAACAAGCAACACATAGTAGCACTTGTACTAGAGATTTAAACGTTGATACCGTCCCGCGCTTTGAATTCAATCCAGGACTTAGGTCTTAGGATTGCATCAGGGTGGAGCCTTCGGGCTCAGGCAAGAAGAACCACTCTTCTGCATATATGGGAGGAGGATACAAACAACAATAGAGAAAATAGAGGTAGCCCCCCAGGGAGACCGGGACATGGCTCGAAAACCAGGGATCAACTGAATCGGCGAGTTGAGCATACTCAGCCGACGAAGGCGATAACTAGCGCTACCACCATGGAACCGGGACATGATGAGAAAACGATGGATCAGCTGAAGCGGGATCAGACGACTCAGCTGAAAACCAGCGTTACCACCGTGGAACCCAGGCCAGCAGCTCCTCCACCCCCAATAACTACACCAGTCCAAGCCTCGAAATTGCCTGAGGCTAGGACGCAATCTCCGCTGCCAAAAACAATGACTACAGTTCAACAAGGGGCAAGACAGGGAAGGGAGGAGGAGAGAAAGGAGGAAAAAAAGCAAGAGGCAAAAATAATTAAACAAGAAACTAGAGGCCGAAAGGAAAAAAGCCCAGACACCAGCAGCGACGCAGCCGGCGACGGAAAAACAGGGACCGCCGCTATTGCAGCCGGAAACGAGAACATTGGGAAAAAAGCAGCAGAAAGAGCTTCAAACGCCATTGCCTCAACAACAGGTCAAGGAATACCTCGCCGACCAAGCCAGGAAAATGGGACACAACATTTCTAAAATGGTTAGGGATTAGGAAAATTGTATTAAACCTTGTAAATTGACTCTAATTACAAATGTGGATAACACAAAATTGGTAATAGGAACAGCCCGATTTAGTTAACTGGGCAGAATTTGATAATATACATTCATGGCGTTTCAGCTCTCCGTCACGCTTCGCGCCCTCCTTGACTAGCCCGTGCTTCCTGCCAGTCCTGACATCAACAAATCAATTAAGTGCGCCTTGCGCACACCTGTATGCCTTGTAAACATTGTGGTTCTATTCCTATGCACAGGTATAAATTAAAGTAAATTATACACATCCTCCAATATCGCGCCTTCAATGAACCCCCTTAATTGTGGGGAAACCATGCAGCGATGGAGGAGTGTATAAAATAGCGTTTCTTATACGCATTAACATGTCATGTGTGTTGTGACAACACACCTGTACACAATTTTAGTGTGCTTAGCACGCACTGGGGGTATATAGTCGTACATGCCCGAATGGGCGAACACGACTCAAATTCAACAATCATCATCAGCATCAGTGAGCCACCCATATTGACTTGTCAACATCAACAATGAGCAGTCGTAGGAGCGCTAAAATGCTAGAGATTCAAGTGTGTCTGGACCATGTTCGGCACCTGAGGGAAGAACTGATCTTCCTTACCTTAGAAGAGGAGAAGGCAAAAGAGGAGATAAAGAAGAGGGAAACAGAAAAGTTGCGGCCTCATCTGGTGATGCTCCCCACCGCAGCCATAGAGACAACCGCGGTCGCAACCACAATAGAGCCAGCAACCCCAGGTGTTCACTGTCCCCCAGACAGAGGACTGGACTCTGGAGCTACAGCAGCAGCATCCACAATGGCGTAGGGTGCAGAGGAGTCAAACCTTCACCATCCTTTCAACTGAAGATTGGGACAATCAAGACACCCCCGCCCCACCCCCTTCGCCTTTCCTATCTCCATCAATCCCTGGCGTGGAGATCGATGGAGTGGAAGATGTGCTGCCTGTATTGCCAGACCTGGGAGGTGCCCGCATCTCTGGGCACACTTGAAAACCAAACGGCCCTTTTCAGAGCCACCCACATTTCTAAGAAAAGAAATAGTATTTGCCTAAAATATTTGTGTTTGTATGTTGGGTGTATGTTTGTGTCTGTCTTAAAAACAAAAAAATCCCTTTCCATTCTAAAAATGTATGTTTGGTGTGTGTTTGTATAGAGTGTGTCTATAAACAGTCCCTTATCCTTCTGTTTTAAAAAAATACTTTCTTTTTAGGCCCGCGCACTTGGTGTGTTTCGTGTGTCATAGGATTGTGTATTTTGGGGGTATTTTTTCCTTCACGTCCGTGCTTCCAGCATATAAAGTGACGCGTTACCATTCGAGCCAACATTCAGAGTCTACAGCGAGCATAGAAGATAGCAGTCATAGTATTACGCTAGAGAATGAACAACTTATACCCGCGAAAGCCCTGAGTGCACTGAATGGCATCGGTCTTTCAGTTGCCTCAGGGTGGAGCCTCAGAGCTCAAGAGAAGAGAACTACTCTTCTCCTGATATGGGAAGACAAAATAGAAGGAGAAAGAAGAATACCATATAGAAGGCCTGGACAGGGAGTAAGACATCAACAGTGGGGGCGTTTTAGGCAGACGCCGCCCACACATCAGAGACATCCGATGTCAACTGCAGCTCCCATGGAACCAAGGACCCAGCCACTCACTACTAGATTAACTACAACAACAACAAGAAAAACACTGGACATTCCAGCTCCAATGTTTGAAGCTAGGAATGAAATTCCTCTGCCAGCTGTGGCAAGCAGTCCACAGAAAGGGACGAGTCAAGAAACAGAGGATTTTAGTAGGGGAAACAAAACACAGAAAGGGGCCCCAAAGCAACTCTTTCAAGAGGAAAAAAAGGGGAAAACACCAGAACCATGCACTGCTTCTATCCCAAAACTGGCATCCCAGACTAGTGACAAAGAAAAAGGAAAAGAACCGGAACGAACAATAGTCGAAGCCGGAAAATCTACACAACTCCTTCAGGCACCAAAGGGGAAAAAACAACAACAACAACAACAACCGAAACAAGCTATCCAAACAGCAGTACCAGCCTCTCCACCAGCCTCTCCAACACCAAGGTCGCAAATAAATAAAACTCCGGAAAAACAGGCGGAAAGTCAGGCAGCGCCGGAAGTGGGCAAGTTTCCCCCACCCACCTCAAAACCAACCTCATCACCGGATCATAGTGACATTGGAATGCGGGAGCAGGCTGGACAATATATGTATGACTTGTCATACAAAATAGGCCAGAACGACCTATGGCATGATAAGAATGCAGCCACTAAATACATTGAGGGCTTTAAATTGGTAATTCGATCTAAAATCCAATCGGTGCGTGGTGGCCGTCAATCCAAAATCAAGAAAACCCGGGCAAAAAAAACTGTCGAGTCCTTTCGAGCATATGGAAAAAAAATTCGCCGATGGTCCAGCAACGTTGGCGGTATGCATATGTAAGAATTTGGCATCCTATTATGGACTCCAGAGAGAAACATACACATTCGAAGCATCCATGAAAGATTATGACATGGGCGATTTCATGGACCCAAATACCCCGAAAAAGAGTAAAAGACT
The DNA here is from genome assembly GCA_029931535.1 of Margaritifera margaritifera. Classification (NCBI taxonomy): domain Eukaryota; kingdom Metazoa; phylum Mollusca; class Bivalvia; order Unionida; family Margaritiferidae; genus Margaritifera; species Margaritifera margaritifera. Next base: position 61,802 of record JAQPZY010001172.1, read on the forward strand.
GGAGCCCATGGATCTTGTGCCGGACTATCTGAAGGCTTTTTACCAGCAGATACTACCCTGAAGCCTCTGAGTCCTTTTAAAGGCTAGAAGGAGTTTCTTTTTTATTGCCTATTGGTTTTCACTTTGGCTTGAAAACCGTTTCGAAATATAACTAAACCTCAACACAAATATGATAAATTATCCGCCGAATCAAATGATAACTTGATAATATCTGATTAAGATCACAAAAATTGAGATGGTTACTCAAACCCAAATTTATCTATTATTTTTGGAAAATCTATGTACATTCTGTACACGAAATTTCAAAATTGATATGAAGTTAGGAAAATTTATACAACTGACTAAATGTAACCGTAATTACAATATGTGGCTAACACACAATTAGTAATAGGGACAGCCCTACTTAGTTAACTGGGCAGAATTTGATCATGTACGTTCATGGCGTTTCAGTTCCGTGACGCTTCGCGCTTCGCTTGCCTAGTCCGTGCTTCCTGCTACTCCAGACATGAACAACTTATTCACACCTACATACCTGTAAACATTGTGGTTCTAGTCCTATGTACAGGTATAAACACCCCCCCCCCCAATATCATGCCGTCAATGAACCCCCGTTTGCGAGGAAATCATGCATTGATGGTGGGGTGTGAAGTAAATTGTACACACCCTCCAATAGCGCGCATTCAATTAACCCCCTTAATTGTGGGGAACCATGCTGCGCTGGAGGGGTGTACTAAATTAGTAAAGTGCCAGGTGTGTTGCAAACTGACAACACACCTGTCTATAATCTTAGTGTGCTCAGCACACATTAAAACCCCCCTATGCGTGCTTCGCACGCTGTGGGGGTACATAGTCGTACATGCCCGAATGGGCGAACACGACTCTAATTCAAATATCAATCAATTCGCGCCAAGTTTTCAGAAGTCTTCTGTCAGCAGAGCAACAAGCAACGTATAGAAGTAATTGAACTAGAGATGGAAGCGATGATACCAACCAGTGCCCTGCATGCAATCTAAGGCTTAGGTCTTAGGATTGCATCAGGGTGGAGCCTACGGGCTCAGGCGAGAAGAACTACTCTTCTGCTTATATGGGAGGAGGATTCAAAACACTACAGAAGCAGTAGAAGTAGCCGCTCCAAGAAGACCTGGACAGGGAGGAAAACCGCAGGATCGACAGAAGCAGCAATCTACGCAGACTCAGCCGATACAGAGCGTCCCTCCTCCCCGTGAAACCCAGGCCAGCAATACCTCCATCTCCAATAACGACGCCACTCCTAGCCTCGAAATTGCCCGAGGTTAGGACGCAAACTCCATTGCCACAAACATCGACACCAGTTCAGCAGGGGCAAGGCAGGGAAGGGAGGAGGAGAGAAAGGAGGAAAACAGAAAACAAGAGGCACACGAGGTAACTAGGAAACTAGAGGCCGAGAGGAGAAAAGCCCAGTCACCATCAGCGACTCCGCCGGCGACTAAAAAGCAGGGACCACCGCCAATGCAACCGGAAACGTGAGCGAAGGCAAAGAAGACACAGAAACAACCTCATCTGCCATCGCCCAAGCAACAAGTAACGTTGTACCTCTTCGACCAGGCCATGGAAATGGAACTGGGTGAGCTGTTGGAGGATAGGAAAGCAACGAGACAGCACATAGAAAACTTCCGGACGGTCTCCGCATGTTCCAAGAGATTAAGATGTGAGAGTTTCTAAACAAGACACATAAATCGAGCTTCTCCAAGGCAGCTGAAAACATCCGAGCCCTTGGGGAGGCATATAGCGGGTGCCCAATCCCGCTAGCTGTACTCATCTTGAACGAATTAATGCAGTCATGGAAGATGTTATCACAGCCCGTCACAGTATGGCCGCCGATGAAACAGCTAGTGTTTGCTGACCTAATCGACCCAGACAGCATGAAGGGCCGCATCAGACACAAGTTCGAGCCGCCCGAATACCTGAGGCCATAACTGTTTCCAGCAACAGAGGTTACACCTCAGTCTATTTAAGGGCTAATAGAATTGCCTCCATTGCCAAAGGGTTTTCTTTTTGGTCTTGGAAACCCGTTTCGATAACAACTTTTTTGTAATACGCAAATACGATCCATTTTATACACCGTTCCGTAATAATCACTTGTTATTTTCAAATTAAGATCGCAAAAATTTTATCAATAGGGTTACATTAACCTGGAAATTAAGTCATTTTTTCGGAAAATTGGACGTACACCATGTACACTAAATTTCAAAAATGATCGGGATTAGGTAAATTCCTAAAACTGCTTAAATGCGATCGCAATTACAATATGTTGCTAACACAGTTGGTATTAGGGACAGCCCGACCTAGCTAACTGGGCAGAATTTGACCATATACTTTCATGGCGTTTTAGTACTTTCGTCACGCATCGCGCCTCCTGTGCCGAGTCCGTGCAGCCTGCCACTCAAGACATCAATTAAATAGTGCGTCGTGCTCACCCCCGTAATCCTGTAAACATTGTGGTTCCATTCCTATGTACAGGTATAACTAATTGTACACACCCTCCCATATCGCGCTTTCAATGAACCCCCATAGTGGGGAAAACATGCAGCGAGGGAGTGGTGTGTAAATAGCGTGCATTGCACGCAGTAATACGTCAAGTGGGGTTGCAGCCCGGCAATCCGCTTGACGAAAATTAATTACTGTGCTCAGCACACACCTTCATCCCCTTCATGGGGTGTATACTCGTACATGGCAGAATGGCCGCACACAAGTTAAATCTCAAATTAAGTAACTAATTCGCGCCATTCATCGTCGACTTGACTAAGAATGAGCGTAGTGGAGAATTTACAAGCAGCAGCGGATTTGATGGAGGGAACGGAGTGTCTGTTAGAAAAGATAGATATGTATTGGCGTTATCGCAAGAGTCTACACATTGTGAGAAGGGAAATAGCTGCCCTTACAAAAGCAAAAAGTCTTGTACAAGAAGACATTGTTAAGGCATCAGCTATACATCAGCCAACAGCAGCTCAACCCTGTCGAGTGGGGTTGTTAAAAGAAACTGTGGAATTGCTGGAGGGATTGAAGTACCTCCTAGAAAAGATAGATGTTTATGTAGATTGGTGTTACCCCTCCCTCAGTAGTATGAGAAGGGAAGCAGCTGCCCTGAACACTGCCAAGGGACTTATAAGAAAACTAATAGCGCAGGAAGTAGTGACGATTAAGGACACCTGGGCTAAGGAAAGAATGGTAAAGGAGAAAGAAAAGAGAGAAAGGGACTTACAATGCCTGAACGAAAACTGATGAAGGTTCAGGAAAAGTTCAGGAGATTTGGGCCATCCAGATTGGATCCCTGATCCACCTAAGAAGAAGAATAAGTTCAACCTCCTAGTCTCCCTGAAGAGATGGTGGTCACGGAGATAGAATTAGAAGAAAAAACAAATGGCCCTTTTCATTGTCACCCACATATCTAAGAAAAGAAATCAAAAATTGCCAATGGTGTTTCTATGTTTTGTGTTTGTTTGTCTATGTCTATGTGTATATTCTGACATCATAAACACACCTGTCCCATAAACACTTCTGTCCCCATAAACACTTTTGAGGCTCAAGTGACCCTCCACGTTAAATTCCCATTGAGGCTCAAGTGCCCTCTCCATGTTAACTTCCCATTGAGGCTCAAGTGCCCTCTCCATGTTAATTCCCCCTTGAGGCCGGAGAGTCCCATTTGAGGCTCAATACCCCCATATAATTACTGGCATCTCTGCTTATTATGTAATGCAATTCTGACTCTATATAAAATGTGTCTGTCTGTCTTAGTCATTGTGACGTTATGAAGTTTTAATGATGTAATACTAGCCACGGCCTTGAGGGCAGTTCAAAATAGCTATTATTTAAATCCGATTTTTGTTTCTAGCATAAGATGGAAAAGGCCGAGGATGTTCCGATTGGGAGTCGTAGTTATTCAGCTCGCATCGGAAAGAAAGGAGAATGTTCCGAATAATGCATAATCCCATAATGCCTAAATGGAAGTGATCGGATTTGGAAGACGTAGAACTTGTGAAGTTTGAGACCTGGATATGCCAGGTCTTGAAGCTTTAGAATGTTTGGATGCATTCACTGAACTGAATTTAATCATTGATATTAACATCCACTACAAGTTAAGGTAAAACAAATGTTGAAATAAGCATTCTATGTCAGTTTTGATATGATGAAGCCTAGAGTCTACTTTCATTTTTGTGCGTATACTTGGAATAGTGTTCAGGTGAAAATTGAAATGGAATTATGTTTTACTTTTCATTTGTTGTATCTAGAGAACTTTCAGTCCTGATTAAAACAGTGAACAAAGTTTGAAAATTGGACTATATTTGTTGAAGTTATGCCTTTTTTTAATGAGGTCACAAGTATACATATATTGCACATTTTTGTAATGTTAACCATCATCAGTATATTATATGGCACAGTTTACATGCATTTTCAAAAAAAGAATAAACTTTTACTTTCATTAAAATACACGTAACTTAAGTTTGCCAAAGCCGATTTGTATTATGTTTTCACACACATAATATCCAATTTACGATCTTTGCATTTAATTTATATTGTTTTCGACTTCATAAAATCCCAAATGACTGCACTTCAGAATGACCGCTGTATCGTTGCCAGGACTGTGAATTTGAAGACTTTGTTTACATTGGCGAAGTACTTGTGATGTTTCACTTTATTCTACAAATAAAATGCAATGCAAACAATATAGATATTTTGCACCAATGGAACCGCTTTAGCGGCCATTTTGGTTTGGCAGCCATCTTGGATTTTTTAACGCTTAAAACACGACTTTCACATTTTAAAGACAAACGGCTTGTAATATATCAAAAAAGAGGGCATTTCATCCTGATTATGAATTTTCATGAAAATAAATAAAACAACACATCTCAGTTTTCATTTACCTTTAATTTCTCTTCTTTATTCAATGATAAGGTCACCTTTCTTTAAATTCAGGAGCAATGGAAATGACCATGTTACATCATTATTTTCATAAGAAAAAGTTCCTTTCCATGGAAGTGCTTACATAAATCAAGAATATAGGTCACAGAAACTTTATCCATTTTCAGTGAGTTTTTGAAAATGTAATCATTATAAAGCTGCAAAAAATATTGTATTTTATCTTTCTGGTATAACATATAACAAACATGTCATCTATTGAGTATAACAATTATATTTTTCGTATCATACTTTCTGGTTTTATAAAACAAGACCAAATGCAAATAACGTATACCCAGATCTTCTGTTACATACTGCAGCAGTAGATCATGGTCTATGCTATTCATTTACCAAATAATTAGTAATGATGTGCATAGATCCAGATCTAGCATATTGTGTGCAACTCCAGCCTTGTTCATCAGAGCAAAAAAAAAAGTCACTTTTGTATCAGTGAAGTATATGGTCATACCAGAACTTCATATTCTCATAAGTAAAAAAAAAACAAAAAATTTCAACTTGCACATATGATATTATTAGTTTGACATGCTGTTTACAAATGCCTTTCATTCTGATAAATTACAATCTGTGAATCACTCATAATCATATATTAAAAATAACTGATCACTCACAGCAAATAGCTGTGAGCTCATTTTCACTTCAGTATCATTATGGGCAAGACCAAAGGAATTATTTTTACACAAAAATTAAATTATTATTTATTAATTATTGTTTAATCATTAAATAATACTCATGACATAAAGGCATACTAAAATGGATTAAAGTACAACAATTCATACATTCTAAATTATTTGCAGTAACATGTTTTACTGCACTCATATTATTCTAACAAGTAACATGGCCGACGGACTGGTTGAATGGGCAGGAAAGGGGTAGGGGATAAAAAGCTTTTTTCGCATCATGTACTTGACATCCAGTCTGACAAATGATGAATAAAAGGCAGCTTTAAAAGTTACCCATTTATACAATTTGAGTTATTTGGAAAAATTAAACCCTCAGAAGTCCAGAAAAACAAGAATCAGATATTCTCTGTGCTATTAATTAAGCTAAAACCTTACAGTTTGAAAAAAAAACAATCATGAAAATGTTCAGTGTTTCATCTGCTTCAATTCGGTGATGAAATGGCGGTTCCCAGTTTGTAACAAGTGACGCGATTCAACAATTTTCCTTAGTACCCACTAATTGAACTCGTGTTTATTTTCATGACCATTACATCATCATGGATCATGTACAGTCATACGGTTCGGTACTTTTGAAACAGCGAACGTACCAACATACAACTTAGGAAAACTGATATATACACTGTATACTGATCAGGGGTCAAGCTAGACTTGAATTTTAGGGAGAAGTGACTTTTCCTTTCGGACAGAATAGGGAAAAGTGGCAGCAAAGCAAGAAATGCAATATATATATATATATATATATATATATATATATATATATATATATGTGTGTGTGTGTGTGTGTGCTCTGGTTCTCTTATTTGAACTGTGTCTGTATTTCTCATTATGCATATTTGTATTTAACATTGGTATTAAGCAATACCTTATCTTCAAATAGAAAATTCTCTAGTATGTATATTATAAAAATTTTTTATAAGTGTATGAATGTATCATACTCCTAAGCAGTGTATTCATACTTGAAAGTGTGTATGTTTAGATGGAGAGAAATATGCAATGTATTTTGGCCATATGACTTCAAAAAAGCATAGCAGAAACTATACATTGTAATTAATTTTAACTGACAAGAGTACCTAGATTACAGTATTGTAATTACAAATAGGTAAAACTACTTAAGTAACTGCCACTTAAACAAGAAATTTAATTTTTTTTAGTTTCGCCGCTAGTAAATGGCAGTCGACAACACTTCTAAACTAGTTTGAAACAACCCCTGTAATATGTACTTGAGAGCACATGTAGAGGTGTCTTTAACATCATAGTGTTCATCCATTCAAACCACAGTGGTCACTGATAAGTAATCTCAACTTTATAACTGCATTTTGAGGGAGTTGATTATAAATTAAATGTGCATCTTTTGACTGTCATTTTTTGGTGAAGTTTTTAAAAGTTTAAAAATTAAATTGCTTGTTCTAGTGGCAGTTGATTAACTATTTATACCTATTTATGATTTCAATGATGTAATCTAGTTGAAACACTACTTTAGCTATTCATTGATGATGAACTGAAGCACTGAAGTAACTGAATCGGCACACAGCCAAGTACAAATATGAAAATATGGCACTACGCATGCCATGTAGATGCATCTATTTTTAGAAACAGGGATTTTCTTCATATGACCACTCACTTTCTAGCTTCGTTACAACTATCCTGAGATAGGATTGAAAATTTATGGTTTTAATATTTGTCTATGTACTCGTAATAACGTTGTGTATTGGTTGGATATTTTTTTCTTTGCTACTTCTTCTCGTATTTTCAAAAAAATTAGTGATGTAAGAAAACAACCTTGACCTAAGCTTAAGTTACAGCTCTTATCGATTCCACAACATAGCATTGTCCCATACGTTTCTGACCAACAAATTTTTATTTTTAGGCTAAATCTTTTATCACATAATAGTTGCACTTTGATTTCTACGAATTGTATAATTTCCTTAATTGATGTGCCCAATAAATTACGAAAACAGAGAGTCAAATGAAGACATACTTCCAAGACACAACGATGTCCGCCATTACTCCTTGGCAGGTTTACTTACGGTTTCAAGCCGATTTTGTGAAGAAAATAATACAAGCACGGCAGTTAAAATCTTCAAAATATACATTTAGAAAGTGTTTTCATCGATTCTATTCTTAAAACACAAATTGTTAGTTACATATAGATGATTTAGTTTCGAAACGCAAGTTAAGTTTTCATCATCAAATGATAACTTGCGGAAATCAGGCAGTGATATATTGTAGGGGGAAAGAGTTAATGGTCAATCAGCTATTAAAACACATGCCTGTAAATGTGCAAAAGTTTGTTTTGTAGGCACAATTAATGTGAACACCTGCCAAGGCAACATGCAATCCATTTCGCCTAGGGCGTAACACTACATGGCTGAGTTGAGGGAGCATCTCAAAAGCAATAACTACTGTCACTTGGTGTAGATCTAAAATAAATGACAGAGCGAAGTTGTTTTCACTTTCCTAATTGAAAAAGGCGACGTTTACATTTTTTCAGTGACTTTTTCGCCCCCTTCGCCTGGTAGTGTGATCCCTGAATGATTGACCACTGTTACGACTGAAGGTCTTAAAATAAAATGTAACAGAAAGAAAGGGAAACCAACAATGTAAGTAATATCAACAAGCAATTTATTTTCCTATAATACAAGGTGAAATTCAAAAGATACTTACAATATTGTGAATCAAATTCCAAATAATCCTAAAGGTCCTAATCACAAGTCCAAAAATATAGAATGTTCTGAATGAGTTCCAATAGTCTTGAATGTCCTGGTATACCACATTGATACAATCCAGAATGTCTTTGAATGAGTTCACAAAAGTCCAAAGTAATGTATTAATTCAAAAGTCAATGAGCACTGTAGTAATTCCAATGAATATCTTAAATACATAATTCCTCTCAAATTATATCTGATTTCAACAGCACAAATGTAAAATCTGATCACAAATGGATTCCCACAGACTGATCTAAAACAGGAATGAATTATTTGTTTACCAAATCCCTTTTTATACTCATTTTCTCTTGACCTATATCAACAGGATGTGAAGCAATAAAATGGGGAAAAAACCCCCGTCTAACTGTAAATAAGAATGACCTTGAACTCAAATGCTTGTAACACATTCTGTTGACAAGTGACCAGAACTTAAAGTGCAACTCACCTTCATGGAATAGATTCAAACACACATTATAGATTAAATATACATAACACCACTCAAGCAATATAAAAGTTGTTATTGTTTTATCATAAACTTGCTTGAAATTAGTTGTCAAACATAATTCGTCCAATGTTCATAGGAGACCGCCATTACCAACAAATAGCGTTGTACATGACCTGAACTCCCTACTTGTCTAAACACCGTACACTGAGTTCCTAATTTTGGAAGTTAGAGTACAGCTCAGTTTAACCCCCTTCGCCAGTTAACCAACACAGTATAAGTGTACTTTTAGTTTTATCGTCAACTGCCCAGTTTCAGTGACCGACCTGTTTCAGTGATCTTTGCTTCATGCAAGTGTATTGCCTACCCGGAAGTTACTGGACACCATCCGCTTACATGTGTTTCAGAAATAAACTCTGCTGTCATTGGTCATAACATAACTGGAAAATGCTAACAAAAACGGGCGAGTTCAACAAATATTTTCCATACCACCCGACGTATAAGCATTTTTTACTAATACCTTTTCTTGTTATTATAATTAAATACTGTAAACAAAGAAATAAAAAAATAATCCATCATTCTCTGTCAGAAATCACTCTTTCTTGTCTGCTCTCTATGATCATGTGACTGTCATATGATTAAGGCATCATGCATTCAAACTACAGTGTTCGACAGTAATGAGTGACCTTTGTGTATCGTTCACTACAAAGTGCCTACCAAAGAATTAAACTATTTCTCCTCTCTGCTTGTGTGCCTCCATTGACATATGCAGATATATTTTCACATACACCAAAAAGCAAAAAGTTTCATTTATAGTATTATTGATACAAATTTAGTTTAATTCAGTAAATCTGTTTATCATTTTATTTGTTTTGCCTGCACATATGAGCCACATTCTGCAGCCCCTTGATTTTGGGTGTTTTGGCCCATTACAGAGGATATAAAACTCAGAATGTCACAAGTTCATGTGAAAAAACTCGTCCTCAAAGATCACCCGGTATGACATTAGTTCCCTGGCCTTGAATACTTATGCTAATGCCTTGTCATCTGCCAATCTTAAAGCAGCCTTCAAAAGGACATGTATATGTCCTAATGATCCTTCAGCTGTTGATGTCAAACAACTAAAACCAGCTACAGTATACACAGTGCCTACAGTCCCTGAAAGTAAGAATACACAGGAAAATCACCAGGAAAATGAGGACCATAAAGGGGTTTTGAGTGAATCAGTGGAAAACAGACCTGAAGAGTTCTTTCAAGCACCACATCAATTTATTGCAAGAACAAGAGTTTTGAGGCCAAATCTTAAAGAATATAATCTAGTATAGGCATTAGTGTAGTATCCCTTACAGAATCAGATGTGAAAAAGCAGCTGGAGAGTATATGCATTAAACAGAAAATAAGGGGTAAAAAGGTTAATAATGAAAGCCTAAAAAGGAAATCTCTAGGAATGACAAGAAAACGAGCCAAAAAGTTAAAAGAAAGCCATGACAAAGAGCTATCATCATTTATTGAACCAGGCGCTTCAGGGTTACAGGTGGTTCCTGTGTCATCTCTCTGATGGTAGGTATTGAAGATAGTGAAAAGTGCTGTGTATGCAAGGAATATCAACTAAATGAACTGATAAATTGCATTTCTTTGTTTGTCACAAAGTGGGCACAGTGTGATTTTCATAACTGCAGACACTGGACCCATTTAATATACTGTTGCAAGCAAAAGGTGATAAGGAGGAATGGTATATTTATATGCCCATGTTATTTGGAAGAGTAAGAACCACATAAGACATATATTCTTGTTTAAATATGTTTATTTAGGATATTTCATGATTCAGGTTAACATTACGTTCAGTTTACTTGAAGTTGAGGCATTAAATTCTTGACTGCACTGTAAAGAGACTGGTTTCCAAAATGGTCACCAAAACAGGTCGACATAGTACACATATTTCTATGATGACATGGATTCTCTTATGGCAGTTTTCTCGATGTCTTGGAGTGGAGATGTGGATTTGTGTTCAATACACTAATGGTGCTTTAGTTTATATACAGGTAATCTCAGTTTAAGAGAAATTATTTATGAGCAACGTGAAGCAAGAATGTCAGCTGCATTTATGACATGTTGAAAATAAGAACTGAAGATGAAGAGGAAACCTATGAGAAACATGACTAATTGTGACAAATTCATTTCTACTAATACAATTAGTCCAAAGTGGACTTTAAAAAATGGCCATATTCCTGGTGTGAAAGATCAATTTTTCAGTGAAATATCCAGTAAGCAAACATTTAAAATTGTGAACAAAATGAAATTAACCTTAAATCCTCTGAAGAAACCCCCCCAACCCCCAACCCCCACAATACCCTTGATCAGAAAAATTCTAAATCATAGTTTCAACAAATCCAAAACATGAATCAGTTAAAGTTGAATTTGAACAGAAATTGCACAGATCCCTGTAATCTTAACACATGGAATCTTTGTTGCATGAATTCTCTCTCGTTTTGTCCAATTTAATACATTTCTGAATGGGGGTGGGTGGGTTGAAATCAACGAAGTGTGTTGCATTACAGCCAGCGATGCACATTTATAGACTTGAACAGATTTTTTTAGAGTGATGGCAGAAGACGCATTGCAAGTCCATTTTGTATTCTTGAGTGTGTTTAGATTGCATTAAGTTTCCAGCAACTAACTCCCTTATGGCTTTGTCATTGATAGGTGCTCCAAAAAGTGATTCTTTCTTGAGGTTCTTCTTTGACCACACTGTCCTCTTTTACTGATGAAATAGCACAGGTTTCCAAAACATCAAGTCCATGATCGAAATAAAATTCAACCATTGGGAAATCCTTGGACACAAAGAAATTCACAGCTTGTGACAAGTCAGTATTAGTCTCAAATTCAGAGTGGGAATGTTGTGTTTGCTCAGCTGCCTGGGATAGCATATTACCCTCTTCAACATTGGATAAGTAAGAATTTACCATTATTTCTGCTATTTGTGACAGCTGAATAGCTTTGTCAATGCAAGCACTTTCCATTGTGAAAGACACAATACTGATTGATAAAGTGTTATGCAGAGAAACTCGAGTTTTGTCCTAAAAACACACAGACAGATGACACAGCGTGGAGAAGCTAATAGTTACGTCCAAATTATTGACAGATGACCAGGGATGATTCTGCTATATTAATTAGGGCCACCTGGCAGCTCCAGAATTTTTATTTTGAAATATCCCAATCACAAGTTAGTAAATCATGCTTGCCAAAACTTTTACCTCATTCCATTCATATCTGTGACGTGTTACTCGATCAGAACCATACTTTTACCTTATTCCTTACCAGAAGTCATCTTAATCACACAAAAGCTTAAGTGCATTTAATCATAATAAGTCAGGGTCCAAGCTGTACCCTAATATCTGCATGAAATAACCTCTCCAGCCAGAATATGCGAAATTGGCAAAAATAGGGAGAAGTGGGCATAGTTTGTTCTAAATAGTCACTTTAATTTTTGCATATTTTCATGTTGGATTATTAAAATGATGATGAAATATTATTAAAAGTTTTTTAAAATATTAAAACTTCTTATTTCACCTCACCACAGTTGTACAACATAAACAGCAACCTCAAAAATAGGTTACAGTAGAAAATCAGCAACATCATCCATAGCTAAGGCCTCTTTTCATCTGTTTTTATGATCATCAAAATTGACTTTGGAACATAAAGATTTGTTTCTTCTATCTTTATGGTTTTCTCTTTGAAGGGAAAATAGACATAAAAGTCAACGATTTGCTTTGATTACTAATGCATTGTATTGAAACAAAATGGGGTGGGGATAATGTAATGAATTCAATGCAAAACAAAGTGAACTTCACCTTTTGGGCCTGTTTGGGTGTCATAACAGACTCCCTTGTGAGTACATGTGCATGTTCAGTTGTTCCTTTTAATTGTTGAATATATGTGTCTTCCAGTTCCAGTTTGCTAGGCCTGGTTGTTAGCAGCTACCCTATGCCGACACTGCGTGGTGTCGGCAGTGAATTCCAGCTTTTCGATAGGCAATGTGCTCTAACCCCACACCCTAACATAAATGTCAAAATATCTAAAATGGAGTGGGAAGGGTCCAAATAACTTAGGACTAAATCTTCACTAGTCCTTCCCACAAAATGTTGGCGACAACTGAGACTTTACTTGGCATCTGACTATTAAAATTATGAAAAGTACTAGTCCGACAGGAAATTTACAAGCCTCCAGCTAGCAGACTACTGCTAATTTCAAGCCGTGTATGTGTGTGTGTGTGCGTATATATTATATATATTCACACCATTGTGCTCACACCACCATTGCTTACTTTAACCAAAACTTTAACCAAAACCTGTTAACCAAATCCTGTTACTTACTTTAACCGAATCCTGATTTAATTTAGTGCTAAGGTCATGGCCAGTTGATCCATTGTTATATAATGTTGTGTCATCTGCGAACATGTTGGTGGTAGATAGTTCGATGTGATATGGTAAATCATTGATGTACAGCAGAAAGAGTAATGGCCCAAGAACTGATCCTTGTGGAATACCTGACTTTATGAGTTTCTTATCTGAAAGCTTATTTATAATAGAAACTTGTCTGCCTTCAGGATAGGATTGAAACCAAGTTAAACTTTCATGGTTAACTTGATATATGCCAAGTTTTCCAGCAGGATTTTGTGATTAACAAGGTCAAAAGCCTTTGTAAGGTCAAGAAACACTGTACCTACCAGGTTACCTTGATCAGTTGCTGCATGTTAACCAATCATCCACCATTCTAGTTAGTGTAGTGTGGCATGAATGTCCTTCATGAGAGCCAGATCATCGTGAATGTAGTAAATTAAAAGATTCCAGGTAGTTTCGAAATTCTTTACAAACATATCTTTCTGATATCTTTGAAAGTGATGATAAAACTGATATAGGTCTATAGTTATTCATATCGGAAAGATCTCCCTTCTTGTATATTGGAGTTACTTTTGCCAGTTTTAGACTGTTTGGAAAAATACCTGCAAAAATACTTAGATTGAATATATACATTAAGTGAAGGTGCAATCACTTGAGATGAGTTTTATGAATTTAGTACTTATACCATCTAGACCTGTAGCTGTTCTGACATCAAGTTTATCTAATTCATTTAAAATGAATCCTAGACTTATTTTAGGTATTTTGAAGTAGTTTTTGTGCATACACCTGTTAGCATGTACAAAAGCAGAAATTTACATACTGTTCTGCATCAAGTGTAACTTTGATGATTTTTCTCAATAAATGATATTTCATAAAAGTGCTTCGTGTACTGGTTATTAATTTGTCATTGTTTCCCTATTATTTCCATACTATTTCCAAGACCCACTGTGAAGAAATTGTTGAAAAGCTTGTAATACATATAAAACTTGAAAAGAGATTACAAACGAATACCGTATTATTTATATCGGAAATGTATGATCACCAACACTGGAACATTATGACATGTATGGCATAAATCTTTCCAAAGTTTATTCTGCAAGAATAATGTAGCATCATATATTAAAATATTAAAATAAAAAAGATACACAATCTATGCTACAAAAAGGTTCTTCTGTACTTTTACCCTGAAACTTTGAAAATAATATTGTTTCTTAGAGAGTACGACAATTTTTTTAATGCATGGAATTGTTTACACTGTATTGACTGTTGTGCTTTATCAGTGACCATTCATGTCATGAACAAAGTGATTTCAATGGAAAAAAAAGTTACTTTCTGTCATCACTTTTTTCATGGATCTACATGCATAACCATGCACTGGCTGAGGAGTGACATTCTTACTTTGAAGTCAGCAGCTACACCTGTTACTGTAGCTTCCTGCCTCAAGTCAACAACAGTCAGTCAGGACGGTTCCTACATGTACCAGCTACTGTTCAATTTTGCACTTCGCTGTTTAAAAATGTATATTAACTGTTGAATGAAAATATCACAAAACCACACACCTTAAAACTAAAAAGATGTTAGTTTGTAAAAAAAAAACATTTTTGGATGGAGAAATGCATTTGATGGTAAGTTCTCATATTATCGTGTAAAACTGGTCTCTAGCATTATATGAAAAACTAAATATAATTATTTTTTATTTTCCCAATTAGAAGTCAAACATTTAACTTAAATTTAGAGAAAAAGTGTAATGGCCTTGATGCACATCTAAACTTAGTTCCTTTTTTCTAAAAATCAGAACAAGTGTATTTGTTTCAAGCTATATCCCATCGACTCCGTCTCTCTCTCCCAGCCTACACCCCCTACACATGCACACTCACACACACTCCATAGCATAATAAGTGAATTTTGTTTCTTTAAAAGCAGAATCTCTCATTAAAATTACTATCATTAAACTTGTTATATTTTGTGAAGCACCTACATTTTCTGTGGATTCTTTGCTCAGAAATGTATCTTTCATCTCTCACAATACATATACGTGAATGCGTTTTATTGCGCGAGTCTTTTAATATTTTCATATATTCAAATGTACTGTTCTACATCAAGTAACCGATGTGTTTTCTCAATAAATGATATTTCAGAAAGGTGCTGCTTGTACTGGTTATTAATTTGTCGTAGTTTCCCTTTAATGTGTTCCTTCAAAGAAATTATTGAAAGCAGTATACAAATACCTTTATCCATAGACTTAGAAAATTTGAGGGTATGATAATTTTAAAATTTAAATGCACTGAATTTGTATTCATGGTATTGAACGCTGCTCTCTATCAGTGGCTGTTCATGCCATAAACAAAGTGATTTTTATGAAAACGGTTACTTTGTTCATCACTTTTTTTGTGTGAATCTATCATAAAGCACAAGCCGAGGAGTGACATTTTTACTTTGAAGTAAGCCGCTATGCTTGTTAGCAATGGCCAGTCAGGAAGGTGTTGAGCTTCGATGTTATTTTTTAGCACCGATGTTTCAAAAGAAACATTAACTTCTGAATGAAAATGTATTTTGTTATATGTGGAAAAACAAATTTTGGATTTGTAATATGGACTGAGAAATGCAGTGAGGTTAAGTTGTGATATTTTTGCGTAAAATTGGTTTCTAGTGGTATATAAAATTCTAGTGGTATATAAAACAAATGATATAAAATTGTATTCTCCATATTAATCTTGCAACGTAGTGCATATAAGTCTATCGCAGCAGCACAAAGCTATGACATGTTTACGAAAGCTGTATTACAATACATGCTTTTTTTTTTTAAAAATGTATCTTTCTTTGTAATAAAATGTGTTAATTACATGCAAACATCCAAGCGAGAGAGGTTATGCACCATAACTTTCGATTGATGTTACCTGTTGCCTTTATCGCTAACTTTGAAACAGGCATTGATAATTAGAGAGTATGCATTTTTGAAATGTGCCACATTTATCTTCATTTTAGAATTCGTCTACTGACAAAATTTAGAAAAAAAATTTTGATTCTGCTCTTTATTTAAAATAAGTAAATGGGTAAATTGCTGCTTAGCAATTCATTTTGTATTTAACAAGAATTTATATAACTAAGTGGGTTCTTAACCTGCTGTTAGTGTGCTTTATTATTATTGCTACTGCAATATGGAAAAAAATTCAGTGCCGTTTGGCCGATTATGGGCATAATTTCAGTAATTTCACATTGTTGGCCTAATTGCTAAACCCTGTATAAATACATATTTGGATCCATGTTCTTTGGCAACAAAATGTTTTATTTGTATTCAAGTCAACTTCTTAAAAAGGATAATTGGGTCAAAATGTCACAAATTAGTGACTAAACTGATAAACAATATTTGCTTGACGTTCGAGGACGTTTTGCAGTATTTGTCATGTGGATTGAAAGAATGTACTGTACCAAATAAATTGTATCTGCATTAACTGAAAATAATATGTACAAGTTTATCACCTACCGAAAATATTTAAATGAGTATGCTTTTTCATCACTTTCACCCATCCATTTGGTAATATTCAACTCGTCAGATGACCAAACCAGCAATCCTAAGTATAGTTTTAAAGCTGTTAGTCACAGAATGCAGCATTGCGTGCTTTGTTGAGTCAGAGTAAAAACAGTAGGTCTATGGTAAAAGTTAACACGTGTCTAGTTCATGATAAAATGTTTCGCATGGACATGGATATTTGGGTCGCAAGTACTAAACAGGTTGGACTAGTAGAGGTTGTATATTGGAAAACGCTGTGTATAGTTGATTGTGTGGGAACATGTTAAGCAGACAATTTAAAAGTGACTGGGGGAATGAAAAAATAAATCACTGCATTTCTCGTATTTTGTAATTTTAATAACAGAATGAAACCCGCTGATATTTACATGATTTCTTTTTCCTTTTGTTTGTTTAAAAGCAGAATCTCTCTCTCATTAAAATTACTATAATTAAACTTTGTATATCTGTAGCTGAGCCAACAGGTAAGTTCAAAGTGATGTAGTAGATGTCCACTATTACATAATTATATTGCTGCGACTTTCAAATGTGGGCAATGAAACTGAATCCATCCACTACGAGCCATGATGTGGACAATCCACGATGACCACCATATCCGGTCCGTGACGGAAACAGTGTGAAAGGATTAAGGTTCACCATGGGAACGTGGTTTTTCAGTAAAATGCGATGTGTGTATTGTATATCTTGGGTATTGACAAAAAGAAACTTTGGTGTCTGAATAAAAATGTGCATGTGAGTTATGTTATCTTCTGGCAGCTTCATTTAAACAGAGATCATTATATTGTATGACAAAATTGACCTGTGCATTAAGAATCTGGACATAAATGACAAGAGTTTCAAAACTGTGGTCTTTCAAGTCAGGGTTTATGGTGTTCATTATTATATAATCATAGCATCTGTTTTGTTTTTTAAGTATGTCATTATAAAATTTCGTTCACATTCTATTTGCAGATGGCCACAGTATCCCAGACATCACTTTCTCTTGATGATGATAATATAAGATTTTTCCGTCTTATTACCATTCTTCTTGATGTTGGGACTGATGTCTTGCGTGAAGTCCTGCACAAAGAACATCCAGAGAAGACTTTCAGTCAGGTCTTGCAAAATAATTCTGCTTGTCTAAATGATTTACGTAGAAAAAAGATACTTAATGCTGAGCAAACAGAAAAATTGTTCCCTGTCACTGGTGCAGCAGATTCAGCCGCTTTTGATATAACTCTTCTTTGTGTTCTTTTGACAAATATCTGTCCTAATGTAGTGCCAATACCACAGAGTGGTTGGCTTAGATACCCAGCAAAGAATGACTTTACTGTTGGAGCAGATATACTGCGGTTGAAAAAGATACGAAATGTAGTTGGAGCCCATGTACCCAAGGCAAAAATTTCTGAAAATCAGTATAATACTGAAGTGGATACATTAAAAACGGTCATATTTAGACTTTCTACACTTGTATCAAAAGATTTTGCTCAAAGTACCAAGACAAACATCAAGAAAATAGAGGATCATCCTTTAGAGTGTCAGTCCTACTTAATAGGTACAACTATTGCACTTTGTTGGTATCTAGAAGACTTGAAGGAGCTAGTGGTGGATGAGAAGGAGCACACCAAAGATGATCTGAAAGGAATTTTGATGTTGATGAATAATTTGCTAACGACTGTCAACACACCTTCATATTTTCCTGTCCTCTTGACAGCGTTGCAAGATGCAGAAAAAGTGTCTCTTAATAATGAAGAGAAACTTGACAAGTTGATAAAACTTGGTAAGTTGAAAACTGAGAGGTAATTATTGTGTACTCCAATCATCACCATCTGTGTATCAGTTTATCTTTAAGTTGACCTTGCTAAATATGTCTCCCCCATCACAACAGTGGTAGGTGCATATGGTATTACCCTCGTTCATCTGTATGTTAGTTTTTGCATTTAGGTCAGTTTTAATGCACTGTGGTATGGCATCTGAGTTTCATGAACACTTTTTCAAGTTTTTCCTGCTTCTTTTTAGTATCCTATAAAAGCACTTTGAGGAATATATCAGACTATTTAGGTAAAACATCCTTAGGATCGTCCTGATATATTGTTTTGTACTGCTACATATATGTACATGTAAACAAAATCGATGATGCAACGAGACATACTGTCTGGTCATGTGCAGAGTTCATTTTAGGCTGAGCCATTGGCCCTTTTTTTTCATCTCTGATGCAAGAAAGTAGCTTCTATGGCACCTATTATAAGGGCACATAAAAAGGACCCCAGAAAAAAAGGATAAAAGATTGACTTTGACCGAATCTAGCACATCCCAAGCTGGCTTACTGACTAGAGTGCACTCATTGCCAAAGAAGTATAAGATGATCAATTTCATTGTCTGGCAGAAATGTTTTACTGATTTTGATAGCTTGGGCACCAATCAATAACACATAGTCGATTATCATGGTTATAAAATGTCAAGAAGAGAAGACAAAATCTTAAGCAAAAACACTGCTGCATTTATTTACAAAGTAGCATGCAGGGAAGAAAAAATGTAGACTCAAATATTTAAAATAAATTCTAGAGGGGAATCATTACTGAAGCTTGAGGAATGCATATCATGGTACAGAAGACTCGCAGTAGGGGAGGCTGATAATGATGTGTGTGAATTTTCTTGAGTAAACAAGAGAAAGGTAAGGATAATTGCAGGCCCTGTTTTGTTGTTTGTTTTTTCTAAATGACCCCACTTTTGACCTAGTAGGGGCTCTTGAGCCCCACTTTTTCCATTCCTGGAATGAACACTGAAAGAACATAGGATGATTTAATAGGATCTGCAATGACCAAGAAACTTTGCATTAGCTTACAAACTTAAAACGGTGTTTCTTTAAATTATAATGTTACTAAAGGTTCTGTTAACAAACACATTTTTAATATCAGTAATGTGTTACCTGTCACTTTTGTTTAGCTTTCCCTTTCCACAATGGAAAAACCCTCCATGTTAGATGCACCATCCTCCTGTTCTAGAAATTCTTAGAACTTGTCCAATTGACCCAGTCATAAGAAGGCCCCATGGGACACTCTAACCAAATGTCTTTCAAGTACAAAGTGTACATGAATGGATGGATGTCCAATTTATTGTCCAACAATACAGACATACATATAAAATGAAGAAAGAAGTGCATTCTTCTCTTTCTTCCTTTGAATCCTTAAGCTCTCAGAGTGTACATATCATAACTGGAATCGACTGCATCTTTCCGAATAAAAGATGTAGAGACAGTATCTTCCAGGAGAAAACTACTGTTACCACTCTTGAGGAGGTAACAGCTACTTGTCAGAGGATTGACTGTGCTGCCTTGAATAAAAGAGGGAGGAGCAGCACCATCCCCGATAATGATAGTGTGTCTTCTAAAAAGAGGGCAGCATCTATCATACAGGGCTATAAGGTTTCTGGGATTAAGTGCGCTGCCTCCCCCCTCCCATCGGTTACCAGTCACAATACTGGTCACCGGACATTGGGCATTGAGAACACATGCCAAATCTAGGTATGGGGTCCAGGATTGGATTCAACATCCACCTGCCTCCACATTACCTAATTATCCAACTACAGGGACAGAGCCTGCATTTAAGCATGCTACTGGGAAATTAGATAGTATTGATTTCCCCTCCTTCCCCATATGCCCTTTTAACTCTTTTGGGATGCGGAGTATCCTCTTTAAAGGTACAGATCATCCTGTACCACCATGGATGTCTTCTACATGGCTCTCTGTAAGGTACAGGTGTTGAGGTTTGAAGACCACCACATGTTACACAGGAGGGATCATCACAGAAGGAGAGGGTTAGACCCTCTTCCCCAAGGAGGGACAAGAAAAATTCTCATTCTTCAGACAAAGCACCAATTAGGGACAGTTCATTCACTCCCTCTGAGGAGTCACTGGAAATCTATGCCCTTACTTCCCAGTCTTACATGCAGAGGGATTGTTCCAGGTCTGATACTCCTGTATCCTGTCGAAGTTTGGAACAGGATGATGATAATGCCTTGTCTTTGATAGTAAATTCTCCGGAATTTGCTGATGATCAGGAGGAGAGGGTACACTCAGGTGTTTGAAGAGGAGTCATCATTGTCCTTTGACATAAATGAAGTATACCGCCTTTTTCCCCCTGATATGTGCCCTAAGCCTTTATGCTCGGGTGACACAAAGATTCTTTCCAGCTTAGAAACACTTTTGGGGCCAATGCCCTGGACCAACTTGCTGTTGATTCCTTACTCGGCTACAGTAAGAGAACTTGTGCAGAGGTTGGGCAAAGAACAAGAATTGGCGAGGCAAAATAAATGGCGGTCAGTCCCCCTTTCTACTCTGAGACTTTTAGTATCAAACTCCAGCTATAGGTTGAAGGTCAGGTCCTTACAGACATAGCATCACACACTATTTCTCAGCAGCTTCCTTCATTCTGAAGGAAGAATCGTTATCTGCTGTTGCTTTGCAATGGTTTTTGGAAGCTGTAGCAAAGACATCAAGACACACATTGTCTATGGCCATGGCATTGTCTGCAGAACTCCTCCACCTCTGCAGAGATGTTGCATTGGACACTTCTGAGTTTTTGCTAGAGCATAGCAAAAATCTTTTGGAGCTGCACCCCTGGAATCTGAGACTTTCTTTGGCTGCGTCATTCCTGCCATTGGATCTCATGATTTTAAGGACCACCAACATAGGTTATTGGCCTGTCGAAACTGGGCAATAAAACTAAACAGCCTGATCAAGCCATGGGGCAGCCCAATTTCCAAAGAAGGGTATGCAACTACAGCAGCAAAAGTAGCCAACCCTCTTATAAGCCCACTCCACAATAATTGCACTCGAGATGTAGAAGCTGGAGAGGCAAGAGCAAGGTGATGAAGACAACCATCTCCTTGCCCCTTCCCAAGAAACGGGAGAGGGAAGGGCATCCTTAGAGACACCTCACCTCTCCTGCAGTGCACCCCTCTTTAATACAAGTAGGTGGTCGATTAGCCATCTTTTAGAGGCCTGGTCGAGCATCACGGAAGATTGGTGGGTCCTTTTCCCATAATGAAGGAGGGTTAATGTCTGTGATTCACAGAACTCCCTCTTCTCTAAAGGACACCCATCCTCTTCCATCAGTCAAATGTAATCAAGTTCAAGAAGGAGATTCACATCCTTCTTCAGAAGGGTGTAGTAGAGAGGGTTCAAACATCCAGTCACCAGCATTCTACTCCCAGTTATTTCTGGTTCCTAATAAGGGCAGGAAACTGAGGTTGATTATAGATCTTTCCCCCTGAACAAATTTCTGTGAGAGGCAACCTTCAAGATGAAAACTGCTGCATCAGTTTGTTACGCTATCAGACCCATAGACTGGGCAGTTTCCATCGATCTTCAGGATGCGTATTTCCACATCCCAATCTTTTCCATGCACAAGAAATACTTCTGATTTTTCAATTGGACCGGAGATATTTAATTCTGAGCCGTGCCGTTCGGTCCCTGTTACATCATATGACCCACTGTTGGTATGTAGTAACTCAGTTAGGACTTATTCCCAACCTAGTGAAATCAAATCTCATTCCTTCTCAGGATTTCGTGTACATAGGAATGAATTTCCTTACCTTTCTGGGTCGGGTTTGTGTTCTCCCAGAAAGGATACACAAAATCCAGGAATTTTAGAGGACTTTACAGGCAAAGACTTCCTTGACTGCTTGCCTTTATCTCTAGCTTTTGGGAACCTAGGGAGACTCCATTTATGTCCACTTCTGTTTCTCCTGTTGGTGATCTGGAAACAACACAAGGATTTGCTGTCAGATCAAATTTCTCTAGAGTTGACTTTTCAGTACCACCTCAGGTGGTGGTACAATCAAGACAAGATTCTGATGGGAGCTCCTCTGCATACCCCTGAACCCCACTCCTATTTGTACACCGACATGTCAGATTCATGGAGAGGAGGGGCTCAGTTAGAGCCAGAAGGGGTACTTCTCCAGGGCCACTGGTCCCAGGATGAGAGCCCCTACACATGAATAATTTGGACTGTGTTCTTTTCCCTGAAAGGGTGTGTAGATCATGTCAAGGGGCATTGCAGCATAGTCTACTCAGACAATGCATCAGTGGTTGCACGGAGAAGAAGCCAAATACATGTTTTATCAATAGAGGAGGGATGTTATGGTTCCATTGGAATTAGGATTCTGTTTCCCTGGTTATATCTGTCAGGTTTCCTTGCCAAAAACTAGCTTCCACCAGTACTTCCATCCCCGATGGAGATCCAGAGTCTCAGTTGCATCTGTGCTGGGAACGATCAAGATAGACTCCTTTTCCCAGTTAGGGTGCTTAAGTTCTTTTTAACAGCTGCTAAGGGAAGGAAAGGTGGGAAAAGGATTTTTCTCTCCTTAAGGGGCTCAACTTATATTTCAGCATCCACCATCTCAAGATGGAATTCGCTCAAACCATCAAGGGAGCTTATTGGTCTCATTCATGAGGATAAATGACCATGAAGTTAGGGCTATCGCTACTTCTCAATTACTCATCTTTGGAGGATATTATTATGAAGGCTGCATTTTGGTAATTGCACACTACCTTCTCTATTCACCCTTGGTCCTTATCAAACCAGAGTCAAGGTTTTTTTTCTTTGGATCCAATTGTTGCTGCACAAACAGTGACCCAGACTGCTGCTTATAACAGCAGTTGAGTGGCTGGGCTACAAGGTCTAAATAATAGTGACAGTAACGTATTACTAATATTAAAATGTTTTTTTGGCGGGGGGTGGGTGGGAACTAATTTTAATTATGTAATACTTACCTGTCACTATTAGATGCTCTCCTCCCATCCCACTCTGATGTCCTTCATTAGTCAAAGTCCTAGAAAAGAATGAGAATGTGCTATTACACATGGGCTGATGATGGCATATCAGACTGGGTTGATGCACGTGTTCTAAGAATTTATACAACAGGAGGATGGTGCATCTAGCATGGATGAGGTTTTTACATTGCGGAAAAAGAAAACTAAACAACAGTGACAGGTAAGTAGCTGCATTATTCACATTAAACACAAGTAGCAGTATCAAAATGTGTTACCATTAAATAAGATGAGGTGATAATATGGCAAGATCAGTAGAGAAACCTAGGCAACTGAAACTTCTTCATTTTTACAGATAAATAGAAAACTTAAGAAGATGTTTTATTACCGTTTTAATGGGACTAGTGTCTTTGTGAGGTACATGTATCACTGAAATTTAGCTAATTAAATATTTAACAATAGCAACACATGGAAAATATAGAACTCATCACAAACAGGAAAGAACACTACAGGATGTTAAACATCTTAATCCAACGCATCTTTGTATTACACATTTACCAAGTAAAACCTGAACATAAGTTTAAAGTGGTAATGCTTAGGTTGGGACCCATAATATTAGAGTACTTTAATTATGTAGTAACCATGTAAGTCACAAAGTTTCTGAACCACTGAAGTTTTTGAATAAAAAGTTTTTATTGGTGGTAATATAGGTTTATTAAATCAATCAAATGCATCCATGTATTCATATCGATAGATATCTTTTCTTCAATATTTTGGTTCCATTCCCATAGTATTGTCAGCTTGGGCTTGTTCACTTCGCTATCTGATTCCACTTAAATGTTTTATCATTTCCATGAATTTTTCATAGTTTATATATAATAGCGCAAGGGAGGGCACTTCTCCCATTTCTTATGTGACCTATTTAGGAATTGAGACCTGTATCTCTGGCAGGCTACACTTTGCGTAGAGTAATAATTTTAGCACAGGGATTCGACTTTTTAGGCCTACAGCAAATTTGACTCGCATTCCCACCTTTAAGGAATGCTAGCCCATTTTCCATTTAATGCTGGACATGGCCATGACTGCCTTCTTACTATGCAAGTGCAATGCGCTGAATGGAATACTGCCTGCTAATTTGTCGACCGAAAATTACGTACTGATAACCTTATATTCAGTTGACCAATGAGAGGGCAGTATTCCATTCAGCGGGTTCACTTGCATATTAAGCAGGCACAATCATGTCCATGTCCAACAGTAACATCAATGTCAATTCTCAAATAGGTTGCAGGACAAATGGGAGAAGTATCCTCCTTTGTATTATTTTTAACATAATGAATATATAATGAATATCTATATATAGTACATATAATATTAATAGGTAAATTGTAAGTAATGATATAAGCCCCTGTGATTCAACTTGAATGTACAAAAGCAGAAAGAAGGTGCTTTACTTTTTATTGTTTAGTGCACCTGCAATTAGTCATGTGCAGCCAGTTAGTGATTGACAGCAACAACACAGCTCTAGAAGGAGAGTCATCTTATTTCTTTGATGGCTTCAGGTGGTTAAAACACCGTCTGAAGCCATCAAATAGATAAGCCAACTCTGCTTCCGGTTGTGTGTGACTAATTGCAGGTGTGCAAAACAATAAAAATTGAAGTTCCCGTCTTTCTGCTTCTGTCCATGTGCATTGAATGATCTGTAATGAGTTATTTCATTTGTATACCATTTGTGCTTTTATTTCTCCTTGTTCAAAACAATATAATAATCACGTGTTTGTTAGCCTAGTGACCGGCTTGTTTTGGATTTTGCCGCTTTCTAGTTTTGGATGCGACGATATTGTAATGGGATTGCGCCATTGTCACGGTGTTGACTTGTGTTGTTGTCAGTTATCAACACAACGCCTGTAAAGGTCGGAAGCTCATTCACATTTTCTTTTTCTGAAGTATTGTTTACAACATAACTTTCTCTATTCATTTTATGGTAACTGATGAACCATGTTTGATGAGATTGGCTGATTAGCACTTGTACTGGTAAAATATGGTTGTGTACCGAATTTTCCCGTCCTTGCTGGTACGAGGCACTGGTAATTGCGCAACACAAGCGAAATCTGTGATCAATGAAGCGGTACTGCATCTGATTGGTTTACCTTGCTACCACTCTGGATGCCATATTTCTGGTCCAATTTTGATCCAATTCAAAATAATTGTTTATATTATTATGATCTCAGATGAGTTCAGTATTGAGTGATATCCATGCATGCTGATGAAATGATCTTGCACCTGATTGGATGAGCTTGTTGCCACTCTGAAGGCTGTATTTTTGATCTGATTTTGATCAAACTTGAAATATGGGTTGATATCAAAATCTCAGTTGGATAATGAGCAAAATCCATGCATATTAATGACGTGATCTTGTGTCAGATTGGTTAACCATGTTCTGATTTTGATCACACTCAGAATATTTGCTTATATCATTAAGATCTCAGATGAGTTCAATAATGAGCGAGATCCACACATATTAATGAGGCATTCTTGCATCTGATTGGCTACACTTGTTGCCCTTCGGAGGCCGTATTTCTGATCTGATTTTGATCTGACGTGGAGTATGTGCTTACATCATTAAGATCTCTGACAAGTTTGATAATGAGTGAGATCCATGCATGCTAATGATGTGATCTTGCATTTGATTGGCTGAGCTTGTTACCCCTCAGGAATCCACACTTTTCATCTGATTTTGATTGAACGTGAAATATGTACTTGTATCATCAAGATCTTTGATGGGTTCAATAATGAGTGAGATTTACACAAATTAGTGAGGTAATCTTGCATCTGATTGGCTGAGCTTGTAACCACTCTGGAAGTAATGTTTCTGATCACATTATGATCATACTTTGAACATGTGTTTATATATTTAGTATCTTGCACAATTTAGATAATGAACAAAAATCCATGCATATTAATGAGGTGATCTTGCATCTGATTGGTGACTTATTACTATACTAGAAGGCATAATTCTGATCTGTTTTTGATCAAAAGTGGAATAAGGGTTTATATCATCAAGATCTTGGACAATATTGAAAGTGGGTCCACATGTATTAATGAGGTGATCTTGCATGTCACTGGCTGAGCTTGTTGCCTGTCTTGAAGCCATTTTTTAAATCTGAATTTGATCAAACTTTAAAACATACCAGCTATGATAATGAGATACATTGCATCTTATTTGGCTGAGCTTGTTACCTTGCTAGATCTAGAGACTGTATTTCTCATCCAATTTCTGTAAAACTTGGTAAATGGGCTTATATCATCAAGATCTTGGATAACTTTGATTACGAGCAAGAGATTGTGCATATTAATTATGACATTATCTTTAGAGCAAATTATTATCAAGATAAAATAGGTAAAATCAACATGATGTAAAGTTTGGGAGATAGTTTATCTAGTTTGTGTTCTTACGATACGAAATAAACTTATTTAGTGAAATATTCATCTGTTCAGTGATGCAAGCCAGGCAGGCCCTATTAGGCCTAATTGGACCTCTTGTAGTCCATGATGTATTCTGGTTCTTTGTACAGCCATTTATTGGTTCCATACTACTTTCAAAGTCACAATGCAAAAACAAAATAAACTTTTGGTTGGTGATCAGAGCTCAGGAAAAAATTCCTAAGCACTCGTCCCTGGGACAAGTGAGTTGCAAGAGTTACTCATCCCTGTCCTTATTATACTCAACACTGTACACATCTCCACTACACTCCTTATGCTTTTACTAAAGAGCCACGTGTAAGCTAGATGCTAAAATGGGTCAAAACCATGAAATATTATATTCTAATACATGGCTCCTCAGATAAACATATAATAAAAGACAATGTTTGTAACTCTAGAAATTGCAGTTGCACACATAGCCTTTGATTTGTTAGTGGTAGTCGCGTTTACAGTGAAACCTTTCAGTAATCTAGGAATCATAATTGTCCTTTTCAATGAGCTATCACACATCTTTATGAATTAGATATGGGAGAAGTTAAGAGACATAGAATGCCAAAATTTTATGATTTTTGTCTGGTCAGATATTGTTACGCTTGTCCCAGATCACCAGTATTTTCAAGACTGTTCAGCTTTATAATGATGTGTGATAGCTCGTCAAAAAGGAAACTTTCTCCTTATTAAAATTATACGTAAATTACTGAAAAGTGTCACTGTAAATGTGAACACCATTAAGAAATTGAGGGCGAGGTATGTGTGAACCTGCAACATAATATGTTCATAATATTTACCCATTTTAGTATCAAGCATACATCAGGTAAATGTAAAAGAAAATGAAGTCGTTTCCTTTGTGACATGTTCTAGAATGAAAACAAGTAGGCAAATTAGGCAAAGGTTATTTATAATTGACGCACACCAAATGTTAAGTGGTTTTGAACTTTGACGCTTGTTAAGGGTAGAAAATGCACTCAGATTTATTCTCAGGGTGTGAATCTGCATCTACTCAGCGCATGGACAAGTATATAGTAAAGTTTTACTCGGTCCATCCAAATTTTACCCGGTCAGGACTAGAGGATGAGTGGTTTTCCTAAGCCCTGGTTATGGTAGTTTTTAAATGTAACCACAGAACCCTTCTCAGTCTTCTGCAGAAAGTTAGAAATAGATTTATATTTCTCTTGTGCTGTCTCTTTTGCTACATAATCTGTTGTGTTCTTGCAATGGTAATTCAGAATAAAAATAATTCTGACACTTCTTTGAAAACTACAGTTATACAGTTGAGTACATACTTTGCTATTTATTTTTGGTTGTTTCAGCCTATTTGAACTCAGAATATGTACCACGCCTTAAATTGGGTTTGCATAAGTGGACGAAGCAGCTTAGAAAAGATGTCACAGTTGGCAGACTTTTACCCAAACTGCAAGAGGCTGAGGTGTTAAACAGAGAAGAGTTGAAACTTGTGGAGTCAGAGGATGGACAAGGAGAACAAGTTGACAGAATGGTTCTTATCATAACCAGCAAGGATGATGCATGTGTTCTTAAGTTTTGCAGGTGTTTACGTGAAATCCATCCAAAACTTGCTGATCTGGTGGAGAATGCGGCAGATGATGGACACATGACAGGTACCAAAAATTATTCCAATAATTGTGCAATTTTTTTTGCTTCTGAAATGCAAGTAATCATTAGGGCCTCATATCAAGGTGTGGTATGCCTATAGTAATCACCTTTTCATCTGTCCATCATTCCATCTGTCCACCTTTCTGTCCATTCACACTTCTTGAAATCACCATAGCTCTGCATCCCTTATGCATAATTGGATGCTCTTTAGTAGGTAATTACCTATCATATGTAGACGTGTCTTTGAAAGGTTTTTTACTTCATGTCCAATTTCAAACAAGTTATTGGCCTTGTTTCAATCACTTTTGCATATCTCCTACAGCAGATCCTTGTAACCAGTGTAGCTCAGGAACCATTAAACATATTCTGATGCAGTTTAGTGTGTGCATTGTCTCATAGACCTAGATGTGCCTGTTATGGGTTTGTCTCCTCAAGTCCTTTATATATGCCTGCCATAAGTCTGAGCATATTATGTTGCAATGTTGTCCATTCGTCTGTCTATTCCATATTTTGTTTCTGCACAATAACTCCAGTTCTCCACAGTC
Organism: Margaritifera margaritifera; assembly: GCA_029931535.1. NCBI lineage: Eukaryota > Metazoa > Mollusca > Bivalvia > Unionida > Margaritiferidae > Margaritifera > Margaritifera margaritifera. The sequence goes on from JAQPZY010001172.1 coordinate 90,901, forward strand.
TACAAAACATTGTAAGTAGCTTGCATTTGGGGCAAGAAAAGGTCAAAGATCAAGGTTACAGGGACTGAAAGAAGGAAAATTGAGTCCACACAATAATTTGACCTGTATGCTAGATACCTTGACCAAACTTTGTAAATGGCTTGCATTTGAGATAAGAAAGACACCTATTGATTTTGGGGTCAAAAGTTCATAGCCATGATCACAGTGACTTGAAGAAGAAAAATGGTTTCCACATGATATCTTGAGTTCTTTATCACCTACTTCGACCAGACTTTGTGGGTGTTTTGCATTTGAGCCAAAGAAGACACCTATTCCATTTTGTGTCCAAAGGTCCTTGGTCAAGGTCACATGGAATAAAAGAAGGAAAAACTATTTCTCCAAAACTAAAGTTCTGTACCACACGCATTGACTAAACTTGCCAGATGGCTTGCATTTGAGAGAAGGAATTTAACTGGCATAACTCAAAACCCTCATTTTACATATTTTTATGTTGTTTTGTAAGAACATTGTCTCTTAGAGTTAGATATATGTGTTATGGGTTTTGTCTAATCTGCACCATTTTAGACAGAGTTATTGCTCTTGCCAATCAACTTCATATCTTTATCTTTACATGGGATGTTGCTTGTATTGATGAGACCATGAATGAGTTGAATTTCAAGCATTCCACATCATCATTTAAAGAAGTCATGGCCACTGAATGTCAGTTTTATCCTAAATTGGATTTTCCAACACATTCTTCTGTTTAAGGTGCTGTGGAGCATGTTGTAGTGTGTAAGGCCCTTTGATATGTACAAATTGCTAATGGCTCTAGATACAATAGAACTTGAAGGTATAGACTGGGAGGTATAGACTAGTTTAGATAATTTAAAGTTTTTCAAATGTGTCCCACCATCTTACATCATATGCATTTAGATCACTTTGGACTTTTCTGTATTGCTTTAAATCTCCTGATATACCAGTTGGTCAAAGTATTTGACAAAATTTGAGCTTGACAGACAAGAAAACCAACTGAGATAAATGGCTGTTACTTTATTTTGCTACATCGTTTTCAAAAAATATTGCTTATAGCAAAATTAAAGGCAGAACTTGCATTGAATTGGATGTGTTTTAATAGCAGTAATATATTACCAGCTATTATTGCATTGCTTATTTTTTCCTGGCACTAGTCCCCAGTCCAAGGTGATTGTTCCCTCCACTTGATAGTAAATGGAAGTCTAGAATAAAAAACATGATCCCAGTCTGATACCACAGTCAGTTTCCGTCCTTTGGAATATCGTCCTTCTTTTCCTTGGACTTCATGTGGTTATAATGTGTCTCTGAGCGCTCAACGTTTTTCATCATTCACTGTGTCTTTTGGCATAAATGCTGTTAATCATATACTTTTCTGTGTGGTATTTGATATTTCTCAAGTCCTTGCACTATTTTCATTTATCTGTGTTTATTTTCATTGAATTTGATGGTTTTTTGTTCCTTTCTAGTGAAGCAGTGCTTCTTTTTTTTTTTTTTATCCCTGTCAGTAACTGGTGTTAAGGTAAGTATTACCCACTCCTTTCTTGTTCTGGTTGATTGTTTTATTTTTGTATTTCCTTTCAGAATTTGATTATGGGTAAATACAGCCATTAAAGGCTGCTTTGGCCATGCACCCCACCTACTTGGCATGTACTTGTGCATGCAAGGACAGATGTCCTTTTTTTTGTGTTTTTTGGTCTGATAAAGTGAGGGACTTAGCTGAAAGTCATTGTGCCAATAGGGATGGGAAGAAGGGACCTGCTTTCTCCTCTTATTTTTGGACCCTTCCCAATGTTGGAAGTCATCAGCTTCTGTAAGGGAGTGGTCGGTGGCTCTTTCCAGGGTACAGATATCGCCTGCTTCAACAAGGGTAGGATCACTGACACTTTCAGGAAGAAGGAAGTTGTCAGGTCCACTTTCTGATGGAGGTTAGTCACCAACACCTGGTAGGGAGTCCTGCCTTCATGGCGTAAGGGAAGCAGAGATGCTGCCGGGCCATGGGATCACAGGTTTCTTGGAAAAACAATTGCTAGTCACACAACTTCTAATACCCAGTGAGTGAAAGGACATGCAAATTTGTTTTTCAAAAATATAGATTTATCAAATTCAGTTTGTTTTGTCCATTGTACCAGTGATCTCATTTGATCCATACTACATTAGAATTAGTGTTTGAATACAAGCATCTGTATGATTGAGATCTGCTGTGATTTTTTCAGAAACTATTGAGGGTTTGTGATTTAATTGTCTCATTGTTGGGTATAGTGAACTGATCCATTGATCAGCCATAATGGAACTTTCTACAGCCTAACAGCAGCAAGTCATTTCGAAACAGAAGATAAACCATTTTATTAGGAATGTAGGGGAGATGATACAATACCATAATGGAAGAGGAAAGGTCTGATGTTCTGATGCTAACCGAAGATAGCACAGAAAGCAGTGATAGCTGAATAGCCGGCACCTCATTCCCTCGGCACAAAAAAGGTGAACCAGAGGCCATGAAAAAGAGAAAAAGGATACTAAATTCCATGATAGGTGGTTGACCTATAACTGGTTAGGGAAAGAACACAAAGGAGGGAATCGTTATGTGTTTTTTGTTGAAAAAGTAAGAAAGATAACCCATTTACCATGGAAAATGGTTGTACAAATGTTTTAACATCAACTTTGACATGGCATGTTGAATTGGTGGATCCAGTCCTAGTACTTAGGGAAAATGTAATGCAGAAAGAATTCCAGTCTGCACTGGTAAATGTGGTTTTAAAATTGGCTGAAAGAGTGTGGTATCATTTGTGCCATGTGAACAGCATATTACATTGCCTGTGAGAGCCTGCTGATTGCAAAAATATCCTAGTTTGATCAAGTAGCAGAAATTAAATGGATGTGATGCATTAAAGTCTGTAAGATCTGGGGATAATGCACACTATGAATCTTGTATCACAGGATAAGAATCATTGACATATTTGTGTCTGTAATCACAGCAGATCTTGATAAGAAACTGCAATCTAGTGAATTTATCAGTGTTACAGTAGATGAAAGCACTGACATTTCCGTGAATAAAAGCTTTGTTGTATATGCAAAAGCAGTTAGTGATGATTTAAGTCCAGAAACCCTTTTTCTTGGAAACATGCATGTGAATGAAGTACATACTACGGCAAATGTTCTGTTTAGTGAACTGAAAAAGTTTTGAAGGAATGAGGTGTGTCTTTCAATAAGATTTTAAAGTTTAACAGTGATTTTGCTTCTATTATAACTGACACAAAAACTGGTGTAGCACTTCAGTACAAAGGAGAGAATCCCCATCTGGTGTCAGTATAATGTATGGTGCATAGGTTTAACATGTTCTTCCAAGGCAACTAGTTCAACACAATTCTCAAGAAGTTAAAAAACACTTATAAACCATACATTTTTGGAAAGTTCATGTCTTGATAAGTCAAAATCTGAAATCCATTTTGAAATATACACCTGTAGTTGTTTCCATTTTTACAAAGTTTTAAAGTTTGATCATGAAAACAAGGTGTCTGCCAAATAGTAGGCTCACATATGCATTTGGTGAAAATTCAATTATGCATGATTATTTCAAAGGAAGGGAATGAAATTGTAGATAGAGTTCAAAACTCATTTCAGTAGGTACATGTATCAATTAATTTTCTCTTTTTTTGGGCAATTATAACATGTAGATGGCACAAAATCAGGTTATCTAACTTACTTTTGGAATGTCAATAAAAAATAAAACTTCTTATAAAAATGGTTTTGAAGATATTTTAATGTTAATACATATACAATTAAACAACAATCTTCAAATCCCCTTGTTTGTAGTTGTCTAAAAGTTTATATGAGTAAATGGCACTGTCTCCCACCACTTAATGTTGTTGCTCAATCACCCAGGGGGCTGCCGAGTTACACTGCTGTTTTGGTCCAGTGAAAGCGACCCTATGCCCTGAGCTGCCTGTGTGCAGGTCTGCAGCTACAGCTTCCAGTGTATCCACACCTGTTGCTTTGCTGCTCGCCCATCACCACAGGACTTGAAAGTATTTGGTGGGGGGAGGGAAATAATGTCATGACATGCGCATGTGTTGGATTTAAGTGAGGGAAAGTTGTGCAGAGTCACCCTCACTCTCTCGTCTAGGCCTGTCTGAATCCAGTGGCATGACAATGTCGAGATGTCTGGAGACAAGTCTGGATGCAGTGGATGGCCATCAGTTCCTACTGCACCTGAGCTGATGCCCTGCACTGTCCACACACCTCTTGCCATCTGCCTTCACAGCCAGTAGGGGTGAAATGATTCATTGATACATCGATGCATCAATACTTTTGCCATATCGATACAAGAGGTGAAGAATCGATAGAAAACGATACTTACCATACATAAATAACTTGTATCTTCAGCAGTCATGAATAATTATTAATTGTTTGATTTTTTTTCTCCTTAAATTGAGAATTCATCTGAGACAGCTGTCGCTGGCACAGGCACTGATTTTTGTCAGTAAAAAGGACAAAACTATTGACAACATCCACTCGCCTTCTACAAATTAACACAAGGTGACGTGGTTCGAAATCTTCAACCCCCCCCCTCGCTGATTCAGTGCTAATTATTTTACCCCATCAGCATGTTCAGCATAAAGGAGACATTCCTTATTTGTTCCCCATGTATGATGAAGTGCTTTACTCATCATTTAATAACCACTTTTACGCAAAGTTTTTCAGTTGCTTCATATCTTGTCTACTTGGATTTAACTTGAAGGCTACAATTGCAGTGTGTCTTGCAGTGAAATATGTTACATTCAGTTCTAATTGGTGGTTATTGTGTTTTCCAGTCCAGGGTAAACAATAATCACCAATCAGAACTTAATGTAGCTTATTCTCTGCATGACACGCAGAAGTATTGGCATCCAAACACGATCCAAGTAGATACAAAGCAACAGAGAAACGTCGCGCAAAAGTGGTTATTAAATGATCTATAAAGTACTTAAATCGTACATGGGGAACAAGTTTGGAATGTCTCTTTTTATGTTGATATATGTAATCAGTGACTGAACATGCCAACAGGATAAATAAAATTAGCACAGAATCATTGAGGGGGCAGATTTCAAACTGCACGATTTTGTCACCTTGTGTAATTTTGTAAATTTTTTATACAAGGTGTGTGCCTGTGGCCACGGCAGTTGTTTTGCATCAAGAGGAAGTACAATGTGATAGATTTGGTTGTTAGTCATCTCTGCTACCACACAAGGACTTGTTCTAGGTGAGATTTTCCTTGCACGAAGAAATTGCACTATTCTGTTTTGAAGAGTAATGTCTGTAAAGTTTAAGTGAAGACATTAAATTGGTAATATGATGTTTTTAAAGCATTCATGCAATGCAAAACAAAGAGCATGGTGGCCAAGATGAGTCCTTCATCCAGTCAAGTGGAGCATTCTGAAATGGCCTAAAAGGTTGAATTAAAATCACTGACAACTGACAGGTAGTCTGTTTGGAAGTATTTTGTTATCTTTTCATGGATGAGAATGACATGTCTGTAATCTGCATACAGGAAATATAACCAATATGTCAATACACATACAGGGGCTCCACCCCTACCACTGAGAGACCTTCTAAAGATGAATAGACCATCAAGTTGATATGTGTATCGATAATGTATCATATCGTAGGCTTTGTATCATGAATCGTATCGATACGTGGCACAGGTGTATCATTTCACCACTAACAGCCAGGGAATGAGCATATCTACTCGTCCACCTGATCCACCAGAAAGGACTCTCCAGAGGGAGCCAGCTGCAGCTGTCCACTCTAGGTCAACAGTCACTGGTAGTGTCATCTACTGTTACTGAAGTGCTGTCTTCTAAACGGGCCTTCTGTAGCTGATGCTTCTCATTCAGAAGTTTCTGTATGGCAGCATCATTCTCATCAAACCAATCTTGATGTTTACATGTGGTGGGACCAAGGGTTTTGAATGCAGTTGAGTACATAGAGTCTCTGAAGGATGCTCAGTTTTCCTTTACATTCTTGGAGTTCATATTGATTGTTCTTGTTGGCTGTGTGGGTCTTCGACAAATGCCTATTTCACATTCTCCTGTTTCAATTTGGAAACATCAAGCTTTTTCAGCACTTTTTTGCCTCGTGGTCGTCAGCTATGCTGAATCTGGATTTTGAGTTTGGAGACTATGAGCCTGTAGTCAGTCCAGCATTCTGCACTTCTCATGGCCTTCATCACTCGGACATCCTGCCTGTCTCTTCTCCTAACGATGACATAGTCAGTGAGATGCCAGTGCATGCAGCGTGAGTGCATCCAAGATGTCTTGTTGCGGTTTGGCCGGTAGGAGTCTGTTGGTGATTAGGAGGTCGTGTTCAGCACATTTCCTCTGTTAGAAGAGTCCATTGTTGTTGCATTTGCCAAAGCCATTTTTGACAATGATTCTGGCCATGTCTGGTGATCTGTGCCAACTCTAGCATTGAAGTCACCAAGGATGATGAGCTTGTCAGTTTTTCTGCGATAAGAGACTCCAGGTCTTCATAAAAATTGGCCTTTATCTCATTTTGGATACTTATGGTGGGTGCATAGGTGCTGATGATAGTTGCATGTCTTTTTCCAGACAGTGGGAGTCTCTTTTGCATTTGTCTGTCATTCATGCCTTTGGGAGATTTGTGAGCTTGCTGATTAGGTGGGATTTGATGGCAAACCAACAGCAGCTTCACATCGCTCTTCTTTACTTCGGCCACTCCAGAAGAAGGTGTAAGCGGCTCCTAATTTGGTGAGTTGTCCTTCCTCAGCTAGGTGAGTTTCACTCACGGCTGCTATCTGGATGTTGAATCTGGCCACGTCTCTACCAACTAGAGCTGTTCTTCTGTCTGGTCTATCTGCTGATGTACTGTCCATTAATGTGCGCATATTTCAGGCACCGATGGTCAGTTGCGTCACCTTTGTCTTCTTGTTAGATTTTATACTGCTAAGGTGGGATCCCTATCAGCTGCGGTATGCTAACTAGGGTTAAGGTGAAGCAGGCAATGTTTAGGGCACCTTTTCTAGCTATCCTCATGCTATAGAGATGAGCAGTGTGATCCTAAAAACGTAAATCTGAGTCTGACATGCCACAGAATATGGACCATTTCTATTCAGCTTGTGACAATTTCGGTCTCACAATCAGTATCAAGAAGACAGAGGAGATGCACCAATCTGCACCAGGAAAGCCGTACATAGGGCCTACCACCACAGTAAATGGACAAACCCTCATGGCAGTGGACAAGTTCACCTATCTCAGCAGCATGCTGTCATTTGCAGTCCACATCGATGATGAAACCAATGCCAGAATTGCTAAAGCAAGTGTGACCTTTGGCAGACTATGCGCAAATGTGTGGGAGTGCAGATGCATCAGTCTACAAACAAAACTTAAGGTCTACAAAGCCACTGTGTTGCCAACCCTGCTGTGTGCTTGCGAAACCTGGACAGCGTACAGACACCATGCCAAGAAGCTGAAACATTTTCACATGGGCTGCTTGAGGAAACTGATGAGGATAAGATGACAGGCCAGGGTCCCAGACACTAAGTTTCTCACACGAGCAGGCATTTCTAGCATCCACACTCTGCTGATGAAATCACAGATGAGATGGGCAGGCCACGTCACCAGGATGTCAGAAGAGTGACTACCAAAGAAGATCTTCTATGGCAAGTTGAAGGAGGGAAAGCGATCTCAGGGTGGTCACAAGAAACGCTTCATGATTCCCTCAAGTCATTCTTGAAACACTTCAACATTGACCCTGAGTCTTGGGAAGATCTTGCACAGGATCGCTACACCTGGTGCAGTCTCATCCATACTGGAGCTACAGACTTTGAACTGAGCAGAATTGCAGAGGCAGTGCAGAAGCGCAAGTAGCGTAAATCTCAGAACTACAGCACGTCCTCTATTGATCAAGCTACCCCAAGCAGCATCTCCTGTCATGTGTGCCACAGACAGTTTAGAGCACAAATTGGCCTGAACAGCCATTCATGTACTCACAGAAACCAGACCAGTTAGCGATGTCATGGTCATCTTTGAACTCGAACGATGAACAGCAACAACTTAATGTTATACCACCATTAGTAGCCTGGAACCTGAGCTAAATATAAAAGAAAATAGTAGAATATTCCTGGATTACCTTAAAATGTGCTTTTTTCACACCATAATTTTCAGTACAGTGTAATAGGCTATAGTAGAGGAAAACTTACTTCCAAGAAGAACTGTACACTATCAATACTTTTTCAATAAACTGACAATGCCATAAATTAATCAAGTGAATATAAACAACAATGCACATACTAACAAAGCTCACAAATGGTTTGCTTCATACTTGAATGGTAGATTTCAGAAAGTGACTTTACATTGACATGTATCTGAAAATGAAAGAATAAACTGTAGTGTGCCACAAGGATCTATATTCGGACCACTTTTGTTTGTAATTTTCATAAACGATCTTCCCCTACAGATTGGAAATACAGTATCATGCATTAACTGATCTATATGCTGATGATGCTACTTTCTCTGATAAACACGGCTGCAAAACTGAATTAGAAAATAATTTTCAAATGACATTAAACAGGCTTCAAATGTGGTGTAAAGAGAATGGCATGGTTCTAAATACAGATAAATCAAAGATTTCATTAATAACAACACAGCAAAAAAAAAGAACAAAATTAAAGACAAATGACTTGAACATTTTCTATAATAATGAAAAACTGAAAGTGGTGTCCAAGGATACTATTTTTGGTATTCTTGTTGACAATAATTTACTTTGGTCTGATTACATAAGTTTTATTACAAAGAAAACCAACTCCTATCTTTGGCTATTAAGAAAAATAAAGTGTTTCATTCCAAAACAGTAAGGTGTCAATTTTTACAAGAGCTACATTCAGCCTCATTATGACTATTGTAATATCATATGGGGAAATACGTCTGATGTTAATATTAAGAAAATATTTAAGCTGCAAAAACGAGCCTGTAAAATAATACTAGATGAGCAAACTGAAAACATTATAGAGACAATGGATACTTTAGGCATCCTACTTTTTCAAGAACAACTTCACCTACAGAAAGTCAAAATGATGTATAAAGTTTGTCAAGTCTGCCCCAGTTTACTTGAGAAATGATTTTAAATGCAGAGAAACCAGCAGCACGCCCAAAAATTAGATCAATGACAGCCAGAAACTTTCTAATTCCAAAACCAAAGAAAGAATTATTTAAAAACAGTTTTCAGTACTCTGGGGCCATTATATGGAATAATATCCCACAAGAAATGAAAGAATCTTCTTGCATATCAGCTTTTCATCGCAGGTGTATTAAATGGATGAAATCAACGTCTTAATTAATACCATAAGGCCTATCCACCTCCTCCGGTTACTTTTTATATATAAATATATGTTGGTATGTGTTATGCATGAGTTTAACTTTGACTGGTGAACACTAATAGTACATGTGTAGTTAACTAGTCTGGGTCTGTAATTTCTATGTACATGACTGTGTATGAATGTGTGTATATAGACATGTATGTGAACATGTATGTGTGAAATGGGTAGTGATTGATTGCACTCTGTATATATCTGTACATATATCTTAGAGGGCCTCAAGGTAGATTAGTTCTGTTTTGCAACTAATTGAATCACCCTCATTAAATAAAGTCTTCATTATTATTATAATTATTTATTATTATTTCTGTTTTCAATGATTGACAAGACAATACCCCACCCACTACATATTAATTCATGACACATATTTTTGCATTTTCAGAGCTTTAGCCGATGCAAATATTATCTTGATAATTAAATTAAAAGTATTTGATTATACTTCAACTACCTTTTTACTCATTCAGAAAGTCTGACTTGTTATTTGATTTGATTTTTCTGATTTTACCATGACGTAAAATAAACCTGAACAAGCACCGGAAGTAGTTGTCAAGGGATCATGGAATGTAATTGGAGGTTGCTTTTCAGGAAGTTTGTATGGGGAATATTTTGGAATGTAGTTTGCAGAAAACTGCAGCATTTTGATCAAAATATAAGATGTTGTACATGCAGAAAAATGCTTGAATTGAATTAAAAAGTTTTTCTTTTAAGTTCTATTGCACACAAATAAAGTATGAAGCTGTTAAAGTTTGCTCTTATTCAACTTTGTTAAAATGATATGAAATACAATTTTAGAGTACTTTTTAATGTGCTACCCTTTGGTAGCCTCTAAGGTAACGATTGGTTGCCTCATTCCAAGGTTTCCTTCTGGTATTTTTTGGGATACTTTTTTAAACTAGTGGGTTTTCCATGATTCTCCAATAAGGTGGCCTAAATTTCCAGAAATTAGTGAGGTCTTTATTTTTTTCCACGGCAAGTTTAACGTATGTACTGATGGAAATTATAATAAAAATAAAGTATCTGGTAATTAAAATGGATGTTTGTTTGAATCATTCCATTTCAGACATTTAGTATTGAAAAATAGTTATAAAAAAAGCTAGATAAACAGTGTATTTTGCATTGTAGCAGATACAAATGAGCATAGCAGATAAACCGTTGAAGTGGCTATCCAAGGCTGCAGAAGAGGTAATGTACTACAATGAAACCTTTCAGGAAGTTTTGAAGGAATTGTTCAGATATTTTAAGGACAGCTGAACTGAAATAAATTCAGAATATCTTGAAATCACCTGAATATTCTACGAAAGAAGTTGATGAAATTCATTGGATGACATTCCTACAGTGCATTATATGCAGTTTACTATTCATGGAAACCTCAAGTCTGCTACTTTGAAAAACACACAAAGGATGTCATGTGCATATATGTATGAGAATCGTACACACTTTATGTTTGTTGCAATGCTTTATTTTCTGATGTACATTATACCATCTTTGGCATCTGTCAAAGCATGACATTTCAGAAGCAGCCAACTGGATGTATCTGCTGTGAAACCTGTTCTAGAAGAGTTCAGTAGTGCTGCAGAGAGATGTAAGAAAGGGTAAACCTATTATCATACAATGTTTTCAGATAAACTTAAGATGGATCCTGCTGGTAAATGTGTTTGTATAAAAGGTAAGCAGAAGAAGCTGAAACAGAAAAGGACCAAAAGGAAGTAAGCAAAGAAATTAGTCAAGTCAAGAAAGATTTTTCTGGTAAGCTTGTAGCTCAGATGAAAAGAAGATTTCCAGCAGAACAAATAGTCACAAGTTTTGCAGCTTTGGGGCTAAAAATCGGTCAAACCTTTCTCACAGGAGTGGTTTTAAATCATTTCCTAACTGAAATGGAGAATTTCATAAAACATTTTAGAGAAGGCAAGAAAATAAGTACTGTAGCCAGTAAAGCTCTCATTGATGGTGGTGCAAGTTTGGCAGAATACAGCCTTCCAAAAGATGTGATCGTAGAACAAATATATTCTTGGGACAAACATGCATGAATTGTGGAAAATTATGTTTGAATATCATTAAGTCCAGTTCCCTAATTTGTTCAAATTGGCCAAAAATTTCTGTGGTTCTTCCATTACAAACATCAGATTGTGAGGGAGGATTCAGTTCACAAAAGAGAACACACACTACTCTGTGGAATAGGCTAACATCGAAAACATTAAAATAAACTGATGACTATACAGATACAAGGGGGTCCAGTAAATGATTTTCAGTTTATAGAGGCTTTGAAGAAATGGCGTGATAAGAAGCAGAAGAATATTTACAAGCTGAGCAAACTGAATTAGGTATACAGATACCTTGTACATTTGTTTTCAGAGAAGGGATACAAAGTCATTAAGTGCTCGTTGTAAATTAGACTTGCATATATCTGATAATGCTGTTGTCAAAAAAGTGAAACAGGTTCATTACAAGATTATTTTCTGTCCTTCATCTGTCATTTGGCATTGTTTTCTCCTTACCCTCTCCTACCCATGATTACTCTCCTTGCCTTCTTATCACTAAATTTCTGTCAGCATCTCAGGGAAAGTGCAGGCTTCTTCTTGCTCAAGTAGATTTGTTTACAGATCAAGGGGAGACCATTAATCAGACTCCGGTTTCCCTAATAGACACTCCTCCATCAGGTCTTCATCACCTGACTGATCTTTGCCAGATGACTGGTCACTGGATGAGGCGATTAGTACTGGTCACACATTGTTACTGTTTACCAGTCACAAGGCAGTGGTCACCGCGTAAGGTAGATAGTACTGGTCACCATGTGTCTGTCACCTATAAATGGTCACTGGACACTGGTCACCTGGTTTTGACACCGGTCACTTTTATAGGGAAATGGATTGGATCTGTACTCCACTCTTTCTCTTTATTATGTGGATTTAGTTCCAGACTTCGATCACCCATCTAGGGAGAGGGATCAGGTTAACATCTCCCTTTTCTCTATGTTGCCATTTAATTCTTATGGAGCTTGGGGATTTCCACAATCTGGTGGTAAGTTGGACATGTCTCCCTTTCCTCCCATGAAGCCATGGATGACTTCCACAATGGCTCCATGTGTTAGTGGACCAGGAGGACCCGTCGCAACCAGCTTTATTATTGAAGGAAAAGGAGGAGTTGCCACTTATCTCTTTCTTTGTTAAACAGGGATCTTCAGAGTCGTTTATCCACCTCTTCTTTTACCTGCACCACCCCATAAAACTTAATTTTGTATTTTATTGCTAATGACAGTCGAATACCAGCTGCATTAAATGATAATATCATTTGAATCGAGTGTGCGGGCTGCAGAACTTTGTTTGTGATATTATTGCCTACAACAGACCTTTTGTTTCGATGTTACATGGCCCAAACGGTGGCTGGACCAGCTACTTTGGCTGCTAGGGGGGGTATAAAAACCTTGCACCGACAAGACATGGTGATCATTTGAACCAATGAATCAACCAGAACCTTACCCACTGATGAGTTACAAGGATAATGAAACTGGTCAGGAAGTGGGGCTGACTAGACCATTCAAGCAGATTTTAGGGAATGTCTCCACACTCTTTCATTCAGCTTCTTCCATATTTCAGATCCAATTTTGATCAGACTTGAAGTTTGGGCTTATATCATCATGGTCTTGGATTGATTCGATAATGATGACATATTAATGAGGATATCTTGCATCTGATTGACAGAGCTTGTTACCACTCTTGAAGCCATATTTCTGATCCAATTTTTTATCAGACTTGGAATATACTGTGTGCTTACGTCATCACACTCTTGGAGAATTCTCCAGATTTGAATTGAAATCGATTATATTTTGTAAATATCCTGATTTGACCTCTCTGACCTGTCACATGTATGCAGAGGTTAAATTTTTGTCCTTGGGAAATAAAAAAAGACCAGATTTCACAGAATCACATAGAATCATTTGTCAGATATTGAAGTCAGGTATTATGAAAATATAACATGTTATGTTATACCTTCACCAGTAACAAACTGAACAGATAGGTGCAGTATTCATCCCAGTTAGAGTGACCACAAAGGATGCTGAAGAAATTTGCAGAGTAACAGTTTCAGAGCAGGCATCTTCCGACCCAGGTTGTAAACAAGATCTTATGATGGTTTGGGGGGTCTTTTTCCTGAGTAAGCTTGGCAATACATATGTGTGAGCAGCAATGGCAGTTGCATGCCCTTGCAGTCATCAGGGTAAAGATTCTATGTCAGTATAAAGTTTTGCAAGTTGGATAGAGTGGGGTTACATCAAAGCACACAAGTCCACAGAAATGCAATATCTTCTTCAGGTCTGCACAAGTGACTAAAATTCCACAATTTTATAAAACTTAGACCCCAATCCACCTGAGCATGTACAGTAGTTATGTTTTTAAACTTCCCTAACAACTTCTGAGATGCTGTTAAATTTTCCAGTTCTTAGATACAGTATGGAAGTGTGCTATTATGCATGCTGCAGTTTCTTGAGTGTTTTTCGGTTGTTTGTGATCTTGTTGTTTTCTATTCTTTGCAGAAAACGTTCGATACATATTGTATATGTGGCTTTTTTATAATTTACTTTTACAACTTTCTTTTAACAGAAGAGATACTTAAGTCAATTGAGAAAGACAAGATCAAGACAATTCTGGTTGCTGATTTTGAAGAAGACACTAAAAGTACCACTTCAGCTGAAGCCCTGCATGCTACTGTTGCTAGGAAAGTCGGAGGCTGCCAAATAGAATTTGAACATTTAAAATGTATAGTTGCAGAAGTGTTCATAGGGTCAAAATATGAAGAAAAGGGTGGAGAGTATCCTTTTTAGAAGAAAATATTTTTTTTTCAAAATGTTTTTTAAATGTACCACTGATCAATATAGCGAAACTGGTTTATGTGATTTTCAAATTTAAAAGTTCAATCATCTTTGAAATTTAAAGGGAACTAATATGTGCATGTGTTAGATTATGGACCTTTTGAGAGAGCAGCTGATTACACTCTTATGCCTTGGAGTTGCTCATGCCATGGACTAAACGCTGTCAAAATATATTTTGTATGCTCCACCATGGCTGTGATAGGGGCATATTGTGTCCATAACACTTTGGTTAGGTTTCATAATTGGGTATGTTTTCAGGCACTATGGTAAGGCATCATTGTTCCATGAACACATTTCTAGTTGTACACATTTTGGTGATTTTTAAAAAAATTATTATCAAGTCTAACAGAAAAGTGTCTTTGACAAAGTGTATTTAGATTACTACCACCGACTTTTGAAAAAGGTTCCATCTTACAAGAATGTAAATTTATGATCAGATAAAATTGTAGCACATTTGGACGAAATTGGGATCAATTTTGCAGAGAATCAAGTCTGCAGCCATGTCCTATACCTTTGAAGTTTTTAATGAATTAATGCAAATTACCCTTAATTTGCCTTCACATCTCTCCATATATCTATATAATTTAATCATTATTCATCCATTTTAGCTGCATAGAGATCATCCATTTTTAACTGACAGTGTAGCATAGAAACTTGTTTTAGTCCGTGACAAGACTGAATTCTTTTTTTAATGATAGCAACTAAATACACATTGTACAATTTGTATACATTGCTATAAGAAGAAAAGCTATTTGTGCTTGGTATTATATGGCAAATAAAACTTGTTTCCTTTATCAGGACTCCACTGATTAGAAATACCGGTAGTCAACAAACAGAAAACCGGACATGATATTGAATCAGCTGAGCCTCACCTTGTGGTGTCTTTGTTACTCACCTTGTGGTGTCTTTGTTACTCACCTTGTGGTGTCTTTGTTACTCACCTTGTGGTGTCTTTGTTACTCACCTTGTGGTGTCTTTGTTATCATGATAATGTTCTTCTGTGGAATTATGAGTACTGTAATTTTATAGAAAAATACACATTAATAGCAGTAATGCAATGCCTGCTCTTATTGCGTTGCTAAATCTTTTCGTGGTACTAGTCCCAAGTCCAAAGTGATTATCCCCTCCTCCAATTGGTGGCCTCCTCAAATTATTTATTAGAGGTCTAGAATAAAAAAAACATCAGGATCCCAATCGGACTGACATGAGGTTTTCTCCAAAAAACTTCTAATGATGTCTGCTTGGTCCTAAATTAAAATGGTGCCAATCTGATATCTAACATGTTCACCTGTAGCATACTAACAGGGGTGGGGTGGGGTGGAGGATGGGGGCAGACGAGGTGGTTTCCCTGGGCACTATAGGTCTTGGGGGGCCAAAACAGTTGATAAAAATTGGGCCATCATTGTCACCCCAAGTGCCATTTACCCTTAGTATGCCACTGATGTCCACCACAGCAGCTAATAGCTAATATGAAAATCTTCTTATCACTGAAGAATATCAGAGATGCATACATGTGATAAAAATGAGGGGTCAGCTTGGAACAAAGAGGGAGATTTGCAAAATTTGGTCAGGAGTTTTGACTTCAAAAGAGTGAGGTTTTTCATTGACACGATTTTTAGCGTGCAAATGGGCAAAAAATACTACTATTGAACAAATTTCCATATTTTAAATATTAAAATATGCAATTCAGTTCTTTCACATTAACTTGTTGCCTTTCACACTTTCCATATATGTAACACAAGAATTTTTAGCATTTCTCACGAGATCATTGCCTGGATTATATTGGTGGCAGTCCTTATCATTGTTCATTTTAACACTTAAAAGATTATGTACCGTCACTGGATCCAGGTTTTCTCTCTAGTCAGCCTGAATTTTCCTCAGAATGGAAAATGTCCTTTCAGTGTCTGCAATGGAATGTGGCAATGTCAATACAACTCTACTGAGTTCACCAAGAAGTTTGAATTGTTTTTTGCCTGTGGGGTAGGGTCAGATTGCCAACTGTCTGCCAAAACTGCTCAAGACTGGTACTGTCTCTGTCGAATTTGGGAAGTTCTTCTTTGGGAGTCAAAATGTAGTCCTGAATTTCATCTTCCAGTGCAGTTCTCTCACTCTGGGTTAACGTCATGAACCTCTCAGACAGCTTCACCACTGCAATACAAAATGCAAAACATCAGAACTTTGAAATTTTATTGCCATGGATATACAATAGGTAAATTAAAATACTATAATATAATAATGCAATTGTCACTTGCATATCCGGTGCAATTGGTCCAAGGGAGATTTCTCTCTCTGAAATATTATGGAATCTGTTGCAGTGGTTTCTTAAGGCTTAGCAAAATTTTCCTTTCAATGGTACCTATCACTGTTTTCAATTTCAAATTATCAGTGCAGGCCTATAATATTTTTTTTATTGTTCACTCATCAATAGCTGATAATTATCTGTATAGATCATATTAGATAAGAAAACCTACCTAATCGGATAAGTGAGTATTTATTGTACTCCCAAGCAGCTAATGTTGTTTTAATGTCAGTAAGATTGTCCACATGAAGCACTGATGCATACATTAATGATTAGACTATCACACCCTTTGTGACTTTAAGCTTAATTTGCAGATGCTTTTGTTGTTATCATTATCATCACTATTACCATTATTCAACAATAACAATGAAATGTGGAAAAAGATTATTTATCACTTACTAGAATTATAGACGAAGACAAAGACCTCATTCATCCCAGGCATTATCAATTAATTCTTGTACTGTATCCATATTTTTCATATTTATATTACTATTATTCATATTATTTATATTATTATTATTATTATTATTATTATTATTATTATTATTATTATTATAAAATTGTGATTATGATTTCTTATGAACAGTAAAATAGTTAAACTTTATTAATACTTAGTGAATATTTTATCCAAGCATGCAAAGATGAGTTCTGCTGATCCAAAGTAACTGGTTAGTATTCCAAGGAATCTTGTTGATATCCTGTTTACATTCTTGTTGAAAACACGAACAAAAACTGTCAGCATTTTATTATCCCCTTTATGGGGTTTCTACTTGATGTGTGATGTCATTCTTGCCACTCTAACAGACTTTAAAGTCAGCTTAACAGGAAGAGCAGAATGCATATTCATGTTCCTTTGAACTCGATTGCAATCACTGAAATTCTTGTTTCCATCCATCACTGAATTTATGTGTGATATTTCGCTTGCTTGGATTTTGGTCTTTTGGCATTGGGAGATAATGCACGCTTAGACATCTCGAGAAACTTTAAACACCAAAGTCAAACCAAGCCAGTTTTGTGCCATTTGAGCTCTTGAGTAATCCAACCATTATCAATTAACATCTTTAATCCTGTCCAAATTACTTTTTATCATACATAGTATAGACTCTAATTCATCTTGACAACTTTAAGCACCGAAGCAGAACATACCTTGCGGACAGAATCAAAGTAATGTGTATCGTTTCATGCTGATTGAGCTTTGCAGTAACCCAGCCATAATCAGTTAACGTCTTTAATCCTTTCCAAATTACTTTTGCTCACACATAGCATAATCCACCTCGACAAACTTCAAATGAAGCCAGCTGACCATGCTGACAGGATGTAAAAATGAAATTAGCAAGTACAACTGACTTGCCCTGCTTAAGCCAATTCAGTCACGTGATCATAGGCAGTATTACTGTAAATACACTACACTGGATCCAGAATGTGAAAAAACTGACAATTTTTTTTTAAAATAATAATTTTGCGTATGCAGGAGATTTCAGTGAGGGATGGGAGACACCTCTAAACTCGGGAGAAAAACCATCCCGTGCGGGAGGTTTACATGTATGGAGATGGTTTCAACAATCAGCAGTTAAAAGGAAGAAATGGTCTTATCTTGAATTTATGGAAATTCTTTTCAAACAGTAGAGCTTCAGTCCCTTACAAGTATTCATGTTACCTTGACCAAAGTTTGTGATGGGCTTGTACTTAAGGTTTGGAAGGGGTCTATTGATTTCAGGGGTCAGGGTCATTGTGGCTCGGAGAAAAATGGGTTTTGCACAGTGAGATCTGTGATCAAATTTTATGGATGACTTAGGGTAATAAAGAAACCTATAGATTATGGGGTTTAAGGTCAGAGGTCATGGTCATGTTGAGTTTGATAAGAAAATAATGGGTCGCAAAGTAAGTTTAGTTCAAGGCCACATACCTTGACCAGAGATCAAGGTCATAGAGACCTATTGGTTAGTAATTTCCAGAGTCAACCATATCCTCCTGGTGCCTACATAGAGGACTTTTAAGTATGTGGTCGTCGTATAATCGGCTGTTCATGGTACTCGTTTGACTATAGACATATTGGCATCATGGGGTATGGTTGGAATTGGGGAGGCAGTGATATATTGATGTGCGCAAATTGCACACCATTCCTGTAGTTGCAGTTGACGCCAATATGCCATCAAATATAGCTGTCTTTTCCAAAACCATTCAAGAAATTATTATCCAATTCCCCTGAACAAAATTTGACCAAATTTGTTAGAGTAGCATCCTTTCATGAGGGTTTTTCAAGTTTGTGCAAATGACGTTATTCTGTCATCATATATGGCCGCTGTTACTAAAAAAGAAGAACCTTTAAATGCCAAAAAGCATCATAATAACCCAGATTTTTTGGCCCACTGCCCTCTAAGGCAGTCAGTTTGCACAAAATTGTAACATTTACATGACCATTTCATTTAAAAGGTGATTAATTCACTTGCATGCCAGAAGTGGCAATTTGTAGCAAGTATGAGTTGTATGCCAGAAGTGGCGATTTGTAGCAAGTATGAGTTGTATGCCAGAAGTGGCGATTTGTAGCAAGTATGAGTTGTTTTCATTAAAGATATTGAAGTATAATAAAGTAAAGTCTTCTTAATTAAGTCAGAAAATAAGTATTTTTCACAATAATTCAGATTATTTACCAGTTTACATAAGCCTCCACAAGCCTGCACTCAAATTTAAACCTCCGCTCAAATTTTAACAATGATTACTGCTACATGTATTTACAGTTTTCTGCAAGACAAGGTTTATTATGGAATACAGACTGACTCGATGCTCTTATGCTCTAATGATCCCATAAATGACATGCTATCAAGATTAAAGAAGGAATAAATTTACTCTTCCATATCCTACTGAGTTGAAACTGTCCTGGTACATACACTTTCTGGCACATGCAGACCAAAAGTTACACAATGTGTATTCCATGACTGCACTGGTAAAAAAAGTTGAGCCCACCACAATCTTACGTCAGAGAAATAATGCACAAACATGAAAATTCAATCACCTAGAAGTTACAAACAAACAATAACAGACATTTCTGTTTCAGTATTCATAATACAGTAGGACCCCGCTATAACACGATGGTCGGGGTCCACAAAACGAGATCGTGCTATGTCCCGAACCGTGCTATAACCATCCTAGACAAAACCAAGTCATTTAGCTGAAGAAAATGATGCATGCACCAAAAAAATGGGGGGGGGGGGGGGGGGTAAATTGTAGGCTCAAAACAACGTGCTTCATTGGCACAGTTACCATCTTAAATCAATGCATATTAAACGGGAAATACACATACAGTGAAAACAGAGATTGCACATATAATATTTTACTTAATTCAGAGAACCATGCATTGGTACATTTATATGTTTATATGTACATGTCTATTGTATAGCATGAATAGTTAAAGGATCAACACGTGTACTCACCAACCGATCTTATGGCATGCGTAGGAGTGAGTCCATAATAATTCCATAGAAAATATACACACAAAAGTATAATATCATTGTCTGATAAAGTTCTGAAATCCTACATCATCGTCTAGTCATTGTAAATCGTCGTCGTCTAGTCATCGTAAATCACGTCCGACACCAATTCCTCAGCTTTACTGTCGTATGCGGGTGCTTATGCAGAGACTGAGCTTGGGCTCTGCAAGTAACACTTTGATCATAAAGTCAGAAATCTATTAAAGGTTGCAACTGGACACGTGTCAATTGTGCGGCAAGATCACAGGGTGTTCAAATAACCACCCTCTGTTACTTGGCACTGAACAAGTATCAAACGCGGCTTGATCAAAGGGTTGTCACATGGGAAAACAACTTGAAAACAAAGTGAGTGCTTTTACAAGCCAAAGGCTTATCGGCCTACGTGCACTGGCAGATAACTTGGGAAATATCACTTGGGAATTAAATCTGACTTGTGGATGTGGAAACACCGGACTTAATCCTGTCCATGGCTTCAAGCTTCTCTTTAACAGTAAAAGCTTTACGTTTCCGTGTACTGTTATCCATTGTAAATAACTACTAATTAAAACTCAGACACCTATTTGTTTGAACGACTACAGCAAGAATAATTGTTAATCAACAATGGGGTCATTTTTATAGGGAATGTACAATATTATTCACTGGTCAACTGATTGCGTGGCGATTGTCTAACAACACCGCCAAGCCACGTGTGCGCGTTGGCGGTTTCGTTTTTTTTATGTTTTATAAATCATTGCTGCATGGTTTGAACAAACTTTAGCTTTGAGATTGACTTTGATGATTGTCAATGACTTAAATTAATTGTTTTATAAATTCAGGTGTGAATCTTTTATTAACCATCGCATTGTTTGGTGCTTGGCTGTGTATGCATTTGAATGAGCAAACATATGTCGGCTATTGTTTAAGCAACGATTGTACACAGAATGTATTGAAGACAAAAACAAAGAAGACTTAATGACTTTATTGTTCATGTATCAGTAATAATAAGATTAACACATATCAGCTTTAAAATGAGCTGACATCTTTCAAAAATAAACTAAGATCAAAGTACAGTGATTGACTACTGACACATTTGAAATGAACATTCACAAATAGAAATGTTCAGCATCTTTATTCATATAAAGAAAGATGCAATCATAAGACACTTTTTCTTCAAGAATACAATACAGCTTGCCAAGTTATTAAATCAAACTCTTGTTTATTTTGGCACAAAACTTTGCAGTAGTTCAAGAAATTTGCGAAATTATTGTAAAATTTCGGTAGCCATGCCACGATCGTATTATATCCGAATTCATACACGATCTCTTCCTCAAAGTGATAATTAATTTTGTACACATTATTGTTCGTACTTTGAACAAACAAACAAAAATTTCATGTACGAAAAAATAGATGAAATTTCGGGAGCCATGCCACGATCGTGTTATATCCGAATTCGTGCTATAACGAAGCGTGCTATAGCGGGGTCCTACTGTATATTGAAGTTAGCATTATTGCCTATGCAAAAATAATCTGTGGGGATATTTTATTTTCACCAGTTTAGTCTGGGTCTCATGACAAGCATTAATGGTCATCTCAAAAGTTACTCCCTTGTATAATGATTACTGAGGCTTTTGTTTTGTCTATTTTAAGTAATGGTGGCCATAATGGATGGCAATTAAGCATCATTTATGAAAATGTGAAAGGTCTTCCGAAAAGATGCCTTCTGTCAAATTTGGTCAAACTTTAAAAGGATCTTTAATTTGTAGTAACAGTGAGCATATAAGAAGGCAGACTGGCAATAATTTGTACAGCTCTCCCACACTATGACTTGACAATTGGGGTCCATAAATGCCAACTGCATTATGCACCAAACTGCCATATAATGAGAAAGATCAAAAACTCCTTGATTATTACATGTATGTATGATGGGGAATGGTGGGGTTTAAAAAGGGTCCAAAACAAGATACATGTAATTATAACAGTTCATATGCTCAGAATATATATTTGTCGCATCATAGTAAGTGTTTACTTGTACTGGTCCGATAATTTCATATATGAAAATGAAAATTACCTACTGAAACTTGGTGTTGTTTCTTGAATTGGGACTCATTACGTGTGTGGTATTTTACATCATAAGATAATTCAAAACTCGGGCACATCACAGTGTTTTCATACTTACCTCAGTTGATGTTCATTACTAATGTAGTTCTGACTTTTTTTAGGTCAGTGAAAGCCCTTGGGTGGTTGGTATTCAGTCCTAAAACAACTTTTTCCTTCAATTCCTTTGCATTAAAAATGGAACTTGAGCATTGCAAGAATAACTTTTATATCTCTTGAAGTTATGGAGACCTTAGTATCTCTCCAGGATTTCATCCAAGGAAAATTTCATACATGTGGCATTTTGCTAACATTTGCATCACAGACAAGCTGCACTGAGCTGACCTCACTCACTGTGTCTGTTTTGCTTCCTATTGTGCAATCAGTATACTGTCTATGTTACTGTTAATAGCACACTGGCATACCTACATTTACTTGTTGGCTTTGTAGTGTATCAGCCACATGTACTGGCAGTCTACATTTAGGTACACATTTAGTGGCAGTCTACATGCACGATATGCATAATGGACCTAGATGGATGATGGATTTATTTTGGGGTGCATTACTCATGTAGGCAGCCCCAAAATGACTCTTGCTTTCTGTCTGGTGAATGAATAATGCATATTATTTATATTGAAAACTTTATTTGTTTGTCTTTATATAAAGTAAGGTAAGTTCAAGAAACATGTATATAATATGCAGTTGTTTAAGTCCAAATGGGCTGTGAGGATTAACTAGTGCATGGTCAGAAACACTACCTAGGTTGGCATATTACGGATGCACAGTTCTTTTACTTGACCTGTCGATGTGGCATCTCTGATTTGTGCCAACGGCAATTTTGAGTGTCTTTTAGCTAGTAAGGAATACTTTAGCTGACACAAGTCTAATACAGTAGTAGTTAATTAGAGAAAAAAGCAGATTGTAGCAACAATTAGTTTTGCCGATAACAAACTTTAATAAAATAGTTTTATAAATTTGTAAGCTAATGTGTGACTGTGTTATGTCCTGAATCATGTTATAATGAAGTCTGATTTACCATCCAATATGGCCACTGTTACTAAAAATAGGAAAACATTTAAAACAACATTTCAAAAACTGCTGAAGAGAATTTTACTGATTTTGGATTATTTCATTCTGTACAGTGTTATTGCTTCAGAGAATTGTACCGGATTTGACAGAAAGTATCCAATTATAAAACCTTTTTATTTATTACAATAATGCTGAACCAGCATCATGTATGGCCAGTTAGAAAACAAACAAAAAAAACCCCCACAAAAAATCTCTTTTCTCATCCTTGCATGAACGCTTTTAAAATTTGTACAAGTGATGCAGAACAGCCATCAAATATGGCCACCATTAAAAAAATTTAAATTACTATAAATGACTTTGTTGCAAATACTGTGAAGAAAATTTAACCAAATTGACAAAATAGTATCCTAGAATAAACTAAATTCTTTCAGTTTTGTGCAAATGATGCAGATCCACCATCCAATATGGCTACCATCACTGAAAAGATAGAAATCCTTAAACGACTTTAAAAAAAACCCCTGCCATGCAGAATTGGACCAGATTTGATAGAAAGCATTCTAGGTTGAAAGTCTTTTAATTTTATGCAAATGATGCTGATCCATTTTGTAATATGGCCACACTTTCTAAAAACAAAATAACCTTTAAATAATTATGTCCTAAAACCCAGACAACATTATGTCACCAATTTGGACAGAAAGCATTCTGGCATTAAGACCTTTTTGCTTTAAACAGATGTTGGAGATCTGCCATGCAATATGACCTCTGTTACTAGTGTTGGAAATTGTCTAAATTTATAGAGCACATTATGATTAGCGTATCAGAACCAATCAACCATCAAATAGTCCTATCTTGAATTCCTGAAAATTCTTTTCGGGCAGTAGAGTGTCAGTCCTGTCCCATCAAGGGACTCTTGTTGACAAGAAGTTTTTTTTATTATCAGTAAAGACAGCAATATTGCATTGCAGATTGACATCTTTGTACAAATTGAAAAGGTCTGTTTGCTAGGACGCATTATGCCAAATTGGTTGAAATTGCACCGATAATTTTTGAGAAAGGTTGAAAATAGGAAATATTCATGGATGGATTATGCATGATAGATGCCAGACCATGACATAAGCTTATAATAGTAGTGAACTAAAAGAACTCACATCAGATATTGACTAAATTTGAATGAAAGCATCTGGCTAAATGATATAGTATTTAGCTATTAGGTCAATGTGAGTGAGGTTGGTGATCTCAGGTCCTCTTGTTAGCTCACCAAGTCTTTTCTATGAGGCCAAGTATCTTGTGGCTGTCATGTGTTGTCTCTCATCTGTCAACATTTGTTATTTTAAAGGCAGGGGACATCAGTTCATGGAATTTTCTTGTTATTACCCGTGATTGTCTGATGTGTACAAAATGCTTTTTGATACAATTCAGAACATCTTTGAAACACCAAAGATCTTCTCCAGTGTACATTTTCTTGTTTAAATATGTTACCCAATCATAATGCCTTGGGAGTACTACCACTACCTCGCAAATCCAGCCCCCCCGCCCCCCCCCCCCCCCCCAGGCTAAAAGTTTTAGCTAAAGGGAGCTAAAAGTTGTCTGTCCACATAGGTGGCAGTCAGGTAGAGTGATCTCCCCTTGATATAGGGATTGGCACCAAATCCTGTGTGTACTTAAGTTACTATTTCCATGCATACCAAGTAGCACACTTTTGTGCGAGGCCTTGCAAAGCCACATCAATAGTTTCTGATATTCGACTATAGAGCAAGTTGGAGGAGTTTCTTGTCTCAGGGAAGTATACTCCATCTATATTTCTAACTGTTTCATGCTCTTTTCTGAGACAAAGTTTTTTATTGTAGAATTGCAACTTTGTTGTGAATATACAGGTTAGGAGCCCATTTGTAGTTAACTGCACGGGTTGCTAGTACATGCATTCATTAATATGTACTTGACTTTTATATATTTGCAACATAAAGTGTAGACTTATTTAGTCGTGCAGGTAATTGTTTGTCAATTGAAAACTATAATTGTTTTGCTACATCCAGCTCAGTAAGTTTAAACAATGTTGCACACGTCTTTGTATAAAAATTCCACTTATATTTGGACACATACAGGTAAGTTTAATGTAGTTAGTTTATAGTCATAGTGTCCACTTCATAGTGATACAGTGTTGCTTCAATGACTTTACCTGTATAGGCCGTTGCGTGGGCCCTTGCTTTACAGGTTATTTTCGATGATGTAGCATAGCAGCTCAGTAACGTCCACTGCATGAGTTTATTAAGCAGTACGCATGGCTGGCTACACCTGTAGAATATCGGTAGGACTAAATGCAAGCAGTGTCAACACCTGAAGGGCATGGATGGTAACCATAATACATGTTTAGCATTTGTGAGTTGCCATTTGAGAGAAATACATG
This sequence comes from Margaritifera margaritifera, assembly GCA_029931535.1. NCBI lineage: Eukaryota > Metazoa > Mollusca > Bivalvia > Unionida > Margaritiferidae > Margaritifera > Margaritifera margaritifera. Next base: position 116,437 of record JAQPZY010001172.1, read on the forward strand.
TCAAATATGCACTGTATTGATGGGGAGTTGATGGGATTTAATACTGAGTGCACAACCTAAACAGAAAGGGAAAGCAGAGAAACACATTTTGAGAGATGAGGACGTCATTAGCATCGATGCTAATGTCACCTGTCAATAATTTCCTGAGGGATGAGTAATGCAAACCAGAGGGATCACCAGCCAATAAGCGAATCAGGAGATCCCTTTTGGTAACAGCAATAACCCCAGCTCCATCCTTGCTGCCTCAGCAAAACAAACCTTTTTTTTATCAGTACCTATTGGCATGATGCCTCAAGCGTATGATGACCAATCTTCTCTCCCTGCCAGATATGAGCCAGATTGAGAACATAACAGATCGATTCAGATAATGTCTTGTACGATGTAAGTAGTGACCGGTTTTGTGGATCACATATCCCATAATCCATCATAGCATAAGGAACTTGAGAATGTTATGGAGGATCAGATGGTTCTGTTCCACCACGATCTCACTCTGCCATTCAAATCAGATCACAAGAGATCAACACCAAAGTCGATCTTACCTTTAATATCAAAGGAGGGATCTCTGTTTCTAGGATGCCACCCTGAGATAAGAAGAACACCATCACTCTTATGGATCACTATACCCATTATAGTGCCAGAAAAGACTTGGTGCACTCTAGAGCCAGTTTGGTGCCCCACTACCCATGTGATACAGAATCAACTCGGTCACATGCCTATGCCACTCAAAGGGAGGACTTGCTTAGCGATTGCCTGGAAGTTACTGTATCTCAGTCAGGACAAACTTATAGTTTAGTTAGCTGTCAATTTTGGCAATCTTCACCAGCTCCATCTAAGATTGTACAAGAGGAGTCAGCATACCCACATTCTTCTAGAGATGATGACTTATATTCACAAGTTCCATCGTCCTTACTAGACTAGACTTAATGATGACAAGAAAAGACTGCTTTCCTTGCATCGATTGAATAAGTCTTTTGCTTGTTACCACCAGAATTTGTCCACCACCTCCTGCTCTGTCAACAGCTTGGTCCAGAGTTCCTGCAGCTGTTTTAGAAAGACCAACCAGCATTCAAACTGTTAGGTAGAGTGCAAACTTATTCGGTTGTTTAGAGAGGCAATTACAGGACCCTAGTGTCAATAGACCTTTCTTTTCACAACTATGACTCCTATTCAATTGTAATAGAGCATTCTATAAGACATGCTAGTGTTCCACACAGAAACCCTAGCGGTAGACAGAGATATTACAGACCTGGGAATGTCAAAACCCTTTTTAGTAAGGATGGACCTGAAGCCCTTCAATGACATACAACCCATGGTACAGAATGTCGTCACTATAGGCTTGATATTGGTCTTAATGGCAATTTTCCCACAAGCGGAAAAGAGCTTATCCTCTCCCACTGTGATACCCACTGGACATGCATGGGAGTCTGTCTCACGAATGGTGCGAGAACTGAACAGAGCAGCACAACACACACTCGCCAATGCCTTCACAACAGTGGCTACTTTACAACTGGTGGAAAGAGCTGCAGTGCTCTTCACTCCCAGCTTTTTAAGAGACCACCACATAACCAAGCTGCGATTGCAGCCATTCTCTTCCAACCTCCTCTTTAATGGCTAGGTAGAGGAAGTACAGTCCGACAGATTCTTTACACGTGGAAGGCAGCAGTTCTCGACAACAGATGTGGACAAGAACCAGATAGAAGGGGGTCATTTTTGCACCAGTTTCTCTCCATGACAGCCTCCTTCCAGAAAGAAATGACAGCATTCTCATGCTGCCCTTATCAGATATGCTGTAGTGGTGAAGACTCCTCTTCTTCGCTGTCGAATGGGAAAGAATTTGCCATGGACCTGGCAGGTCATTTCAGAGGGCCTCCGCAGCACATTCAATGCCCGTCCTCTGTTGTCTAGGGTCCCTTCAGCTACAGCTGTCAGAAAAAAGACCCATTCAAGGCAGATGTCCTGCAGCGAGAAATAAACAGTATTCTCCAGAAAGGGCAGTAGAGATTGTTCTCAACACAAAATCACCAGGCTTTTACTCAATTTCATATGGGCACCATGGTTCAAATGGAAACACCAATTTGGGTTTTAAATGCCATTCAGGATGGAGACTTTGCAATCAGTATAGATCTGCATGATGCTTAACTACATGTCCATGTCACAAGTCTTCCAGGAAGTTCCTTTGGTTCACCTTCAGGGATACAGTTTACCATTTCAGGGCACTCCCTTATGGCCTCAACATCAGTGGATGGGTCTTAACAAGAATTATGGACAGAGTAGTGTCTCACTTCAGGACCATGTCCATATCCATGACATCCAACTACCTGAACAAAACTTAAAAAACACCAGGTGAGTTGTATTTTAAATCAAGACATTAAATCCCTTCTTACACTACTCCTCAGCATTGGATTCCTTGTCAACAAAGGAAAATCTGACTTGGGTGTGAGTTCAAAACACATCTCGACAGAGTATGTATCCCTCAGTTACATGCTTTGAAAATAATTTCAGTGGTGACTTCATTTCTTGCCTTTCAGCCTGAGAATTCCTTTGCCTACTGGGCTTATTCGATGCAGCAGCGGACCTCATTGTCCTGGGTTGCCTGTTCATGAGACTATTACAGATGATACTATTGTCCCATTGGAGACCAAAACTTTGCCCATTGGAACAAATAATACCAGTCTCCAATCATATGTGGTCGCATCTCAGCAAATGGGAAAACCTCACTTGTCAGATGTTACCTTGCAGGTCCAACCTCTGAATATATAATTGTTTGGATGCAAGCATAGTGGGCTGGGGTGCACATCTCCTTCCATCATTTAAGGAGGCCAGCAGAGTGTGGTCCACTCAAGACAGTCCATTGCATAGCAGTATCCTCAAGATGAAAGCCATACTGAAAGCATTTAATTGGTGGCAGGAGAAGCTTTATGGAATGGGCATATTATTTCTGTCTGACAACTCCACTATGGTGAATTATCTCAGAAGGCAAGGGAGAACCAAATCCCCAGACCTCTGCATCCTTGTTTGGGATTTTCTAAGGTGGTGTCATTAGTGACAAATCTACATGCAAGTTCGTCATATTCTGGGCAGACAAAATGTATTAGCGGATTCTTGAAGGACTCAACTAATACAAACAGAATGGTCGCCTCATCCCCTGGTTTTCCGTAAGTTCTGTACCCGCTGGAATCGACCTCTGGTGGATCTATTTACAACAAGGTGGAATGCAAAACTCCCAACCTTTGTCTACCAAGTCCCGGATCCGAAGGTCTGGGCAGTTAGATTGGAATGGTTTGGACACCTATGCTTACCCTCCAATGCCTCTGATTCCAAAGGTTCTGCAAAAGACAAGAGAATTGGAGTGCTGCCTCATCCTGATTACTCCCCTCATGTGGGAAAAATCATGGATAAACAACTTTATAAATCTGGCAGTGGAAATTCCAAGGAAAATAGCGACATTTACTCATCTGCTCAAACAACCTTGATGGCAGCAATTTCATCTGAACCCAAATCTGTTGAACCTGCATGCCTGTAACATATTAAACAAGCCTTCAAGAACAAACTGTTTTTCTCACAACAAGTGGCGGAGAGAATCGCTTAGCAAGAAGGCGATCCACTTTGAAAGTGTATGAGGGAAGTGGAGAATTTGGTGAGAGCAGAACACATCTCTCCACTTAAGGCATCAATACCCCAAATAGCTTTCTCCTATGGCTCTTTGAAGTCAAGAAGTTAGCTCCCAGCATGATAAAAGGTTACTGTTCAACAGTCTCTGACATGCGGCGTCATCACAGAACAGAGGATATAGGACAAAACAAAGACCTCTCCGATCTGCTGGTGAGATTTGATTTGTGCCCAAAGTGGAATCTATTATGGGTTCTAACATGGTTGAATAAAGCACTGTTTGAACTACTCTCGAGAGCATCATTGGTTCACTTCTCATATAAGACCTGCTTCCTACTTGTTCTACCTACAGCTGGCAGGATCAGCGAAATACATGCCTTGTCACTTGACTTGAACTATCTACAGTTTCATCAGAATGGGTCAGTGTCACTCATGACAGCCCCTGCCTTCATTGTCAGGAGTGGTGAAATCTCTTTCCAACCTTGATCCTTCAACTCATAGTCGTCTACAAGTCCTGGTGAGAGCTTTGAAGTGGTACCTGAAAAGAACCAAGCTGGTGCGACGAGGGAGATCTTGTTTGTTTTTACCTTTTGAAACAGTTAAAAGTTCGATATCTATCCTGCTGGATAACATGAGTTATTTTTTCTGCATACAGAGAATTAATCCAAGATTGAATGAAGTTATGCATTTTGGCTTATGAGGTAAGGGCAGTCGCAACAAGCATTGCATTAGAACGTAAATGTTCCCTAGCAGAGATTATACAAGCCATGGGATGGAGGTCAGAGTCAACTTTCTCTGGTTTGTACCTCAAAGATCATTCATCCCAAAAGTTTCAGTAAGATCTGGTGGGTCCTATCACTGCAGCACAACAGGTTACCTTCCCGGGTCTGTTGGCAGATTTTCATGGATGCGGCAATACAATTTCTGCTGGATTTGTGGGGGGAAATTTTTCCCTTCTCCCTAAAGTCATGTCCCAGCATAAGGACTCAATACTCCAGCTAGGTCTTTTAATCTACTGAAGCTACCTCACATGCCATAGGGGACCGGAGGTTGTTTCTCCAGGGTAAGGGGATGTAACTCCCTCCACCTCTTACCTGTTCTCCTAAGGTATTATGATCGGGTAATGTATTTAGAGAAGAAACCAATTTTTGGAGTAAAATATGTTTCGTTTTATAAAACTTGCCTGATCATAATACGGATACACCCTTCCAGCCTCCCACGAGTTACATCCAACTAGGAGAGTGTGCATTCTGCTCAAGTAGTAACTGTAATACACACATTATTTGGTGCTAATCACTATATCAAGAGGAGATCACTCTCTCCGACTGCCACCTATGTGGGCAGACAATTTTTAGCTTCCATTGCTAAAACTTGTAACCTTGGTGGGCTGGATTTGCAAGAGTAAGTATTATCGAAGAAACATATTTTCCTTAAACTTCATCAGGTATGTTTTCACAGGCCTCTTAAGAAAAGAAACAGATGCAGAAACAGATAAAATGAAAAGTAAGCTGATTTCATTTTCCTACAGAACATTTTGAAGTAAATGGTACATGTATTGGATATGACTGATGTGGATTATTATTTTTTATATCATTATATCCACATAAATCACATTCATTTACAACATTACTGTAACACAACTTTACCATACCTAATTGTTTTAGAAATATAATAAAAGTTCATGTTTGAGCTCACGAGGTCATAACATCAAATAGGTTAGCAATCTCAGGCCAACTTAGGCCTCAGGTTATTCGTTTATACTTTATGAAATCTTTATTCATGATGATTGTCTTTAAAACACATTGTAATTGAAGGTTGAAAATCACATTTCAGTGTATTGTACATATGTAAAAATTGGCATATTTGAGATGTGCTAAAATATATAGTACAACTTAAGCAGAAGTGTTTATTTAAATCTCTCAGTGTTGAATTTATGAACTCAGTAAGGTAGAGACTTCTTTTGTATTGCAAAAACTATTTAAACCAATAGGATGTTATGAACATTCTTGATTTCATGCCTTAATGATTTGAAGTTCCTATCCCAGTTGTTAGCTCACCTGGTCACTAGGCCAGACTAGCTTATAGTATGGTCCAGCATTTGGCATTTTGTCTGTCTGTTGTCCATTAACATTTGCTATTTTAACTTCTTAAAAACAAATGGACTTACTGGAGCTTAATTTGGCAAGAAGGATTCTGGCATGTTAAGGCCTTTACAGTTTTAACAAATTGTGCCAATCCACCATGAAATAATGGGCACCATTACTAAAAAAACAAGATAAAGCTTTAAATAACTTCAACTCGAAAACAATTTATTACAATTTGACCAAATTTGATAGAAAGCATCTTGGCTTTCTTAGAGCTTATTAGAGGATTGCCATGAAACTTTACACACACACTGATCTCAAGGTCTGGTTGGTCCTAAATCAAAATGGTGCTGTTCAGACATCCAATATGGCCACCATAGTAGCCATCTTGAAAATCTTAACAAGATTACTCCTAAATGGATGGTCATATCAACATGGGGTTTTCACTAAAATATTTCTAATGATGTCTAGTTCATCCTAAATGAAAATGGTGCTGATCTGAAGTCCAATACGACTGCCATGGCAGCCATCATGAAAATCATGTTATCACTTGAATGGAAAGTTATATTGACATGGGGTTTTCACTAGAACACTTCTTATTATGTCTGGTTGGTCCTATATGAAAATGGTTCCACCTGGACATCAGTATGGCCTCCACAGTGTCCATCTTGAAAATGATGTTATCACAACTCGACCTGAATGGATAGTCCTATTAACATGGGGTTTTCACTAAAAGACTTTTTATGGAACTGATCTGATGTCAAATATGGCCAACACAGCAGCCATCTTGACACTTTTGTTATTGCTACTCCTTCTGAACGGAAAGCTATATCAGCATGAGGTTTTCACTGGAAGACTTCTTATCTTGTGTCTAGTTGGTCTTCAGTAAAAAGTATGCTGATCTGATATCCAATACGGCAGCCACAGCCTCCATCTTGAAAATCTTATTGCTACTCCTCCTAGATGGAAAGTCATATCAGCCTTGGGTTTTCACCAGAAGACTTCTTATAATGTCTAGTTGGTACTAAATTAAAATTGTGCCGATGTGACATCCAATATGGCCATCATTACAGACATCTTAAAAATTCTTGGTATTGCTACTCCTCTTAAATGAAAAGTCATATCAACCTGGGGTTTTCACCAGAAAACAAATTATAATATCTAGTTGGTCCTGATTGAAAGGTGCCGATCTGACCTCAAATATGGCTGCCACAATGAACATATTGAAAATCTCGTCACTGATATGGTACAGAATTTGATGTCGTAAAATAAGTATTACATCTGTAAAAAAAAAATGGCAGTATTTCCTGAAATAGTCAACAAAACTTAAAGCTGGTGCTTATGCCATTTGAGGTCACCAATAGAAAGATAACATTTATATATATTTAATTGTTTATTAGTTTAAAAAATTTGAAAGCTAACATTTTCAGTCAAAATGTTAAGGACATTCCCAAGTTTTATTGTGTCTGCAATGAAGGTGTCATGATTAAATGCCGTCATAATGCTGGGCTGTTCAGTATGAGAGTGAACACTTGCATTCAGTTTACTCAAAAAGATTAAACTATATACATTTGAAATCAAGCAGAGATCCTCAGAGTGAAATATAATAAATTATCAAATTATTCTTCATGCTTAGATGCAACTTTCATATCATAAGTGTTACATTCCAAATTAGAAACCTTGTATACCAATCTTGTAAGTTTTCAACCATGTTTGACCTTGCAAGGAAAGTACATGTGTTGACCTAATTCATGATACAAACTGTAAAAAGATTGCGCCAACAGAATTAGTCTGACATTCTCCACTGCGCATCTCTTCATTGCATAATGAAGAGAAGTGTAGTGGAGATGGTTATGGTATCAGACTGCAGTAGAATTTTTCAACACAGTATTTGGAATATTAAAAATCAGCTTGCTGTCAGAATGTTACATCTCAGATTCTTACAGAATATTGGCAGCAACTGGTAAAATGGCTGACAATTGTCTACATAAGCAGTGTTTATTTGATATCTATATACTTCCCATTTATGATAGCCTGACGTACAGAGCACATGCTTTCTTTGTTGATTGGCAGATGAAAGGGAAGTATGCCTACTTTCTCACCACAGTTGTGTCAGTGTTAACAACTGTGTATGGAATCTTTGCTATGTAAAGGTGGAAAATAGTATAAATAGTTATAAATTGATGAATGAGTTCAATTTGCAAGGTATTTTGCTTGAAATTTATTCAGAAACAGTTTGAGTGTCGCAACCAATTTTCAAGAACTTTAGTTTTTCCAGCCTCTGTTCCTGCTGGATAACCAGTTTCATTTGCGTCCATTGTTATTAGCCCAATAAATAAGCCCCCCAAACCTGTGCTGATACTGATGGATGGTTTTTGGGTCTGATGTCACCTATTCATTAAATCATGCAATTGATGCAGACAAATGTGTGTGCAACACATTGGTGTACATTTTAGACACTTGCTGGTATTTCTTGCAGTTCTTGAGTTATGGTCAGCTGAAGTGTCCTTTTGGCAATATATAAAAAATATTTCCGGATCAAATCCTATGTCTGACAACTTATAAATCCACGTGGAATAGCACAACCCTACCTCCTGTGTCCATTTCTGAGCTTGCCTCCACATATTGCTGTTCCGTTGGATACAGCAACCAATCTGATGCAACTTGCGCTCATTCGCTCATTTGAAAGTTTCCATTGCTTTGGTCATGTGATTTGACTTGACTTGAGTGTCCCTGGATTTTGTCAATGGAAACTTTCAATTTTGTAGTATTTGGAGTTAGGTTGTCAGTGTCTGAATGCAAGCAAATTAAATGAATTTTGCCCTGAATCTTAAGCATGCATAAATGTTTGGCACAATTACATTTCTGAACTTTGTTCTTATTTCAATTGGACAAAATTACCAATCCAGACACTTCTTCCTCAGAACAGCTATGCTAGGTTGGTTAAATACATGAATAGAAAAATGTTATTTCAGAGATTTTCAGTTTTTATTGGTAGCTAAAAATATGTGAAAAAAGTAAAGAAAATCAAGATGCTCTTCTCAAAATGAGCTTTTGCTTTTATTTTTTAATTGATAAACCTCCTGTCAGTCATCACATAATAATGGATTTAAAACAAACAAAAAAAGTAATACCGATTATACAAGTTTTCTTCCCTAATTTAAGTTTATTTGCATTAGTCTGTTAACTGCCAAAATTTCCACATTCTACATATGTGGATTTATTAAAGACCACAGTTTCCAGATCCAATTTTTCCATGATGTTACCATGATCAAACTCTCATGCAGCAAGGCTCTGTATGATTTCCTTGTTACTTTCCATGTTCCAAATACGTGTCAGCGCATATTAATGTTTTGTCCATGTAGTTTCCATCACATTTCCATGTACACCATGTTGACTACATGGAAAAGTTCTGGAATTTTCATGGAGATTTTATGAACATGGAAAACTAAAGTGTGGGCTTATCTATTTATCTGTCTATTTGTATACATTTATATGGTTGTCTTTGCTCTTCTAATAATATATTCATTTTAGCTCTTCTGTTTTTCCCTCATCTTCAGGTCTGTCTACATGTGCTATTTAGATATATCTTGTTTTGAGAACTTTAATTATCAACATTTGGTTTTAAGGTGCAAAGAAAGATCAAATGTAAACAGAAATTCTATATTTGTAAAATAAATATAATGCGATTTCCTTAAAACATCTCATATTTTATTTTCCCATATTTGTTCACTTTTGTTGTGATATTTTGTTCCCATATTTTATTTTACCATATTTTTTCACTTTTGTTGTGACATTTTGTTCTCATATGTTATTTTCCCATATTTATTCACTTTTGTTGTGATATTTTGTTCTCATTTTATTTTACCATATTTTTTCACTTTTGTTGTGATATTTTGTTCTCATATTTTATTTTACCATATTTTTTCACTTTTGTTGTGATATTTTGTTATCATATTTTATTTTACCATATTTTTTCACTTTTGTTGTGATATTTTGTTCTCATATTTTTTGTGCCAGTTCAAAACCTCCAAGGGCAAGGGCAATTTTCCAGTCAGCTGGGCTGACATTTATAAAATTTGTAAAGCCCTGCAAAGGACACAAAAATTCAAATTACCCAAATTAAGAATAGTATCCAATAAAACTGCAAAACAAGGATGTAAAAAAAAAATGATGTCAACTTTAATCTTTCAAGTTGATGATTATTTATCTCAAGAGCTATCAATTGTGTGTCATAATTTTAGGTGAAAATGCAAAAATGGCATCCTGTTACATCACCAACCATTTAATGATTACAGTTTTCATACATTGATCTTAATGTTCAGTATAGTAAGATTGAAATTTTGGTGTCTCTGTTATAAAAAATGTTGAGAATGTTGTATGACAAAGATCCCGTTCATGTTGCATCTTTTTTTGAAAAAAAAAAGGTGAAGTTTTTACACAGTACCTATGAGGAGCTATGTCCATTCATCTGGAAATAAATTGGCTCTAATCTGGTGTTTCAAAATTAATTAACATGGGCAACTAAAAATAAGTATGACATTTTTGAAAAACCTTGTCAGACATGTAGCACTTATTTTATTGGCATCAAATTCTTTACCTAATTCTCCTGAACGGATGGTCGTATTAACATGGGAAACATGGGATTTTTAGCAAAATTCTTTTAATGGTGACTAGTTTGTCCTAAATGAAAATAGTGCCAATCTTATATCCAGTGGGACTGCCACAGTAGCTAATTTAAAAATCTTGTCACTCAAGAATATCAGATATAGTTTCAGCACTCAACAGTTAAAAATAAGAAATGGTCATATTTTGAATTCCTGGAAGCTCTTTTCAGACAGTAGAGCATCAATCCCTTCAAGGGACTCTTGTTATTAAACCTGCCTTGGTTGAAGCTCAGCATAGCAATTACTTTGGTTCAGATGTACATCCATTTATACCCTAGATTAAGGTTAATGTTATAATTATTTAGATTAAACTCAATATTAAAACTTTTTAGCTAAATTAAAGACAGGTTCTATAAAAAGGAGCCTCTTGTTTAAATTTTTGGTGTTTGTACCCAATGAATCTAATGTGCAGTTTTATAATGATGAACTCTTGCACAAGTTGAAGCTGTCATTTTGTAGAGTTAATGCCTATTTGTATTGGATACACCTAATTTTGGTTCTGTAAAGTTGCTCTGTTTAAGTCCCTGTGGAGCAAATTGTAGCATGTGGAGCCCCTTCCAATGCACCCATCTCTAACAGCTCTAACTTGTTGCTTGTAAATTTATACATGGAAGTATACTGAAGTTATTCATATTTCAAATGTAATTTCAGGAACTAATGTGAGACAGAAGCCAAGATTACATGATATGTCTGTAAAAATGCTTCATGAAATTTTAGCAGACCGACTCAAAAATACATGTATTGATCCAGGAAAACTTTTGGAAGTTCTTACAGAAGAAGATATAAATGGAGAGGTATTTTTGCATTTGAAACCAGATGTTATGGAGAAGTTTTTTAAAAGTCATTTCAAGTGGACCTTGGGTATAAGTACGATATTGACAGAGACTTGGAGAGAATTAAGTGAGGAGAATATGAGGTATGAAAGTGAAGATGCATCAGTAAAATGGCAGGAAACATTTAGAAAATTTGTACAACCAGCAAGTGAGACTGATGTGTACAAAAGAGGGGGAGTTCTGACATCAAGTGTTAGTGGGTTGTACAATCTAATTCACCCTGTCCATAGATTTATGGCACCACCCAAACAATTTTCCATTAACCAGGAGCAATGGCTTAGTAAGGAAACAGTGAAATTTGCAGCAGCATGCTTGAATAGCAGAACCAGTGGTACAATACATTTTGGCATTGAGACCTCTGATGATAGAGATGAATGCAGAGGAGAAATAAAAGGAATAAGGGTCTCAAATGCAGATAATGTTCGGAAAGAAGTTTCTTCTGCATTAGAGAAATGTTTCAGCAAAGAACAGATTGATATTGTCAGAAAGTGTATCTCTAACCCACAGTTTATTCCTGTTGTGGAAGAGGACCTGAAAAGTACGCTCTTTGTTGTTGAAGTGGATGTGGAACCATTGTCAATTTACACCAAGACAGACATTTTTGCCATCATGTTTCCTCCATATGGTCCATTAAAGAGAAGTGTTTTTGCATATGATAGCAGTTTGATTGAGCTGGATGCAGATATGGAGAGACAGTTACAGGAAGAAGTAAAGGAATTAGCAGAAACCAGGAAACAGAGGGAGGAAAGAGCACTACCAAGCATGAACAGAGAATCTGATCTTGGTTTCCATCTACGAAGGTTAGTGACAAAAGGGAACAAATACATATCTGATGAACTTTTCCCCATTTTATTTGTTGGACCCTTAGCGAGTCACATGGACATGAAGTTTCTGGAGGAAAATCTAGATTTTGTTGTGGATATGCTGGGATCATTGAAGGCTGTATTTCAGTTTGATGGTGGTGATCAGCTGCTTCAGTTTGTTGAATCAAAAGATGAAAATCCATGTTTTGTGCTTCAACCAGAAAATTTTAACCGACATTGTATAGATGATGTTAAAGAGAACCTTGCCTCTGGCAGTAAAATGCCTTGGATTTTCTGCAACGGTTACAAGTCTGCTGATAGTCCAGTATTGAAAATAGGTGAATGGAATCAGGAAAGAAGAGAAGGGGTACAAGAGGCAATACGGCTCTTAAGTCATGAACTTATCCCAGATGGAAGAGCAGTGATTATAGTCTTACTATTTGAAAAGACTGATGACAGAGAAACTGGGGACCCCATGTTAGAAGCAGCTGAAGAAGTTTTTCTAAAGTTTAAAAACCAGTGGATTGTAGTGGCTGAAAATCCAGGGGTTGCAGAAAAGTGGAAGATATCCCTTTGCAAGCGAAAGAAGGTCCCAAAAGATGTGATTGCAGAAAGATTTATTGTAGGGCTGCAGTGGAGTAATGTTAATGAAATTATGAAAACTGTAATAAAAGATAAAACATTGGAAACTTGCTATCTACCAGCATCCTTTGGAGAATGTACAATGACTGTCAAGGATAAGATTGAAAAAGAATTGGATGACTTAGAAATAATCAGTTGCAAACAATTTCTAGAACAAAAGAGTAGTATGTCAGCTGATGACCTGAACACCAAGAAAGAAGATGTTGAAGAAGAATTCTACCGGGGTGCCCTTGTATCCTGGTGGAATTTTTTATTTGAGGATCAGGTTGTTGAAAGACAGATATTTCCAAAGCTCCTGGATAACATAAGGAACAAGCTAAAGCCAAGGGATTTTGATGAGGATCAATTAGTACAATCTGAAATTTTGAAACACCATGCTGGTGCAGGTGGGAGTACACTTGGCCGACATGTCTTGTGGCATTTCAGCCAAATTCGATCAGATGCAGCTGAACTGAAATACCGTTGTTGTGTCATTAAAAAAATTACAAAGGAAACGGCATCACAGATTGAGAAATTTCGCAGGTTCAAAGATGATAAAGCCAATAGACCGGTTATAGCTCTTCTTGACAATGAAAGTGATGAGAAAATAAACCATTTGCTTAAACAACTGCATTATTTGGCCAATAAATTTGAAAATGCAGGTGGGCTGTTCTGCCTGCTTTTGATTGTAAAGAGGGCAAGTATTTCAGTTGAAAAGAAAGTGTCATCTTCAAGTGATACTGTCTTGACTCATCAACTTAGTGAGGAGGAGATTGCATGGTTTGATAGGAAAGCTAAATCTTTGGAAAACTATGAAAGACATCATGATAGTGGGAAGATCAAGTTGGAAAAGTTAATTGCCTTTAATTTGATGAAGCAACAGTTTAACAAGAGCTATATCAAAGATGTTGCTGCACGATTTTATGAAGATATTCATGACGACACAGAGAAATGTTTCTTAAAGTGTCTTGCCTTCATTAACTCATATGACATGCTATTTCAGCCTGTGCCTAGTAGTGTGTTTGACCATATGATGACTCTCTTACCTGCAGGACATGTTCCTTTGGAGCAGCTCATTCGATCACCAGCTGTAGGATTAACAGTGCCTCCTCGGAAGAGATTTGTGCCATGTAAGGAAGAATATACTTGGAATGTAACAGTGAGCAAAGCTCTTCAAACCCTGCTAATCAAGAAATCACCAGAAGGTCAGGGCTATACAACTGGAGGCTTGAGCATTATTTCTCAAGCCCTTGCAAAGGAGCTTCTAGAACGAATTATGACCCATTCAGGAAAAAGTCTTTATGATGTCGCTATTGAGGTGTTGAAAGTTGTTGAACAGCATGTGGGTGAAAGAAATTTGTGCTCCAGAAGCTTTGTGGAAATTGTAAATAGTCTGTTCAAAAATAGATGGTGGTCAGAGGATGGTCATAGAAGAGAGTTTTCAGAATTAGTACTAGCACTGAATGATCTTGAGGATGGTGGTGATAAGAAAGTGATTAGACTTATGAAGAAATGCTTTAAGTGCACAGAGGATCCTATGATGGCACAACAGCTTGCTCGTTTTCTTTACATAAAATGTAGAAACTGGATAGAAGCAGAAACTGTAATTAAACAGGCAATCGAGAAGAAAAAGAGCTCTTACCTACTTGACACCTATGGGCAGATCCTAAAAAGTAAGATGGAAATAATTAATGAAGCAGAAGAATTGATCAACCTAGCCTTTGATGCAATAGATAAATTCAGGAATGGCCAAATGGTTTGTAGGAAATCTGAAGATGAAGATAACAACAGTGTCTTTTATGGAGAAATCAATACAGGTTTGGAACTTTTAGAAAAGTTCCAGAAACTAACTTGTCATAATGCAGGAAAAGTACATGTAGACTTTCACAGGTTTCTAGTGGACCCTGACTATATTCCACAGGAGTTTCAGTCCATGGACCAAACTAAGTTACTCCGCCTAAAGAAGGAAGAGTTGTACAAGAACCTGAATAATACTCTTAGGGTCCTTGAAGAAAAAAAATACCAAGTGAAGGAGAAAAGATACAGAAGTTCAATTGATATGCAGGCTAGGGATCAGCTGGAGAGTCTGCGAAAGCGACTGGAGATGTATTATTGTACAGATAAAAGCCGCACATTCCAGGATCGATATGTTTATGGTTATGGGTTGGATAGTATTATGAAACTAAAAGAGAGAAATGAAAACATTTTTCTGGAAATCTACGACAAAACTAAATCAAAATTGACTAGTCTTGCAAAAGATTCAGAACCTGACTCATGTGACTTGTTGATTGCTTTAGGTGTGACTTTGGCATCCCTATCCAATTGTTCCAAAGAGCTATGTGTAGACTATCGCATAGTGTTGAAGTGGAGTGAGAAACTATATGGCTTTTCTTTTAATGTCAGTAGGCCATACATGGAGGCATACCTGTATCTTATCATCTTCCACTGGCCTACCAAAGCTCGAAGTTCACTCCCTCTCTGCAACTTGGATAAGCTAAACGCTGCTTTAAACGAAATGAAGGCTGCGTATGATAGAAATCACAATGTTCAGCCTCAGAAGGAAAACTATCATAGACTGATTCCAGCTAAAACATTCTTCTTCTTGGGCAAAGGAGATCCTGGGCAGGATATAGTCCATTACAAAAAAATACACGGAAAAACCCAAGCTAGGGGTGATGAAGTATGGAGTACACCTGAAGCCAGGGAAAGACTACAAAGACTTGATGGTTTCCTCTGCTATGGGGGCAAAGCAGTAGAATATGAGGTAGGTATACCAGGTTTAATTTTTGTTATGTCCAATCACATCTGTGGTTGAAATATATATAGTGCTACCAATGTACATCCTCCATCTGATTAAATTTTGCATTAAGGTCATTTTGTCAGGCACTGTGTAAGGACAGTTGTGTTCCATGAACACATTTCTTGTTTTATTTACCAGTATATGCTTGAAATTTCTACATATGGCACAATACATGTACTCTTCAGTAACTGCCTGCCACTTGCAGAATATTTTTTCATTATTATGCACTGTGCAATTTTTCATTTTCAGTACAGTAAATTTACAAGATCCTATTGCCTTAGAATTGCACATTTTCCTTGCCCATTAAAATTAGCCTTCTTACTAATAGAGGTTAAAATGTCTTGTCATCTTTTTCTAAATTAATGGTACCAGTAAATAAGAATATGGCTGACACTGTGGCATGATTATTTGTAAAATTCATACTACCGGTATATCTAAGACATGAAATATATAGAGGAGTGCATAACGTTTCCCTACCCTCCCCCCAAAAAAATAAATCAAGCAAAGTGATGGAGAAAAGGAGAGAAATTAAGCAGTCGAAACCTCATGTAAATAAACAGGATTCTTTGTTTTAATGGTCAGTTGGTGTAAAGATTGATAGTACTTGACTAGTGTTTGAATTTCTGAGTTTTTATTTTATGTGGAAATTGTTTTTGTTTATGAAATTAATCTCAGTAATTACTTGTGCAGTGAAAGTATTCCAATCTATTCACTGCATAACTGCATTATGTTGAAATGTCTGCATCTTCAAACTCTCATTTCTGCCAGAAGCCCCACATAAAAAAGTGTTTGTACCATATTGATATACATGTTATCATAAGAACTTATTTTGTGAGTGGTGCTTCTGCACTTTCTATAAAATGATAAATTTTGCCATAATTTATTTTTCCAGTGACTGTCACATATTCTAGATTGAGTGTGCTTCCACTCTGTAAAGTTTTTTAATGCGAACTTGATGAAGAAACTTTATGATGATGTACCACCAGAGAAAATCTTAAACTTTTTGTGGGAATGTAGCTTATTTAAAAAACAATTCCCATCGATTTTAAAGATTTTACATTTTTACTGCTATATTTTATTTGATATAACTTTTGAAGACTTTGAACATCCTTAGCTTTTAACTTTTATCTTCTAATACTTGTACATGTGACAGAACAGAGAGGTCAGCTTAGAACAGATCAGGAGATTTGCAAAATATGGTTGGGAGTTTTTACTTCAAATCAGGAGGCTTTACATTGACCTGATATTTAGCATGCAAATGGACAAAAATGACAACTATTGAACAAATTTAGTTTTTCTGTATTAAAATATGCACATCATCTCATCAGATCAGTCCTTTCACAGTAGCCATTCATACTGTCATATATAGCACAAGCAGTTTTAGCCTTTCTCGGTAGATCATCGCCTGGATTATATTTGTAGCAGTGGTCATCATTGTTGATATCCACTTTTAGGAGATGATGTGTCATTACTCGATCCAGGTTTCCTCTGGAGTCTGCCAGAATTTTCCTCAGAATAGAAAATGTCCTTTCAGTGTCTGCATTGAAATATGGCATGTTAGTACAACTCTGCCAAGTCCACCAAGAAGTTCAAATTGTTTAGATTTTGGCGTTTTAGCATTGGGAGATAACTAATGCATGCTTAGATTTCTTGAAAAACTAAAATCCCAAAGTCAAACCAACCTGTTTTATGTCACCTGATCTCTTTAGTAATGACAACACAATGCATTAACGTCTTAAATCCTTTCCGAATTACATGTACTTCTGATCACAGATAGTATAATCCATCTCCACAAACTTAATTTAAAGTTTACCGCTGAAGCCAATCTGACCCTGCTGAAAAAATTGAAGTAATGTTAATTGTTTTATGCTGCTTGAGTACTTTAGTAATCCAATCATAATCCATTAATGTCTTTAATCCTTTCTGAATTACTACTGATCACACATAGTATAATCCAATGATTAATTTCAGGATATGGTCTGTCAGATTAGCAATTCAAGTGTCATACTCAAAGGGTAAGCTGGTTCACAGTCATGTGATCACAGGAAGTCTTTACAGTAAATATACTACTACATTGGAAGCAAAAAAAATGTGAAAAATGTGAAAAAAAATGGAAAAATTTAAGTTCTGGAATTTAAAAAAAAAAAAAAATATTTAGTACGCTGGAGATTTCAGTGAGTGATGGGAGGGATGGGAGGCACCCCTTATCTCATGAGGAAAACTAAACATTTATTTACAAAGAAGAATTACTCATGACATTATTAATGACTCGTAACAAAGAACAAAGGGAAGTCTTGAAATTGCATTTTGTAATTTAGTGCCTCTAAGACAGCATCTCACAAGTCACATTTAATACAAAACATATATACATGTAGTTCAAGGTTCAACAATGTCATATTTGAATTGTCTACATATTAATTACAGTCTTTGTGCTGTTATTGTTTTTACAATCACTTTACTTCAAATGGAGTGATTTTTTCATTGGGTAGCGCACATATCATTTGTATAACAAATAAAATATCATGTATTGCTAATTTCAGGGAAAGATCCTCCCATGCTATGACTACACAGCCAAGTCAAAAATTTGTTTTGTCATTATTTCTCATGCCCATGCATATATTCACAAGGACGGGGCCTTTTTGGTAAAAATTTGGCAGGAAGAGTTCTTGGGATGCATTTCTGGACTGTTAGCTTTGGGGTATATGGTCTCCCTACTTTTGGTTAAGAGTGCAATAATTTTACAATGTGGTTAGCATATCATTCCCATGACTCTCAGCCAATTTGAGTTTGCTAGTCTAAGAGTGAAGAAATGATACCCAGGATACCTGTAATATTTCAGAAACCTCTAGAATTCACTGGACTGTTTAGATAATACATTTTCAGTTTATTTCAGTCTGAGCCATTGTGCTGTTGACCCTTAGTTTTCAAATTTGGCACAATAAAGTTCCCTCGATGGCACCCACTGGAAGCATAAGCAATACCCCAGAAAATAATTGAGAACATATGATCAATTATCATGGATAGAAAATATAAAGCAGAGAAAATTAAATATTTATTAAAAACATGCTTGCATTTGTTTCCAAATTAGCATACAGCAAGGGAAAATGTAGACTCAAATTTCCAAAATAATTTTCTAGAAGGGAATCACAACTGTAGCATGAGGAATTCAAATCCCAGTACAGAAGAGACATAGCAGAGGAAGCTGTGTTTTTTTTCTTTTTGTAAATGATGTCACTTTTTGACCTATTAGGTGCCCTTGGGTCACACTTTTTTCATTTCTGGAAAAGAACATTGCATATTGCTTGTATTGACAGATTTCCCATAATGGAATGAAACGCAAAATCAACATTCGGACAAGTTTACCATACAATGCAAGATTTTGGCAGAGACCAGTCAGTTTCCTGTTGGGCTTTAGCTGGTCAGGGCCAATAGCCTATGATGTTTTGAAGGTGCAACAGCAATTGGAAGAAAATCAATCGGTGCAAAATGTTCGGAGCCAAGGAGCAGATACATGTTTTGAAAGTAAGTCTGATATTTGGCAGCAGTCATGTCCAGATTCATTTTAATTTTTGTACTGACATTGGTTTTTGAAAGGCATTATATTCAGTATATGTATAGTCAGACCTGCAATAGTGACTATCTGCACTGCACATAAAGCAGGTCTGAGAATTTTCTGTGGATTCATGGATAACCTTTTTTTTCTAGTCAGAGGGATTAAGTTTTAGCTTATCTTTATAAAGTAGAGGTACCATAAGTTATTATATATTTCATAGTGAGATATTGAAATATATCAGTGGGAGAAAAATTATATCGCCATTGTGGCGATATCACTCTTGGAACTACTTTCATTTTCCATTTAGGAATTAAGTATATCTGTCCTTACGTGTGTTATTCAGACCCGTACTTCCATATTTAGGCTTATTTCAATTTTGTTTTCTTCTGCTCCTTCTCTCTCTTTCTCTTGCTCCATTCCTCTCTTTCTCCCTCAACATCAGGGCAGTACAGACATTAAAATGTGTCAACTGTAGACCCTCTAGTGTACATTTATGCAATCAATGAGGTGCGTCAAGAAATGCCTAAAAATGAACTCCAAACAGCCGAAAGTAGACTTCAGTTGTTAACTTTTTTATAATTAGTTTTCTACATGAATCATGGAAACTGTCAGTGACTGAACTTACATGACCTGTTGCTATGAGTCACTCATACAGTATTGTATACCTGCAATTCTCTATGACAAACCATACACATTTTTTAGAAGAAAAAAATTGTGATTAAATATAGGAATACAATTTCTTAAGTAGCAATTTTAACTCGCATCACAATCATGTTTGAAAATGATTGATAAATCGGGCGTTGATTAGTGTTGATTGCAAACCGAAATTAAGTGACAATCCAACTTCTGCTACTGAGCTAGACTGCAAGCTTGCCAAGGCCACACACAGATTTATGTTTGAATGTAGAAATAAACAAAATAAAGAATGAAAATCCATGCAAGTAAACTTGCAATCATTAAAATCTTGTTTAAAGATGTTAAGCTCTGAAGTCTGTCATATACAACTGCTTAGTTATGTATAGTTACCCCACCTCAACAGCATCAATCTGAACATGAAATGTGTTAACAAAAATAAAAATGTATTCATTTTCATATGAATGCAGTCATTATTTTGACAAAATGCACAATTTGAAGTATGATATGTACTAGCTAAGTTTCAGTCCAATGACAAAGGTAGTTTGGTCTACTCAAACTGAGCAACTGAATCAGGCTATGTTATCATCACCTTGTCAAATAAATTACACTACCACTAATCTAAACATTTTTCTCCACCAGTTCATCCACACATAAGGATAGAAAGTCTATGTGCAGGCATTCTAGTACAGAGAGAGAGAGAGAGAGAGTTAGTTTATAATGACGAAGATATATTGTGGTCCTGATAATAGTTATTGCAGAAATGTATTATCAGTGATTAATAGATTTAATAGATTTAATTGCGTAACAATCCTTGGTCAAGAGAGAATCTTACAGACATTACTAACTAGTCTGAGATCATCTAGTCTGCATCCATGTATAGTGAAAACCCCTAGAGATAAGAAACAAGAGGTCCCCTTTTTGTTGAACCCACTTTTCATTTACATTTCACTAGAAAGTAAACAACTTCAGCATTGAGCTGAATCCAAACAACGTTAGCATTGACTGTAATATAGGGTGTGGATAAATCGACGGACACGGGACACACACACAAACACCAAAGTGATCAATAAGTCAAGCTTTTGCCAAGGCAGGCTTGACAAAAATGAACTGTGACGGGTACAAAAAAAACCCAAAACAAACATGATCAAGATTATTTTATTTTCTTATCTCTGAGAATATTTAGAGATATCAACAGAAGATGTTGAATCGGGAAACATAACCAATAATGTCTTATAATTTTAATGTATAATAAACAATTCATTATTAAGAGAACGGGTATAACTTAAGAAAATAAAACAAGCACTTTTACAATTCAGTTCAATTAATCATAATATCAAACTACAATGCATGAATGGTGATATAACAAAATACATTTGGTGAATATACATACAAAAGAATCAGAACATGCAAAAAGCACACATATACAGTGGATTAGGATTTTTCTCACCCACTCTCTTACATATACAGAAAGAATAATGTTTACTAACAGTATATATTTTAACAAAACCTTCTATCACAGTTTCACAGTTAAACATATATAGAGCACTTGAAACAGTACAGAATTCATGCCAATAATTAAATTCAGTCTTTGGTACTGATGCGTTTTAGACTCTTGGTTCATGCTTTCCTAGGGAAGAACTTTTCCTGAAAAAATAAAAGACATTAGTCCGACATTCTACAGTTCAGAAAATAAAATACTCATTTAGGTCAAATAATGCACAGACAATCTTCCAGTATTTTCTGAATCTAGTTTCATAGAGATCAAAGAAAATAACAATACACGATGAGTCTCACTGCAAATACCATTTGTCATTCTTAAGCAGTGGCAAAAACAAACTTTTAATTTTCACCAGTAGGTGACCATAATGCTCCAGTGGTATTTAGAACCATCTAAACCTTTAGGTGATCGTTTCCGGGATTTTCATTTTGCCTTCAACCCGAGCACATTAAAAATTGATATTCGTAAAACGAAAATGTCGCCTTTTGAAAATAACTGCCACGGAGCCCATATTTGATTTTGCACAGACATGAATTTAATTGGAGACCCTTTAAATATGACTACAAATATTTCATTCAGTGTCTCATGTAAACCTGATATTTTCAAAAGAGTTACAATTACCAGAAGACTGACTAGGGGCATTTGGTATATAGTGTGATTATTAAGTACTCTTGTGTTTATCAATGTCAGTCACTGTTTTAAATTTAAATTGTTTTAAATTTGGATTGAAATAAAAGATATTAAAGAGAATTCACAGGAAAATGTTATATTAAATTTGAGACTGCCAATCAATAACACTAATGAAAAAAAAACCCCAGAACTGATCTCTATTAGTCTGCCATGATAAGCAGATTGCATGCTAATACGCTTACTTTGGTGTTGATGTAAGCACTTTCTTCCTTCTCTGTCCTTTCAGAGGGGTTTCAGCAATGTTTCTCTTCCTTTTGGGGACCACTTTTGCATTTGGCAGTTTTTCAGTCAGATCATCCAAGGAAATCTGAAGCATTGCTTGCACATCGCCAATATAACTGTCTGGACCAAGATCGTACTCAATCTCTCCTGAGGCTGTCCTTACAAGACATCCTTCATTCATAAAATCTGGCACAAAGCTGATGGCTGACCTGCAGTTTGTAGATATTTAATCTGGCAGTTCATCAGACAGCATAGTTTGGATATGGCGGTTTCTGGTGGCATCTAGCTCTGAGGATGTCTTAATGTTTTATTTGCTTGACCTCTTTTGGATTGAATAGTCAGATGCCGTATCTCCTGAAAACTCAGCTTTGTTGGATTAAAAAACCTTTGGACAGTACATTGTTTTAACAAAATCTATGTAAACATTATTGTCCATCTCCACTTTCTCTGAACTAATACTGAAAAGTCTATCTCGAAACTTTGGATGCTGCAGAAATAATGTCAATATCTTCCAGTGCGAAAAGCCATGGAATTTGAGAAAGTAGTCATTACCCCCTAAACATAGAGCTAAAGCTATCTTGATGCCAATGTTCTTGTCGCACGTTTTCTGTTCCAACAATGTCAAAATGTTCGTGAAGTAATAAAAATCTGAAAGCTTCCCCATTTTCTGTAGCATTAAAAACACCAGATATTTAAATCTTCCATCAGATTCTCTTGGCCAACTCTGTGAAACAGAGAACAAATGAATGACTTAAGAATCTATATCTCCGGAGGAGACAATACTTATAACAGCATCATCATCTTGGAGCCCAGAGACACTATCCAACATCCAGTCAATTTGTGCTAATTCAGCTTCACCTTTACATTGGTGTATGTTTTGGAGGACAGAAAACTGCTCAAATCCAGTCGAAGAGAAAACAGCTTATACAGGTGTTGTGTATTTCCTGCAGAGACAAACAGATTTGTCTTCAGTTACACAAGTACATCCTTGTATATATAATTCTCTGTCAATGTCCAACACTAGGTTTTGTTTGATGTCAAGACTTTCGACTTCTGCCGCCAAGTAGGTGCTTATGAGGCGCTTTCCCTCGTTGGTTTCAATCACATGTTCGCGGCAGAATCGTTCATCTGTCATAATATCACCAATGACCTTGAGATGAATAATAGAGGCTGGATCTTTTTTCTTTCTCTGTTCTCTTGTGACAGCTTTAAAGTCATCAGGAGTGAATTGGTACTTTTCTTCACATACTACTATTCGCTTCAGTGCAGGAATTTGTCCCAAAAGATCTTTCAAAACACTGTTCTGAACAAAGTTTAAATACTGTTTGCAACTCACTAATTTGACTTTGAACTTTACCCCTGCAAACTCTAAAGTAGCTACTTTGATGTTGGTCGATACGCCAGCTGGTATGACTTTCTCTTTTAAAAAAACAAGACCAGCCTCAGCTAATAGTGATAATTCATCATCCCCTACCTGCAGAAGGTCCATATTTATGTTACCAACAGAACTTTCTGATGCTTTCAGCTGATTGACCAGCAAGGATATAATAGCTCTCTGTATTCCAGTTGCTTTCATTACTTTAGGCTTTGAACAATCTGGTTTCAAAATGGCATGACAAGCATTCATCTCTGAACTAAGGCAGTCTATATGTTTCTACATGGATGTCACCTTTTTGATACGCTTCTCTTCTTTCATTTGTCTTTCACTTCTTATAACTGCTTTGGCCTTAAAACGAGTTCGATTTATGGTGTTTCCTTTCATTTTCTTCACCCTATCAGCTAAGGATTTAGGCCCATCATCATTTTCTAATGATGGCTTATCATGCTGTGTATGTCCTAGTAGGGACTCTTGGCTGATGTATTTCTCGATTAGATAGATGCCAACATTCTTTGTTGTTGCATCCAACACCAATGGTGACAACATCCAGCATTCTCTGGAGTAAATATTGTATGGTATGATGCTAGCTTCCAGTGACAGGCCATTTCTTCATAGTATAAGAGACATAGTAGGGAGAATATGTTTCAGATCTGTTGTTTTCATGGTAAAATCTAGAGAATGCTCCTCTCTGTCTTCCATTGACTCCCCCAACTTTTCATCATTTGTGAGTGAATCATGAACTTCCTCTAATTCATCGATCAGGGCCATCCTTGGTAAGACAGCATCCATAGTTGATCCTGATCTGAAGCTTTTCAGTACATCTTTATGTTCCATTTCACATTGCGTATCCAATGCGAATTCACAGTGCTGTGTCTGTAGGGAGTGGAGAAAAGGGTGTATTTCATATTTCTGTGGAATACACCTGCACTGTAATGGTAGTGCAAAAGATTGGTGCAGTATCCAGCATATGAAGTTGCTCCATTGAGAAAGGCAAATGGCAAAGATGACATCACAGCAGACAAAAGTAAATGGTAACCATCAGGACCCCTCATACGTTCAGCCAGAGCAATGGCAATAACTTCATCACAATGTTTCATCATCTCGACATGGAGAGCAAATGTGGCATTTGTTTCACACCCCTTTTGTATGAAACACTGGAATTTATCATGATCCCAATCTTTCAAAATCTTTCCTAGATCATTTCCAGACGTTTCCATCAGATTCACAATAATCTCAGATTCTTCACAAGGCAGATACTGTAGAAACCTAACAAACAGAGCTAAGTGGATTGACATGCTGATCATCCAAACCATTCTAGTGGCTGTGTCTATGCTCTCTGCAGACGTCAGTTTGGACTATTCCATTTTTTCACTGCCACCTACCATGAACTTTAGCAGCAGCAGGAGACCTGCTTCTTTGTAGGCAGCAAAAAGTTTGGTGATTTTTGATTTTCGGAGGTGGAGAAGTGGAAATTCTGGCAGAAAACATTTATACTTGCAATTCAGTTTCAATAGATCTCCCCCACTGCATATTCGTGTTTTAGGTTTCCACTTTTCAATAGTACATCATCAAGTACTTCCCTTATCTTGTGTATATAATCATCTCTACCGGTAGCTGGTTTTGGATGTCTGCATAAAGTTGGAGGAGGATGAAATTGAATAAATCCAAAATAACCAACAAATGCATTGACTGTATTCACCTCATCATCAGCACCAGCAACATACTTGCAATCAGTTAAATTAGACACAGACTCTTCTTCAGGACTCATCTTGACTTGGTCACATGTACTTTTCTCAATATGTGGCAGCTTATCGTCAAAATAGTTTTGTGATTATAACTGGTTCAAATCCATTTCCTCCTCATCCATAGCATCAGCAAAGTCTGCTCGATCATGATCATGTAGAATATATGCTTCAGTGTCAGCACCCACCTCTCCATCCTTTAAAAAGAAAAATATTACTAGCATTCAAATGCAAAATTAAATATGTGTTTCACAGAAATGTTTCCTCTTCTACTTGTTATATTCAGTCCCAGTAGTGTAAGTCTAATTCTTCATCCCTTATGACGACTGTGATGAATGTAGGATAGAAATAAGAATTTGTATACAAAGGATTTCTCTTTTGCCTTGATTAAAATTTGCACTTCTCTCATACTTTATATTAAAAACATTCTTCTGTGAGTTAGCAGTGTGATGAAGTAATGTCACTTTTGTCGCTGCCCACACTGCCCTTTATGAAAGATAATGATGCAAAGAAGCTTCGTGATTTACAAATTATCATAAAGCTATTTTGGGAGGAATTTGTGCAACAATTGCTAATACCTGCACATAGTTTTCTTCTTGAAATTCCAACTCTGATACAGTGAAGTTGCTGTCTGGTTCATCTTCAGACTCCAATGCAGTTGATATGTCAACTGTTTCATCTAGAGACATTGTCAGGAATGATTCTTCAAGTTCAAGAAGTGGCATGCTATCATCACTCAGTTCTGTTTGATTTGCTTCTGAAGTACCAACAGGTAGCATTTCAGAAGTTATGCCATCTTCCTCCTTGTGATCCCAAGCAGGAAATTGTGTTGATCGGTACAGTCCACATTTTTCTGAAAGTATTAAGAAAGAGCAAATAATGCATATCATTTCTGGCATCTTCCAATCAATTTCTGAGGTAATGATAAAAAGGTCAACTCATGTCCTTTCTCCCTTTGTCTGAAAACTCGGCTAAATCAAATGAGATAGAGTTTTTACTAGTTTTTTTTACGATGGAGTTCAATCCTTCCTCTAAATTGCAGGTAAACTTATGCAGTTTTAGTTTTAATTTTCATTTTCACTTTTATAGTTGTCACTTTTTATAAATTGAAGATAACATGATTGATACAATAACAATATTATTACAACTTAAGCTAATAATGAGTGATATTATTACCTTCTGAAATCTTGGACCACCAAGGTATAAATGACTATCTTCCCAACTGCTCATGCCTCTGTCTAACGCCTGACTCATCTGGGAATTAGTCTAGAATGCACATTCATCCTTCATCTTTTGTCAGCTCAATTTCTTTCATGCAGCTGCATACGAAGGCATTTTTGTCTCTGCATTCAGCGGCATGCCAAGTTCTTACAATGGCAGCATCCCGTGGTATTCCCTTTAAGGTGAGTGGCAATGTGCACAACTGAAGTGATCTGCTTTCACCAGGATTGGGATCACTTTTGTGTTTCAATCTTACAAGGTTGTCTATCATCAAGATCAGGAGACAATCTCTTATCCTGGTTATCTTCTGTTGTACTCCATTTTCTGTTTCACAGAAAATTGAGTACCACTTAATGTAGGACTTGTAATAGCACAGATCAGGTTCTGCTTTTGCTTTCAACAATCTCTCTGCCTCTCTTAAGCTTCTTGTTGCTCCTGCTTCAGCTGTTATGTCAAACACAGTGTTTATGCTGTGATAATGCATTGCAAGTTCCAATGTATCCCAGTCTTGAATGATTCCTGTGTGTGTTCTGTTGAAGATATTTAAAAGTCTGTCATATGCTTGGTATAGTTGGAAAAGTTTTGTTTTCAGTAATGTCACTGGATCATTTGCCTTCCAGATGCTTTTGCAGTTAATGAAGCCTTCCAGAATAATTTGTACTAGTAAAGGTATGTCCAAATGCTACTCTTCTAACAAACTATATGTCTTCCAGTGCAGCGGTTTGTATGAAAGCGTGCTCTGACATGCAGTGAACACACTTTCTTTATCTGGTGCAGCTGAGACATGTCCAGTAATTTTGCTTTCAAAGACAACATGTTCTTGAAGCTTACCCAGCATGATGTCATATTGAACATGAAATCTACTGAAACTTGTTCCATGCTTATATTTATCAAGACCACCAGCACGAAAGATTACAATATTTGGACTGAATGCATTATGGTCACTGAACAAAACATGCCTGATTAGGTCTGCAACGTCTGAAACAGGATAAAAAAACCCTGCTAACTTCCACAAAGATGTGAATACCGGTTTGGTGCTGACAATAGGGGGAACATTCAACACAAGATACCAGTTTTATATGGCCAGGATAGTAGAGATCGGCTTTAGTCAACACTGCAGCCTCTATTACCTCTGCATAGTGGTCTTGGCCTGTGAAAATGTGCACTCCATCCAGTATTTCTGCAGCCGACTTTCTCTGCTTGCATTTGGAAATTATTCTGCTTGACTCAGTCACAACTGAATTGTTTAGTCCATGAGCTAATTTTATTTCCTCATAGAACCTCCACTTTTGTTTTACTTCATCTTCATATGTAATTGAAATGTCTTCATCTCTGCAACTAAAATGGTACTCAAAGAGACAAATTATATTCCATTCCATTGCAGAAAACTGAGTTCTGTATTCACTATTGAGGGTTGGAATATCTTCTTTGGCTCTAAATTCTGACAATAGATGTTCTTCAAGGTATTTAGCCGTCAAACGACCATAAGCCACAGTCTTGTATAAATTTAGAATTGTTTCATCACAATCTTTACTTTCTGTTTGAAAAACAAAGTTTTGCACAGTTTCTACAATGTTCTTGCAAATGACTCTGTCATATTCATGAGCAAAGCAATAATGTAATATTGCTGATAATGTAAGATATGTTTTGCCTCTACTACTTTGTTGGAGTGTTTGTATCCCTGTATTTCTCTCTGAACATTTACAACACGCAATTCCTTGTCAATGGTCCTTGTATGGTTGTCCTTAAGTAGTTTTAAAAAGTCTTCAGATGGAGCGTAGCACACTCCATCAAGGATAGAAAACTGCAGGTCTTTCAATGATGATATTTTTACAGACATAGTTCAGGAGTAATTTCAGAAAAGAATCCAATGATGTAAAAAAAGAAATTCAGTGACTTCCTATGAAATAGTTTACAAATACTTATTCTTCCTACAGTATGGTACATTTCATGGAACATGGATTCATTGAGAGCATTTTGATGTTATTACTAGAGGTGAAACGATTAATTGATATATCGATGTATCGATACTTTTTCTATATTGATAACCATATCGATACAAGAGGGAAAGAATTGAAACAAAGCGATACTTACTCTATGCAAGTTACTTTAATCTTCAGCAGTCGTGAATAATTATTAGTCATTTGTCTTTTCATTCTTTAAATTGAGAATTCATATGAGACTGCCGTATCAAGTACATATACTCATTTCTGTCAGTAAAAAATAAAAGCAATTGACAACACCCACTCACCTTCTACAAATTAACACAAGGTGACTAACTCATGTGGTTTGAAATCTGCCCCCTTCTCCCGCCCCAATTCCATGCTAATCAGTTTATCTCGTCTGCATCTTCAGCCACTGATAACATATATCAACGGAAAGAAGACATTGCAGATTTCTTCCCTATGTATGATTTAAGTGCTTTACTGATCATTTAATAACCACTTTTACGCTAAATATATATGTTGGATCGCATCTCGTCTACTTGGATCCAATTGAAGGCTACACATCCGGTGTGTCACGCAGTGTTATGTGCAGTTCTGATTAGTGGTTATTGTTTGTTCAAGACCAGGGTAAAACAATAACCACCAATCATAACTAACTCTAACATGTTTACTGCGTGAGATACCGGAAATATTGGCATCCAAACTCTATCCAAATAGATACAAAGCAACATAGAAACTTCATACAAAAGTGACTATTAAATGATATGTGTAAAGTACTTAAATCGTACATGGGGAATAAGTTTGGAATATCTCCTTTTACATTGATATATGTAATCAGCGACTGAACCTGCCAATGGAATTTTAAAAAAAAAAAATAAAATAAAAAAATAGCACAGAATCGGCAAGGGGGCAGATTCCAAACCACACGATTTATAGCCACCTCATCAATTTGTAGAAAGGGAGTGGGTGTTAATAATTTCCTTTTTCACTGACAGAAACAAATGTCTGTGGCCGCGGCAGTTGATTTGCATCTGCAGGAAGTACAATATGAAGGATTTGGCTATTAGTCATCTCCTCTCCCACACTCGGATTTGTTCTAGATAAGAATTTCCTTGCACAAGGAAATTGCACTGTTTCTTCTGTTTTGAAGATAACACCGTAATCTCTTCAAAATTTAAGTGAAGACATGAAACTGGCAATAAGATGTTTAAAAAAAGTATTCATTCAATGTAAAACAAAGGGCGTGGTGACCAGGATGGCCTAAAAGGGTGAATACAAATCACTAACAGCTAATCTGTTTAGAAGTATTTAAAAAAAAATCTTGTCAAGGATGAGAATGGCATATGAACAGATGATAAGTCTGTTTATTTGTAATCTGCATACTTGAAATACATCCAATATGTCAACACCAAACAAAATGGCACCACCTTCCCATTGACAGACATTCTAAAGATGAAAGACCACCAAGTTGATATGTGTATCAATACTGTATCGTATCGTAGGCTGTGTATCGAGAATCGTATCGATGGGTGTCAGAGGTGTATCGTTTCACCCCTAGTTATTACTAATAAAATTGTATATGACACTGTCATGCAATCACAATTTATGCACACCAACTGGTTTTATTAATATTTAAGCATCTTATGTTGAGAAAAGTGTAAAAGTGTAAATATTGTTTGAAATAGATATCTTAATTCTATTCAAGAGTTAATCAGATACTTTTGATCTAAAATACTATACATTTAATGTCTAGCCTCAATAAAAATGCACATACGATCTTTGATATTTTCTTCCGGTAAACTTGAAGACCGTTAATGTATTTGCACCACTGTACTGGCATACCCTACAGAGGAACTACATAGCATTGTCCATATCTGTTCCATGCAGCATAAATTTAATTTTTGCTCATTTGCAAAGAACTTCGTGATAACTGCAATTATAATTAGTGTGAGTTAGTTTAGCATCAAGGAGAACTAGATCAAGTTTTATTTTAAGATTTTATGTGAAAATGTGACTAAGAACTGGCTTGTTGACTTAGAAGATTATCTTTTCATCACAAATTTTGATTTGGCACAACATTTTATTATAATTATAGGCTTACAAGATCTATGTCAAGTTAAATGTTCACCTTTTTTTTTCCTTTAAAATTTTGGATTATGGTTCTCAACTGACCCAAGAAGTTAATATTACATCTTTAATTTTTGTTTTAATTTTACCATATTGGCATCAGCATGTTTGTTCTCTGAACACATTCCAGGTTTGTTTGAGTTTTGTTTCCAAAAAAAAAAAAAAAAAAAAATTCCAAGTGCTACAGACATTTCGTGATCTTTGTATTTGATAATGTCAGTAAATACAAGTTATTGTACTTCTGTAAGCTTTCGATCTGCATCTCACATGATATCGGATGAATTTTAATACATTTTCTAAGTTACATGTAGATATATAAATTAAAGACAATGTGTGATAAAAACATAGTGAATGATAACTACTAATGTCCAAATGTTATTATGGTTAAGAAGAGTGTCAGATTCAGTTTGACTTTACTATGCCTACCATGGGGAATGTTGTAAAATACACTATATGTAAATTATATTTAATACTTTTAAATTACTCTGACAGATTAATTTTAAATTTAGGACACTTTTCTATAATATATACGGAATAAAGAGGCTAGGAGTGTCAAGTTCTGTGCACTGTTATACACATACAATCAAAGAATGTAAAAAGAAAACAGAAAAGTAATAATAATATAAAAATATATATTTTTAAGTATTACAATGATATAGAATAAGAAATATTTACCTTGCGCAAACTCGTGCTTCTTTGTCTTCCGGTATCAGTGTGGAACAAAATAACGAAAAAATATATATGGTGTATGTATATATACATATGTTTATACAGTTACACTGAAAATGTGAATGACCAAAACAATCATGACAATGTATGTACCACCAGCCCTAACATTGGATGTATCTTATTACAGAACTGGTGGAGAAAAATGTTTAGATTAACATTTTAATCTACTGTGTAACGTATTTGACAAGGTGATGATAACAGAGCCTTATTCAGTTTGCTCAGTTTGAGTAGATCAAAGTACCTTTGTCATGGGACTGGTTTGTAAAACGTCGCTGTTCACAAATTATTGTAAAATTTAGGAACTTCTTTTTATCGATGTAATAATGTGGCTGTTAATCGCATTGACACAGAATGGAGAAAACCCATGCAATCGATGGCTTTTGGCTTTAAAAATATATAATAAAAAGAAAATCTACATTTTTTTAGTACATGCAGATATATGGAAATATTTCACTCGTGAAGTGGAAACATTTTGTTGACAATACAATGTTTCCACTTCACTCGTGAAATATTTCCGTATATCTACTAAAAATATGTAGATATCCTCTTATCTATCGTACTATCCCCAGCATTTGCATGTGGACAGATAAAAGCATATACTTATGTACACACATTAAATCCCAACCATTCTTTCTTCCCAAGTCTTCGTCAACAGTTTGGAGTGGGTTTCAAAGCACCTACCCCAACAAAGGGGGCCGAGGGAGCTAAATTTGTACATATGTGTACATTAGTTGTACATTCTTGGTTAGGTTTTGTATTTAGCTTAGGCTTTTCGCGCAGTAAATATTATCATACCTGGAATCATCAAACATGATGAGGGGATGCATCTTGATGAGGACTAAGTTTATTTCTCGAGCTCTGTTCATGATAGAATCGCCAAAATGCATGATTGTGTATACACTATATAAATTTAGCCCGTGATGCTTTTGAACATGTTGTTATGCTGTGCACCAGTGCTAATATGCTTTTATGTTTCCCACTGTCCTTTAAAAATTATTCTGTTAAATAAACATTGTCACCTAATGCCTATCATTCAAGTGACACATTTTCTTACCACTTCTAGGGTATATGTTTGCAATTAGGATAATCTGGGATAATTACCCACTCACTTAACTGTTATCTTTTTTGTACCTGGCTTGTCCCAACTACTAGTGCATGACCTTTGATGCTAGTTCAGTCGTTGCATTGAGATAGTCACGTGATCGGCCAGCGATGATTTAGTCTATTGATTTTTTTCTATTTCAGTCATTTCTACTCCCAGTTTAATAGGTAGCTGTTTGAGTAGGTGTAGCACATATAACTTTTTTTCAAGTTAGTAAAATCATTAGTGATTATTTAGTAAAATAGACACACCACCATAAATAAAATGTAAAATTACTCAGCACCTGGCTAGCCCTATGTTGACCTAGCTAAGAAGATATCTGCAGAGTTTGCAGAGATAACATTATGTTTCCAATGAAGGAAAAGAAAAATTCTAAAGAAACAAAATTAATGGAATGGCTTCACTCAGAATGGAAGATTTCCTATACTTGGATGGAAACAGTTGGAATAGATGGTAAGTCTTACATATTGCTAACTTTAGGTTTAGATCGAGGTGGGGTGGGTTGCAGGATCGCGGCAAATTCCTAGGGCATTATTACAATCTATTATTTTTATTGTTAGCTTTACTTGTCATAGACCAGAAGAGCTTATAGGATTTTCTTTTGTCCATTGTCTGTCCATCACCTGTCCATCTGTTAGCACAAGTTTGTTATCGCTACTCCTTCTTGGATGGAAACCATTGGATTAGATGGTAAGTCTTCCATATTGCTAACTTAAGGTTTATATCAAGGTGAGGTGGGGTGGGTGGCGGGATTGCATAGAATTCCTAGGGCACTATTACAATGTTTTTTTTTTGTGTTTTTTTTAGCTCTACTGGTTATAGACCAGAAGAGTTTATGGGATGGTCTTTTGTCCATCTTCTGTCCGTCATCCATCCGTCCGTTAGCACAAGTTTGTTATCGCTACTCCTTCTAAGCTACTTGGAGGATTGCAATGAAACTTTATATGCACATTCATCCTATGGTCTAGTTGGTCTTAAATGAAAATGGTGCTCCTTGGACTTCCAATATGGCCACCACAGTGAATGGCCATATCAACATGGGGTTTTCACTAAAAGACTTATTATGCTGTCTAGTTCGTCCTTTAGGAAAGCTCCTTAATCATAACTGAGTGAGGAAGCAACAGAAGATCTGGTCGAGAGTTTGCCCCAGAAAGTTTTTCCAAACTGGAAAGAATTTTAGAGTCACCAGAACCTTAAGGCTTGGGACACAAGTCACTGGGCAAAAGACAGTAAACCTCATTTACCACTTTGTCGAAAGACCACTCCTTTGCCACCTTGACTGATGGGTGACAGGAGGAAGGGAACCCAAATGGAGGGGGTGCCACATCAGCCCGTTATTTATCAAACTCGTGCACATCAACGAGTACAGAAAGGAAGTCTTCATCCTGCTCTCTCTTCTGGGAGGTAGGACTATGTGACTCATTGTCTCTCTGTTGTGGGAGACTCTGGGGGGCAAGAGGTACTTGAACCTGTAACTCCTCATGCGGAACTAATGGACTGTCCTTAGTAGCAGACTTAGCAGGTGGGTGAGAGTGACTCTCTACCCTCCTGGGGCATTTGGGGGAAGAAGATACATCCCCCTCAGTCTTTTTGACCCAACTTCATGAGAAGAAGATGTAGGTCCAGAAGTCCATGACTGCATGTAGGGAAAGGGTGAATTAACTCCTTGCAGTGGAATGCCACACATCCCATAGGAATTTAGAGGGATTATAGGGAATGGCAGATTCCGATCAGATCTCCTTCCCTAATCTGGCGTCTGTAAGCAGATATTTAAACTAAATACCTACCCTAGCTAGATAATAATTCTAAACAAAATTAGTATGCTAAAACACCCTCATGGGGTGAGAAATTAAAATACAAGGTAGTACACAACATGTAAATAAAAAACTGTGAATAACTCTTGAGAGAGCTCAATTTTAACTTAGAAAATTTTTGATCAGGGGTAATTCTAAATGATGAAAACAAAGCGCATAAGGATCAAGTAAAATTGCTACGTTAAGCAAAAGCAATTTTTCTTCAATGCAAATACAGAGGCCATTAAAGCCATGCGACCAAAAAAGGAATGAAGACAGTGCACATGGGCAAGGTATATGTGGGGTGGACCAGGGGTGACTTAGTGTTCTAGAATCTTCTGGTTCACCCTAATGGGAGGACAAATTCTCGTCATACGGGATATTTTCTATCCGGAAATCAGCCAGCTATGCAATAACAACAGGTCTGTATTACTGATATTAAAATTTGAAGATAAAGATTTTTCCTTTTGTTACCTGGACAGACAGAAAAATTTAAATTCCTAGAACAGCATTCGCTTAAGTTAAGATTTTTTATTCTTGACCAAACTATTTTTTTTTTTTGCTCAGAGTGTGCTCTGTAAATATAAGAGCAACTTGTGCAATGTTCATTCATGAAATTTTACTTGTCACATGTATGCTTCAAAAAATAACAATGACAACAATCACAACAATCACAATTACAACAACAGCAATAAGAATAAAACCAACAACAACTAATATGAAAAGAGTCCCTTGAAGGGACTGATGTTCAACTGGGAGAAAAGAATTTCTAGACATTCAAGATAAGACCATTTCTTCCTTTTAACTGTCAGGACATTCAAGATAAGACCATTTCTTCCTTTTAACTGTCAGGTGTTGGAACCATCTCTTATACTCTTCAGTGATAACAAGATATTGGATGTCAGATTTCTCTACATTGTAACCCTTGGTTGCTGCATCTAGCTATAAGGTTCATACCTATTCCTGGCCCACAAAACCACCCACTTTGGATGATGAAGCAGCACAAGTGGGTATTTCTATGGGGACCTCGGCTCACCTCCCAGTGAAAACACTGGAATCCTTAGAACAAATGGCTGGGTCACAAGTTGCTGCATCTAGCTATAAGGTTCATACCCCTTCCTGGCTCACTAAACCACCCACTTTGGATGCTGAGGTGGCACAAGTGGGACCTGGGCTTGCCTCCCAGTGAAAACACAGGAATCCTTAGAACAAAAGGCAAGGTCACAAGTAACCATAGCCTAGCATGCTGACCTTTTTCAGCAGCCTCGTTCAACCTGCTGATGGAGGAATCTCTTTCGCTCATTGCCCTTCATCATTTGTTAAAGGAACCAGTGGCAACATTTCTTGGGCTGCAATATCCTTCTCCATGACCTTGCTAGCGCAGCTTCTCCACCTCCGCAGGGATGTTGCTCTGAACACATCCAAGGTTTTACCTGAGCACAGTAAGACCCTTCTGATGGCTGCTCCCCTGGAGCCGGAGACTCTCTTCAGAGGGCTCGTCCCTCCATGGCATGTCAGGATTTGAGAAACCAACAACACCGGTCTCTCGCATCCACTCCTGGCCCATCAAAACAGGCCAAGAAGCAAAATCATCCTGACCAGCCACAGGGTCTGTTGGCTAAATTCCTTAAAGCTCTGCAGCCCCAATCAAAGCAACAATCCCATTTCAAAGTTCCCCTTGGCAGTCGGGCCCTAAAAGGGCGTGCTGCAAAGGCCCAGGGAATGAAGTTTGCAGGCCATATCCCCTTTCCTAAGGAAAAGGATGGACAGCCCTAGGGACTCGCTCCCTCTCATGCAGAGTGTACCTCTTCCATGGGTTTCCATATACACCAGACTAAACCTCTGCAGAGGCTTGGTCTGGCATAATGGTGGATGGCTGGGTCCTTTCTGTCATAAAAGGTGGTTACCGGCTTTGGTTTTGGGATCTCCTTCTCTATTAAGGTCCCCCATGTTCTTCCATAATTTGAATTTGGTGCAGTTACAGAAGACGTTCACTCCCTTCTTCAGAAGGGTCAGTAGAGAGGGTGTTAAATGACCAATCTCCAGCCTTCTATGCCCAGATTTTCCTGGTACCGAAGGAAGGGGGAACGTTTCATCTAATTATCGACCTTTCCTCCCTAAACAGATTTCTGCAGGAGGACCTTTAAAGATGGAGACCACAGCCTCAGTCTGGAATGCCATAAGACCTGGCAACTGGGTGGTCTCCATTAATCTTCAGGCTGTGTACCTTCACATCCCTATCTTTCCTCCACACAGAAAGTACCTCCAGGTTCACTTGTTCTTTCAATTTCTAGCTCTGCCATTCGGCCTAGCCTGCACACCTAGAGCGTTTTCCAGGATCATGGGAGTAGCTGCATCCCATATAAGGTTATTAGGTATCCCAATCATCCGATATATTGATGATTGGTTGATCCACATGGGTTGGCCAGAGTCCCTCAGACTAAATTTATGTCACTGTTGGTCAATAAAAGGTGGTTACTGGCTTTGGTTTTGGGACCAGGTTGGGTCTTTTACCCAGCCTAGAGAAATCGGAGCTCACTCCATCTCAAGATTTTGTCTACATGGGGATGAAATTCCTCATAAACAGAGGATTAGTCTGTGTCCCTGGGGACAGAGTAGACAAGATCCTGTCCCTGTTGGAGGCACTGAAAGTGAAGACCACATTGTCGGCTCATCTTTTTTCTTCTCTGCTGGGAACCTTGAGCCTCACAGTGGACCTGGTTCCCCTAGGCAGACTGCACTTGTGTCCTCTCCAGTTTCTCATTTTGGTGGTCCGGAAACCAAACAGGGACCTTCTGAATGCTCAGATTTCTCTGGGTAGGGATTTACACCATCATCTGATTTGGTGGACAAATTGGGAATGGTTTTGGGCTGGAATCCCATGCACACCCTTGAACACAACTTCTATCTGTTTGCAGACGTGTCAGATTTAGGGTGGGTGACACATCTGGAGCCGGTGGTACTGGGTCTTATGGATTTGTTGTTCTGGAAAGAATTTATCCTCTGCATCAAAAATTTGGAAATGAGGGCAGTGTTCTTAGCCCTTCAGGGGTGCATCGACAAAATAAGAGGTCGCTGCATGATGGTCTCCTTCGACAACACATTGGTGGTAGTGTACATCAGGAAACAAGAAGGCACACATGCACGTTCTCTCTGCGTGGAGCTTTGGAACCTCCTTCAGTGGGCAACCTCAGAAATAATTACCCTCAAGTTTGCCATATTCCTGGCAAAAAGAATATTTTGGCGGACAGTCTGTCAAGGAAAGGGAAGATAGTCCTCATGGAATGGTCTCTACACCAATCCATAGCAGACTCCCATTTAGACTTTGGGGAACTCCATTGGTGAACTTGTTTGTCACAAGGCTAAACAACAAACTGCCCTTTTACGTTTCCACATTCCCCGACCAGAGGGCCTGGGCAGTGGACGGATTCAGCCTGAAGTGGGATTGTCTGTTCTCTTGTGCCTTTCCACCATTCAGGATGATCCCACAGGTACTTCACTAGGTGAGAAACTCCACTGCTCAGCTCATTTTGATCGCCTCTCTGTGGCCTCAGCGATTGTGATTCAATGATCTTCTCTATCTACTGGTTGACCATCCCAGAAGATTACCTCAGAGGAGGGACCTCCTGTCGCAGCACAGGGGCTCTCTCCTACACAGCAGCCCACAGATTCTCCACCTTCACGTTTGGCTCATCACAAACATCTCTCTGCAAAGAGAAGTTTTTTAACAAAGCTGCCAAGTTCATCATTCAGTACAGGAAACAATCTATATCTAAGGTCTGTGATGTCAAATGGAGAATCTTTTGTGATTGGTGTAGTAGAAAACATGTCAATCCTAGCTGTCCCTCTATAGGCGCAGTAGGTGATTTACTTCTCTTCCCTTTTGAAGAGAAAAAATACTTGGTTTCTACTGTCAAGGGCTATAGGGCAGCCCTATCCAACACTCTCAAATTTTCAAAAGGCCTGGTCATTGGGACAGACTCTAACTTAGCAGACCTGATCAGGTA
This sequence comes from Margaritifera margaritifera, assembly GCA_029931535.1. NCBI lineage: Eukaryota > Metazoa > Mollusca > Bivalvia > Unionida > Margaritiferidae > Margaritifera > Margaritifera margaritifera. The sequence goes on from JAQPZY010001172.1 coordinate 154,498, forward strand.
TTTCAAGCTAGAAAGACCAGTGCCTTGCTAACTAATGCCTAAATGGAATCTTTCTTGTGTCTTGTGATCTCTAAATAAACCCCACTATGAACCTTTGGCTGAAGCTTCCTTTGAGAATCTTACCCTCAAGACTGTTTTCTTGCTGTCGTTGGCATCTGCGAGACGAAGGTGTGAGCTTCATGCACTATCCATAGAGCAAGGCTGTATAAGGTTCAATGGAAATTATGAGCTGGTTTGTCTTCTTTGCCAACCAGGTTTTTTAACAAAATAGCCAGCTTCCATGGGTTGCTTCACTTCCAAATGAGATTCCTAGTCTCGGTTGTATCTGTGCTGAGGATGATCACTATAGACTTGTATGTCCATTTAGGGCTTTGCGTTTTTATTTGGCAGCCTCTAAAGGGAGAAGAAAGGGTAGGAAGCATCTTTTCCTCCTTATTAAGGGTTCAGTTGGTATTTCAAGGTGGATTGCAATAACTATCATGAGAGGTTATCAGTCCCTTACCAATTGGGACCTTTCATTCATGAAAATTAAAGCCCATGAGGTTTAAGCCATATGCTACCTCATGGGCCTAGCTCATTCATCTCTGGAGGATGTGATGAAAGCTGCCTGTTGGCGTTCTCACACTTCCTTCTCCTCCTTTTACCTTTGCTTATTAGCTCACCAAAACGAAGGCATTTTTTCCTTGGGTCCAATTGTCGTAGCTCAAAAAGTGGCCCATGGGAATAACATATGGCAGTAGTCTTCTAGTCTTCTACTGTACAATGATTGTGAGTATTGTTACGGAATTATGTATCATTTTGTTTTTTAATAATGGTATAGATTTATGATCTCTGTACAATAGTCTAACAGCTGTCATCTTGGAGAAAGTATATATACGGTACATGTGACTCAGTACATTCGTCTTGGGAAAATCAATATTGTCGGTTAAACATGAGTCATGTCACGTGACCTAGCATGTGAGAATTTGTACTTTTGAACTTCTGACCTAGATTTTGCAATCTCAGAGGAGAAATTTGACCAGAAATTAGAGTTTAAGATCACAATTCTGATGTGTTTGTTTGAGACGTAGAATAATTGGGTTATTATTTTATTTACGCAGTCAGAAGCTATATAAACAGATGTATTGGAGTGTTCATCATTCTAGCATAGTTCGTCAGCCTGAGAGGTCATAAACGAGATTGGTTCATTTTGTGTGGATATTTTGCTTCAGAGATATATTATTATACAGTACATTCTGGATTTAGTACTGTTACTTCAAATTTAAGTATTATACAGCTCCGTTGGAATTATCGGAAACATTTCTAGAACTTGTGTGATATTCCATATTCACAAGGATTACTTGGAATTAATAACACTTGGACATTACTGATTCTTGTTAATACATCAGCACTTTGGAGGTTTCATTGAGAACCTACTTCATTCGGAATATTTGGATTAACTTCCGGATCAGTGAACTTTAGAACAATTTGGGACTTTTAAGGATATTCTATACTGTAAGTTATTTTTAATTCTTTCACTTTGTTTGTTGAAATATTTTAATATTTTAGGAAATTAAATATTTGTATTTTAAATCTTGAAAGCTTGTTTGAGTCTTTTCTTTTGTTACATTACCCCTAGTCATAACAGTATTTATATTTTTCTTTCACCGTTTGTAGGATCATCAGCCTCCCAACAAATTGACATATTCAGCTATGAAATAGCAACAGGTTTTGTATTACTGATATTAAAATGTAGTTGTGTGTGTGTGTTTGTGTGTGTGTGTGTGTGGAGGGTAAAACTAATTTTAATGATGTAATACTTACCTGTTGCTATTGCCAGATTCCCTCCTCCTGCCATGCACTGATGTCCCATTAGTTTAGGCTGTGTCTAATGAAGAATGAAGGACTGTGAGCATGGGCAAGGTATGTGTGGGGTGGACCAAGGGCAACCTAGTGTTCTAGAACCTTCTGGTTCATGCTAATGGGAGGGAATTCTCGTCATACGGTTGGGGTATTTTCCATCTGAAAAAGAGCCAGCTACTCAATAGCAACTAGCAACAGATTAGTATTACATCATTAAAATTAGTTTTATCCCCCCCCCACACACACACACACACATGCAAATTACATTTTACCATTTTGAAAACATGTAAAGAAAATGTTTTGGATTATTGCTTCATTTATATTTATAAATATATTTTTTTTAAAATAGTTTCCATGATATTATTTCTTACTTTAAAGTTTGATATTATAAAATTTTACAATCTTAGAAACTTTGTACAATAATTGTACAAAGAGTCATAATTCAACATTAGTTCTTAGGGCTGTTCCAATAAAACATACTTGTGACCCAGTGAAGGTGTTTTCAGTGTGGAGTAGTCAACCACAGATGCAGTGTATAATTTGGTATTATTATCATGTGAAATCATTGGGTAATCAGAGTACCCTGGCATATATTTAAAAGAAACTGCCTTCCCTGGGTACAATTTATGTTTAAATGGAACAGCTGTAATGGAATGTCATTTAAAGGAAATATATTGTATTCACTGTTCGGATACTGTCAGACAGATCAAAAGGATTCTAATTCAGAGATTATTTATGGGCTTCATTAATTTATAAATTCATAATATTTAATCAATTATACATATCTAAAGGAAAATAACTGTTGTCTCTATTTTATTATATATGTTCGTTTACATTTAAAATACTTCTCTAACAATAAGTAACTAATTCTTACTGATTTTAAATTTTTAGCTCTCTGACATTGAAAGAATTAAACCATAATAGATATACTGATATATTGTTCTTATGGAAAGGAATATGTGTTATATTAGTTATTCTGTCATTATTAATTAAAAACACGTCACTATCTTGACCATTGAAGAATTTGACTTTAGGAATCGGGTTGTTTTGTATCTTTTCTTACATCCATTACTAAACATTTCCAGACTGTGAAAGGTCCTTTTAAACCAGGAACAGGATCAAAAGTGTCTTGATGTACAGACAGTCACAGAGGGTGCTCAATTACCTTGAAACTTTCAGCACAGCTGGACTTTCCCTTAAATACTTTGACTTTAATGGAACAGTAAAAAGATATGGTGCAGTGGAGAAAAGAAAGCTATCTGTTATTTAAATTGAAAGACTGTAATGAGTTTTGGCACAAAAAAATGATATAAATTAGAGAAATAAAGAGCACCTTGTAAATATATGTACTTTCTTTTGTCTTTCGTTGATTTTTCTTAATTTTTATGATGATTACACGCATTTGTTTTAAACATTTTGTGACACTGTCGCCCACATACCACAGTGCTATGAATAATTCCTGGAGAGATCACTGGTATCATACTCTTGCCACAAAAGAATGTCACTGTGGCTTACATTTCACATTTTACTGTCTTGGGTTATGTTTTTGCATTTAGCTCATGACCAACTAGGTTTTTTGCACTATGTATATATTCTGTTATACCAAGATTCATAAAATTTGGTGAGGGGATGTATCTTGATGAGTACTACACCTTCATCACAAAAAGCAGGTCACTGTGACCCATATTTCATGCATGACAGCATACTTTATAAAAGAAACTTGTGTGGGTGATAAAGGTTCTTTGTTTGCTTCTATCTATTCCTTTGGTTTTAATTAGAGCCTGGACTGCATGTAGGTTGTTTTAAAACTTTGCGAATAATGACTCTTGATGTATGGGCAAGAAAAACCACAAAGTTTATTGTTCTCATGTCTAGAACTGTCTTGCCCATTAAAGACGCTTGAGATGTCAGGGGATTAGGAGATGGCTTTCACACCTGTACTGCTGTCTTTTGGTTTGGGAGTATAGGATGTTTAACAAATTAGGCAAACAATTCCTGAATAATTGCATGGAATAATTATGAGCACCTTTTGACAAATGTCTGACAGTCCACACGAAAAAAAAAACTAAACATGGCTTACAAGTCACTTATTTTCATCACTTATAAAGGGCTTATAAAATTAACTACAAGTGACTATTCACTTTACTTATAGCTCATGTATAAGTGACATATATTAAGTGAATAATTGATAAATTAAACTAGACTTACCAAGTCGACCTTTGATTGTAATTTCATGAACCCCATAAGTGCCTTAGTGATCACATGAGATGACTTTGGTCACGTGACTAATCAGTCTTTAGAGCATAAGAAATGGAAGCCTCAATGTCTTATCAGGTGGGAAGTACCAAGGGTGGGCATGTGATCACTAAGGCACTTATGGGGTTCATGAAATTACAATCAAACGTTGACTTGGTAAGTCTAGTTTAATTTATCAATTTCACTTCCCCCATAAGTGCCTCATGATCCCATGAGATTTTAGAGAGAGGCTTCCATGCATGGAATAGATTAACAACAACTAGAAGAAAAAAGGAAGAAACCTTTTATGTGTTGTTAGTAAATCAGATAACCCATAAAGTTTTACATAGCACATTACATCAGCATTATGAAATTCCAGATGCCGACAAGACCTTTCTACTGAATTCAGTCTTGTGACTGTAATGGGCTTGTCATAGAATCTCCTGAAAGTACAGGCACTAGCCCAACCAGCTGCCTTCAAAATTGTACCCAATTGTGTGCCTTTAGCACAGGCTGCAGAAACAGATGCAGCCCTTGTGCTATGAGCCTGAAAAACGGATGTTTCAATGCCAGACTTTCTCATAACAGTCTTTATCCAGTTTGATATTGTGCCTTTTGCAACTTTTTTATATGGGGATTGTGTGCTGATGAATAATTGCTTTTCGGATTTTCACAAACCTGTAGTCCGTTGTCAAATTAGGCATTTCACATATAAATGAAGTTTCCTTCACTTATATGAATATGATTCATAACTTTCTTAACTTTACTAACTTGTAAATGATATGAAATGTGAACCATTTCCAAACAACACTTGCAACTAATGTGAGTGAAATGCAAGTTGTGAACTTACTACATTTATAAGTAATACAAAATGGCTTTCAGAATAAAAAACTAATTGCTTGCTTGTCCTTTTTAAAGGAATTTTAAACTTTTGTACACATAATATCAGGTTTAATAAGAAGAAACTGTAAAGTGAATACATGTTGTACTAGTAAATGTACTAGTAATAATACTACATTGTTAATCCCAAAACCCATGTAGTAACAATACCCTATTTCCAGGCACTGATTTTATGATATGCAAACCTGGTGTAGTAATAATACTACATTGCTATCCCCAATTCCATGTAGTAACAATACCCTATTTCCAGGCACTGATTTTGTGATCTCCAAACTCTGATGTAGTAACAATACTACATTGCTATCCCCAAACCCATGTAGTAACATTACCCTATTTCCAGGCACTGATTTTGTGATCCCCAAAACCTGATGTAGTAACAATACTACATTGCTATCCCAAACCCATGTAGTTACATTATCCTATCTCCAGGCACTGATTTTATGATCTGCAAAACTGATGTAGTAATATTACTACATTGCTATCCCCAAACCCATGTTGTAACATCACCCTGTTTCCAGGTGACAGTGTAAAACCGATTTGTGATCTCCAAAACCTGGTGTAGTAACAATACTTCATTGTTTATCATGAAACCCATGTAGTAACATTACCCTATTTCCATTAAACAGTGTAAAACTGATTTTTGTGATGTGCAAAACCTGATGTAGTAATAATACTACATTGTTAATCCTAAAACAAATGTAGTAACATTACCCTATTTCCATGGTAACTGTGTAACACTGATTTTGCAATCTCGAAAACCTGATGTAGTAATATTACTACAAGTATAACTCAAACTGCCTCCAGAATATAAAAGAAAATTCGGGGTTGTCCTTCTTATAGATTTTAACTTTTCATTTAATTTTTAATATTATTACTACTTGCAAACACCATTTTCATATTAATATCACTCTATTGATTATCCACAATCCAGTTTCAGAATGATATTCAAATTCTTATAATGTTCCTTTTGGATGCATAAACTGTACTACATTGCCAAGTAGAGCTTGCTGATCTTCAAGCTTAGTGTAGTAATACTAGAATCCATCGTATACCTCGGTGTAGGATAGGAAAATTCCACCCATGGGTCAGAATTTAAAATCAGACACAAGACTGTGCTGAGTGTCTGATGCAAATTTGTAATCCCGAGGGTGGAATTTTCCTATCATACACTGAAGCACAATGATGGATTCTTTTTCTCTCATTTCTGAATGAACAAATGAGAGTCGAAGTCAAAAAGGTGTGGTAAAACAACCACTGAAAATTTCCTTACCTTAAGATAGAGCATAAAAGGTTAGGTTTACACTGAAATATTCAATGTAAACTTTCAGTGACGTTTAAACACATTTTAGCTTTCAAAGAACAGTGGTTGAAATAACTGTAGTAATGGCACTACACAGCATCTGAATTGTGTAATGAAGATAGCTTGCGCAATGATACAGATATGAACAGGTCAAATAATGAAGTCCACTTTTATTTATAAGATTAATAAAGACAGACAAAAAATAATGAAATAGTTCGTGATTCAGCTTTGAGCTAGAATCGAATTACACTTAAGAACAATTAATGAGAATATGAATTTTGTAAAAAAAAATAACAATTGCAACAACGACTTTTTCAACTCAAAATTAGACTAAAGAAGCTGTTCATGTAGCTAGGTACAAAACAACCTGTTTGCGGGACACTTAATTTAAACCACTGCCCGATTTAGTACGTAAACGTGTTGCAATTAATGATTATCTTGATTATAGTGAAAATATGTTCATGTGATGATGCAAATCAGGAAGTGTTTGATATTTCATGTGCACTATGCTCCCAGTAAATGGTCAAAATATTCCACGAGTCAGGATAAAGGTCGCATGTGAGGCATGATTGAGCAATCCTTCACCGGTGTTCTACACTGGAAAATACAACCATACACATATAAGAATGTGAGAATATTACTATATTGCCTAATTGGGATTAGCCCAAGTGATTAGACTTTGTTAGGATACATGTAATTTGAAATCAGAATACTTTTTTCATGCTGGGATCAGCCTAGCATAGATTTACATAAGCTGGGATCAGCCCAGAATACACTCTAATGCTGGGATCAGCCTAGCACAGAGTTTACTTAAGATGGGATCATGCCCAGAATACACTTTTATGCTGGGATCAATCTAACACAGATTGGAAATCAGCATAGTCATAGCATGTACAGTGTTTCATTCAGATTCTAGCTCATGAGTAGCCCCAAAAGAGAGAGAGCCAAAATTGTATTTAAGTAGTGAACTTACGGTGTGTGTGTGTGTGTGTGTGTGTGTGTGTGTGTGTGTATGTGTGTGTGTATATATATATATATATATATATATATATATATATATATATATATAGTGACTTGGTGGAATATTTGTAATGATGAATAGAAGATGTGTGTTGAATTGAGAGAGAGAATGCAATATACCCGTGTAACCTTTACAAGGCATGTATGAAACATTTTTTTTGTACAAGCCTATATTTGTTGTATATAAACTGGGTTTATAAGGCTGATGAAATTAAATAGTTGTAATGTTGTAATATTACGACACAGCAGAGATGACTTTGTCAAGTGAAAATGCAAGTCATTCACTTACTACACTTAAATGTTATGTAAGTGAAATGTGAGCCAATTTCACTTACTACACTACTAATATATGTGATATATAATAAATCCCAGCTAAATTTAATGAATTTAGCTTTCACAAAAGTTCCCGCCTATCCCCCCCGCGTTGACTGGAAATCATGTTATCCAATGCAAGTCATCAGTTTGATAAAAAGTATACATGTAAATGGCTATAAGTGAGTTCCAACCTTAGAAATATCTCACACACTTCATTTAAATGATATTTAGTGAAATAATTTGCTGGTTTGAATCACCACAATGGAAGCAGCTTGCTCAGTATTGGACTTTTAGCAGAAATAAAATGAAAAGTCATCACTATACACATAATTTATTCCTTGAGTAATAAATACATTTTTTTTCCAATGTATGTCTACTGACACAGAATCTGTCATCAAGTACACTGCGCACACTACTAAAATTGTAAGCCGGTTTTGACTCACCTGGTTCAGCCAATGGCAGTGTAGTTTTCTATCTGAATCCAATGGCAATTCTACCTTTGCTTTTAAATGAATGTTGTCTCAAAAATCAATAGTTAGCATTTGAATCAATGATATTTGTGTATCTCACATAGTGCTGGACAGCACAAAAATCAAACAAAGTGAAACTTCCATAGGAAAAAGTAAGTGACAAAGTTCATATGCAAACCATGATGGTTCAAGTTCCAGAAATGAAAGCAAGCATGGCTAAGCCTAATTTATGTTTGCCACGGAAACCTACCAGGCTCCGAATTTTCACTGTTGAAGCATCTTTTCCATGTCACATTTTGCAGCATCCAGCAATGAATCATTTTATATTATTTTATTAAAAATATACAGAGTTTAACATTTAGCACTGCCTAATATTGTTTTAAATGAAATTATAGAAAATAATTTATTGCTGGATGCTGAAAAGTCCCAGTTTTACTAATAGCGATACAATATCTGTCACTATTGCCTTGCTTACCTATTCTGGGACAAAAGTACCCTTGTCCAAGCTCATAATTCCACCCTCCCATTAGGGAAAGTTCCAGAACATCTAAAACAGAAAGAACACAGACCCAGTCTGACTCCCATGTCATAGGCCCATGTGGGATACCCATCCTCTTTTTATTGGATGACTAGACAGATGTGTGCAAATTCGCTTGTAGAAATTTGCCTTTTTCTTGTTCCAAAGACGTATTTTGGCAATTTAATCTGTTAATCTTGTTAGATTAGAGGTCATTATTGTGTTGTGTTTATCTTGCAATGCTCAAATAAAATTATACCCTTCCCTTCTCTGGTGATAGGGTATTTGCTACCCTTTTTGGCATCTGGAATGTTATTGCCTCTTATCATTATTATAATATATATTGGATAATTCTGCAATTTTAGGGTAAGTATTTACTACCCCTTCACATCCGGAATTTTGTTGCCTCCTGTCATCATCAATATAATATATACAGTCAAACCTGTCACTAGCGGCCACCCATGGGAAAAGGCAAAACTGGCCTTTGTACACAGGTGACCTCTGTACACAGGCTCACCTTTTACAATTGGTTTTTGAACAAATATCATGTGCTGAATATGTTTATCGTTATTATTATTATTATTATATTATCAAATTTATTTTATGTGCACTATACAGCAAAATCATAAATTATAGGTATATGTTGTTCTATCCCAAATTTATGTTCCACACAAGATTACTGTATCCTGCTTACTTTAATCTATCCTATAAATTAAGTTATCACTGACTTAAAATATACACCAATCTTAGTTTTTTCACGCTTTAAAAACAATATATGGATTAGTCAGTTGTTCAACTCGTCAAGATCAAAAGACAGTTGGCTTATGTGAAAAGCCTGTGATGAAAAGGAAATCAAATGAAGCCGTATATGACTATTCTTTGTGACCCATGAACCAAAATTTCGCTTGTCTTTACATTCAAGTTTTAAATATTGAATGACCCCAGACCCTTATGAAAATTGATGTAACTCGTATCTCTTCTCAAAGACAAACCTTTTTTTCAGAGATAGCTTTACTTCACAGACAAATTGATGAAGAACTATACCTGTCACACTGGCACAAAAGGCGACTTCCATCTCTGCTGCAATAACACAGCTACTTTTCCCCAGATAAGGAGGAGCAGCACCCTCTCAAAGCCCTTAGTCTGGTGAAGGCGACAAGTAGATAGCGCCTCCCTGAAAAGGCAGAGCAGCAATCATGCTCTGTAAGTTCTGAGGAGGGCTTCTCCATCAGATCAGAGAGTTGCCTGACCGGTCTTTCGTCGATGACTGGGCACCTGTCATCGAGTACTGGTCAATGGTCAGCAGTGGAGTCCCATCATAGGTATGGGGACAGGGTTTGGACTGATACCCCCCCCCCCCATCTCAAATCTACTGATCAATCCTGTTAGGTATAAAGAGTTGGTGTATACTTGTCCGACTAGGAAAGGGGATCAAATCAGCAATCACCCCCTCCTTTGTTCCCTTTCATTCTCTATGGATGTGGGGACATCCACTTCAGGTAGGTGAATCTTCCTTCCCCTTTATGGTGCCATGGATGCCCATGCCTTGGCCTTGAAGCAGTTCAGATGTTGCAGGTCACAAACCTACATTGTCTGCTCATGTGGAGTGAAACAAAGAGGAGGGGGGCTGGTCCTCTCCCTCCAGATCTAGGAGGGACAAGAAGCTTTCCCATCCTAAAAAGTCTGCTAGTAGGTGCAGTCCCATCATTCTCCATGAGGAGTTGCGGGATGAGGATACCCCTCTTCCCAAGAATCACCCTCAACAGCGCGACATTGTGTTGGAAAGTCCTGCCTCTCCTCAGGAGTGAGAAAAGGATGATGATGTCCTGACGGTTTTGGTGGACTCAAATGAGTTTATTGAGGAACCAGCTGAGACAATCCCACCTCCTCCCTTTGGATCCCATCCCAAGAGATATGTTTTTTTTTATATAAGGTTGAATGAAGTTTGCTGCCTCTCCCCCCCCCCCAATTTGTGTCCCAAGCCTTCGGGCTCGGACGACAAGAAAATTCTTTGCAGTTTAGAGAGACTCGGGGATGGCATCACATTCAGATCTCCTTGTACTCCCCCTTTCAGCCATAGTAATGGAGCTTTCCCAAAGGTTTTGAATGGTCAAGAATTTTTCAGGCGACATAAGAGGTAGTCTGTTCTCCCCTCCACACCGTTCATTCTCTTGCTTGATCTCATAAGCCCCCCCCCCCAACCCTTTCGGCTAAAACACGGTATTGGTGCTGAGAGTAGTCTCACTCACTTAAAAAATTGAAATGTTTGATAGAACATTTCAATGAAGCTCATTATATACCCTAGGGTGTCCCCTAGTCAGATCAAGTTAGATTTAGCTTGAACATGCATGCGATTTTGTTTAACCATTATTTCAATTCATTGGTATAACAACAGTTACAGACACTACACTTGGTGTATAACATGCAAGAAAAACAGCATGAAAACTTTAAAACTTTATTTTTTTTCACAGTAACATCAGTAACAGGATATCAACATTTAAAGTAAACAACATAACTGGAAGTGGTAAACAACTTAATAACAAAATCAAAACATCTATGACAAAGGTATCACTAAGAAAAAAAACCTAACCATGAAACTTTTGCATAACAAACATAAAAGACATAGAATAATCTTATTTAGGCATTTATCTAACACCATGAAGAATATTTAAACAAACAAAATCATTAATACTGGCCAAAAGTATTGCAAACTTCCATAAGAGTCAGAAGTACATTGTCCATAAAATTGGTTACAGACACTACAAAACTATAGCATTTCAATACAGCTGCAGAACCATACATATCTCCATAAAATTCACTTCAAAAATAATTCAACATGAACACATTGACTAGAATTATTCATTAAATGAATGTTGATTAGTTAATAAAATGATAAAACCACATTGTAACAGGTATATGTCCAATACTTGTGTTAAAATTATGAACTGGTAAATAGCACTTGAAAGTTTAATACTAAATAGTGTTTGTAAGAGTAAAATATTGAAGTATAATGAATGTTCAATAAATCATAGTCACTAAAGTATTGTTCAACCCAAGGTGCTGACTCAAACACAGACCCATATGTGATTGATCTTAAGGTTACAGACACTACACATTAAACCTTGACTTTATATTGTCATTTCAAATAGAAGTGCTTATGATTTTTTTCCAGATTTGACTTGAGCTTAGACAATTCAGCTGCATTAAACTTGAAATGACCCCTTTCATTGACTATTTGTGGAGCTTTTACCCTGTACAAGATAGCATCTAGAGCCTCTTGTGAATAATCATCTTTTTCAGGCCAAACATACATGTTGCCAGACTTTCTCATGTATTTAAGTCTAACTTCATTATGAAGAATGTCTATTACTTCTGCTAAGTATACATCTAGAGGTCCCTTCTTTGGCTTAAGTCCTACAGCAACAAATTCTCCAGGGTGGTATTTCTCTATTGGTTTCTCTGTGTTGGTTGGTGCTTTTTTGTCAACTTTGATCTTCTTTGTCACAATGTTTTGTCTTTCTGTTGACTTCCGTTTCTTATTAGGCTTTTCGCTTGTTGCTGAGTTATGATCTTTCTGGTTACTTCCTTGTTTTCTTTTCTTGTCATTATTTTCTATTGTTGATGGATTCTTGTCTTTAAGTTGTTTTCCTTTCTGACTTAAATTATCTTTATTGAGTACTAACTTTCTCATTTCCCAGGCATTAACATTTTCGCTGAAGTTGCATCTCCCGTCAACCTTCATGCATTGCTCACAATAACAGCTCAGATTTCTTATGCTCAGTTCATAATCATTGCTTCCTGACTTTACAGCATGTAATTTTCTTGTACCTTGCAGTGTTTGCACATCAGTTTCTTCTCTATTTCTCTCAACATCTTTAACAAGGATGAACTCCCTTCTCGAAACTGTTTTAGCTTCATTATCTGTATTTTCCATTTTCAGTTTCTCTGTACAGAAATGATATACATCTTCTGCACAACCTATCACCTTTCTATTGCTGATTACAGCTCTGTAGCAAGCATTCTTGACTGTCGCACCGAGACCATCGCAAACACTCTTTCCATGTAATGTTTCGAAATAATTTCGTGTTACAGATGGCTTTTTCCTCAGACTTATGTCAGCAAAGGCTTTCTTCCCCTTATACTGGGCAGCACAGCCATCTGTCCACTCATGGATCTCCTCTACTTTCACACCTTTCTTCTTCAGAATTTCTATAGCTTTGTTCTCAAAAGTGATAGCTAAGTCTGCATCATGTTTGAAGATTTGAATCGGAAAGTGATTGCTGTTTTTTTAGTAGTCTTGCATCTTTTCTTCTTTCTCTATCAACCCTTTTTAGCTCCTCATGTTTCGCCTTATTTTCCCTCTGTTTTTTTCTCCAGGCTTGTACCTTTAGCCTCGTCTTCTCCCTTCTAGCTTTAATCTTCTGTTCATCTTCTTCTGGCTTATCTTTGCTTCCTAAAAGCAAACAACTTCATTCTCATTTTTGTTCCTCTATGTATACGGATGAAATTTAGACTTTACAAAACATACTTGTAATGAGTACGCAATATGCTTTCATACATAAGCAAACTGGAATAACCTGTAGATTCTTAAAGAAAAGTATCTGATTGAAAAAGAAATAGCATAAAACCTGATGATTATTCAATGTTCTAGCATTTACAATGATTGCACACTTTCCTTAATAATGTAAACAACAGTCGGGTCAATTCACATGTCTAGTAGTGTCTGTAACCATTTGACAATATCAGCAATGTATCCAATACTAAGTCTGAGCTCATTGAATTCTCATAATATTTCTGTTTGAATTTACTAGTCTAATGATATGGAATGCAAAAATACTCAGTTTCAATTGCATATTGTAAGAAATCACTGAAAATGTTGCCTGTTATCAGAAATCTAGATGAAAGAAACTATAAATATACCAAAATATTACAAATTGCAGACAGACAATATGTCAAAATTTAGCCTTACACATCAATACTGTAATAGGAAACATAATTTGGCTTCATTTTTTTTAAAAAAAACAGGGATAAAGTCATAGACAGTATAAAAAGGGGATATTGGTTACAGACACTACAATTTAAGAGTGTGGTTTACCATTCAATACAAACTTACCAGAGTTGTTCCCAGAGGTTTGCTTTTGTCGTCTTCCCATGTCTTAGGGATGTACCATGGTAAAGAACAGAAAAAGTAATTAGGCAGCTTCTTCTAGGATAAGAAATTCAGGTTACATTGTCTTGTAGTAAATTACTCAAACAGACAGTGCTGCAAGAATGATGCAATATTCAATCAAGAGAGTTATTGCATCACTTTTTTGCTCTTGGCTGCAGAGGTAAATAGATGATGCAACATTACATCACATAAGATGGAACTTTCTATTGAGAAAAACAATGTTTTAATGACAAGTAGAACAATACTTTTATCTTTCATTTTTATACCTGTTTGTGTAGTGTCTGTAACTTTTTTTATTGAGTTGCTGTTTTTTAATGGTACAATACAGCACCACCAATTTTGGCCAACTTGGACATCACATGGATACACATGAGCCTTTGTAGGATTTATACTTTTCCATAATGAAACAACAAAATTATTGCCATATAAACTTGTAAAGGTTACAGACACTACAAAATTTAGAACTGGAAAGTTTGACAAAGAACAAGCTCTCAATCGAATATCTTGGCTAGCCATGTGATTTAAATGGTTTTACTACTTATTATAATATAAAGTCGAGTTCTAGATGTCAATAAAAGTTATAATGAATGTTATTTTGTACAAAATGTTGGCATATAACAACAGATTAGTGTTTGAATTTCAGTGTTGAAACAAAACTTCTACTGACGGTATTTTGCTTATAAAATCCATAATATTTTACCGATTTCTTTAATTCAAGAAGCAATATTTGCAGGATAGAATTCTGCATAAAACCAGACCAATAAATGCATAATTTCAGTATGATATTTAGAGAATTCTCTATTTTATATTCAAGCTTTTTTCGAGTGAGACTACATAACGCTCAAAAATGGCCATTTTTAGAGCTTGTTTCCATGCATATCTCAACAATGGGTTACACTAACCTCTTGAAATTTTCAGGAAAGTAAGAGAGGTATATGCCAGGCTTACCAATCTTTAAAATTGGTTCATATCTTGTTTAATTTTTCTATTTCATGCATATAACATGAAAATTCCTTTATCAGCACCAATACCGTGTTTTAGCCGTTAAATGGAAGCTGGGGCATTGTAAGTGGGGATTCCTAAGACACAGGAGGTGCTGGAGCTTAAGGTTCATATGCTCGCCACCATAGCCTTGCATGCCAACCTTTTCTTGTCAGCCTCCTTGAGTCTTCTGAAAGACGAATCTTCGTCTCCAGCTACAATTATTGGAGGTGGTAGCCAAAACGTTGGGGCATGCCTTGTCCATATTCATGGTGCTGTCAGTGGAGCTGACTTGACCACAGTAAGAACCTTCTTAGAGCTGCTCCTTTGAGGTCTCATTTTCTGTGGTATCTCAGGACCTGAGAAACCAACAACACCAGTCCCACACAGCCACTCCTGGCCTGTTGAAACTAGCCAGGAAGCGTGTTCATTCTGACTGATCCTCAGGACCTTCTTCCAAGTTTTTAAAGAGGATGCAGCCTCAACAGTTTTGGAAGCAACCCCAATTCATGCCTCCCTCTTGCCAATCTTTAGGTTGATGAGGCTGCCGAAAGGGCCAAGAGAGAAGTCTGCGGACTTTCTATACTAAAGGAGGGCATTTCCAGGAACATCCTCCTCTTTCAATGACCCCCATTCTTTTTCATCAGTCAAAACTGGTTCACTTAATGGAAGCGTGCAGTAGAGAGGGTGGAAAACAACCTTCAGGATGCATACCTTCAAAATTTTTCCTCCTTACAGGAAATACCTCTGGTTTTGCCTTGATCGTGATTTTTTTCCAATTTTGAGCTCTGCCGTTTGGCCTAGCCTCTGCTTCCGGAGCTTCTATCAGGGTGATTGGAGTAGTTGTCTCCCACCTGAAGGCTCTGGTGATCCCTATCCTCCAGTACTTGGATGATTGGTTGATGCACAGTGACCTCAATGAGTCCCTCCTGCAAGATCTGTCCCACTGCTGGTCCATGGTGATGTGTCTAGGACTTATTCTGAACCTAGAGAAATTGGAGGAAGGCTTTACTTGTGCCCTCTCCAGTTTCTTTTTCTGACAAACTGGAGACTGCACAAAGATCCTCTGTCAATTGGATTTCTAAGGGGTCAGATTTTCATCACCATTTGAGTTGTGGACTAACCAGGACTGGTTTCTGACTGGAGTCCCAATGCAAACCCCTGAACCCCACTCCTGTTTGTACACCAACTTGCCAGATTCGGGTTGGAGTGCCCACTGAGAGGCAGAAGGGGTAGTTCTTAAGGGATCATGGTCCTGGAAAGAAGCTTCCCTTCACAACAACAATCTTGAAATTAAGGCAGTATTTTAGTCCTATAGTGGTGTGTCAACCAAATAAGGAGTCAGTGTGTGGTTGTCTCCGATGATGCATTGGTAGTAGTGTATGTCAGGCAACAAGGAGGGACACATGCTCCTTCTCTTTGTGTGAAGGTTTGGAACCTCCATCACTGGGCAGCCTCTGAGGGAATTACTCTGTATGCACCATATTCCAGGCAAAAACAAATATTTTGGCAGAGAGTCTGTCCAGGACAGGCAATGTAGTCCTCATGGAGTGGTCACTGCACCAATCCATAGCAGAATTCCTGTTCAGATTGTGAGACCCTTGGTGGACTTATTCGTGATAAGACTTGATCAACAAGCTCCCCTTTTAGGTCTCCCCAGTCCAAAGTTCAGAGGGCCTGGGCAGTGGATGCCTTCAGTCTATTGTGGGATCATCTGTTGCTTCTGCCTTCCCAACTTTCAGAATGATTCTGCAAGTGCTCCACAACATCAGAACTTCAACTGCTAAGCTCATTCTAATAATCCCTCTGTGGCCCCAACAGTCATGGTTCAGTAATCTGCTCGACCTGTTGGTAGACTGACCCATGACATTACCTCAAAGGAAGGACCAGCTGTCGCAGCACAGGGGGTCTCTTCTCCACAGAAGCACACAGTTTCTCCACTTTCACGCTCATTTCAAGTGATCAATCCGCAAGGACAAGTTTTTGAGCAAGGTTGCCAACTGTACCATACAAGCTAGGATATGGTCCATGTCTAAGGTCTATGATGCAAAGTTGAGAATCTTTTGCAATTGGTGCAGTAGGAAGCACATTGATCCTAGCTGTCCCTCTCTGAGTGCAGTGGCAGATTTCAATGTTCAGTCTCTACTGTTAAGGGCTATAGGGCAGCCCGGTCTAACATGCTCAAGTTCTCTAAGGGTCTGGACATTTGTTTGGACCCTCATTTTTCCATTCTTACCCAGTTTTTTGGGTGAAAGACCAGCATCCTTTGGTAGTTCCACTCCCTATTGAGATCCCCAGTCTCAGTCGTGTCTGTGCTGGGGATGATCAAGATAGACTTCTTTGCCCAGTTAGGACTTTATAGTTCTATTTCGCTGCTTCAAAAGAGAGAAGGAAGAGTTGGCAGCATCTCTTCATACCTATTAATGGCTCCACGGAATTCTCAGCATCCACCATCTCCAGGTAGATTGTCCTCACTATCAAGGGAGCTTATCAGTACATCACTGAGAGGGACCCTTCGTTCATGTGAAATAAATGCCCATAAAGTTATTGCTAATTCATTGACCAATCTTAATCATTCGTCATTGGAGAATGTTATGAGAGCCATATTTTATCGGTCACACACTACTTTCTCCTCCTTTTATCTTCTATGTTTGGTACACCTGAGCAAAAGGATTTTTTCCTTGGGCCCAATAATTATGGCAGAAAAAGTGGCCCAATCTCTGCTACCAGGTTACAGTAAAGGACACTTATGCCATAAAGGTGAGTATATTATTTTTAATACCAGTTTTTTTAAGCTATCAGCCTCCCTTTGAACTGGCAAATTCAGCAAGGCAATACTGACAGATGATGTATTACTGATATTAAAATGTAGTTTGTAGGGGGGGGGGTGTAAACTAATTTTAATTATGTAATACTTACCTGTCACTATTGCAAGATTCCTTCCTCCCACCCCACTCTGATGTCCTAAGACATTTTCTAGGTCCAGGTAAAAGAGGAAGGGTACCCTGCATCGTCCTATGATGTGGGAGTCAACTGGGTCTGTGTTTTTCTGTTCAAGATGTTCTGGAACTTTCTGGATGGAATTATGAGCTTAGACACAGGTACTTCATCCCGGAAGAGGGAAGCATAGCAATAGTGACAAGCAAGTTTTACATAATTAAAATTAGTTTTACACCCCACCCACCCACAAAAAGCTACATTTCAAGGTGTGTCCCTGTTGTGTGGATTTTCAGTCTCACTTGTGTCCCAGTTTGCAATTTACACACACACACACACACACACATACATACATGTTGCTTTGTTTAGCTTTGATACCCAAGGTCCGTCAAAGTTGGAAGTTTTCTTTCAGTGTTTTTTAAATCTTAAAGCATTTTAAATGAATTTTAAAACATGCTGAAATTCTCTTTATTTTGATACAAGTCTCATTGAAAATGTATAAATGTGGTGTGAATTTATGAATTTTCGAGAAAACAATTAATAGTAGCACCTATTGTTAGACTTGTTATATTTTGCAGTAAACCTTGAACTTGAGAGTATTTTGCAGTAAACTGTTAGTCAGAAAATGACAATGTCCATGAACTTGCAGTTCACTTATACTCAACTGATAAAGGCTTATTTTAATAGCAGCAATACATTTACCCATCACTATTATATAGCTTTATTCCTTTTTCGTGTCGAAAAACTCGTCCGTTCGATGTGAAAACATTCTCCCACTTAAAGTGGAGAATTTGTCAACAAGCCACGTCACGCCCGTGCATCTCTCTGCGCCTGCGCGAACATTCATCTTTTTCATGGACGCCATACCTGGTGGTTGTGTCGCAAAAACGTAACCTGAGGAAATTGTCTGCTGCGGTTTTTCAACTACATTTCGGACTTCCCTCCTTCTAAATTCATCTGTGTTACAGTTGTCCGTCTCGGCTATATGTGTTTTATGCTGCTATTCGTCAGTGTTTAGTTCTAGGAAGAGTTTTTCTAGTTCTCCACGTGTACTCTACCCTTAGAGGGGTTAGGGTAAACAATATATCTTGTTTCTTTTCAGGTACACGGTAAGTCGTCTATGTCATTACAACGCGACATAGAACAACTGTGATAGCGCCGCAATTAACAGGCGCATAATTTTACAGAATTAATATTTCATTTATATATTATTCTCCTACTATTTCAATTGTTTCTTTATTATCTACGCGTGTCGCGTCGCATGCTTTTCTTGTATTTTCCTGAGAACAATAAAGCTTGTCAAGTGAACTAGCTTCTAATATCTCTTGGCAAGAACATATATATGTATATTGTTTACCTGTAGCAAACTAACCACTGTGGTGCAGATAGCCCGCAAGTATATGGTGAACGGGTATGTATAGAGTACGCGACGTACCAAAAAAAGGTGAGTTTTCTACGTGTAGATTTTAAAGGTGAGTTTACACGTTGTTATTATTATTGATTGATACTTCAATAATAATTATTTCAGATAATATTTATTTCAGATAAAAAGAAACAATGCCAGCAAATCAGTCTGTAGGTAAGTGTGGCCATAAGAAGGCCCCATGGGATACACACTCAGACTGTCTTACCTGTTCCAAGTGTAAGCGGAACAGTCGCTGCAATATCTGTATAAATTGGACCAATGAAACCTGGAATCTTGCTGATTCCAGGCGTACTTATAGAGGGCGGAAAAAAATAGTTAAATCCCCCTCATCGTCTGATTTCTCTGGATTTTCTTTTACAGGTACTCAGACTAAGGCAACATACAGCAAGAAGGCCACTCTAGTTCACAAGAACATTCCGGGGCCCCAAGAGCCTGCACCAGCCTCCCCGGACATAGTTGAGGTCCCTCCTGTAGGGGCCAGTGAACGCTCCAAGAGTAAATCGCATCTCCCGGGAAGGGAGAAGACGAAAAAGAGCAGTAGTGTGTTACTTCCTTCCACCAGGAAGGAAGTGTACCACTCCAAACATTCCCAAAGTAGCGTGTCGCACCCTCTCGAGGAGGGGCTACACCGCACCTTGGGTAGTAATGAAGACAGACGGACATCTGAGATGTCGTCTGACCGGTCACTGACCGGTGACCGGTCCGGTCACCGGTCAGTGTCGGGTGACCGGTCTTCCGGTCACCGGTCAATGTCTTCTGACCGGTCACTGACCGGTCCGGTCACCGGTCGGTGTCGGGTGACCGGTCCGGTCACCGGTCAATGTCGGGTCACCGGTCACCGGTCACCGGGTACCCGGTACCGGTCACCGGGTACCCGGTACCGGTCACCGGTCACCGGTCTTTGGTTGATCACCGGTTGCCGGTCACCGGTCACATCGTTCCGGTGACCGGTCATCCAATACCGGTCGCCGGTCACCGGTCATAGGCCACCGGTCTTCTCGTACCGGTCACCGACGTCACACTGATCAACAATCAGAGGCCTTATCGTACGGAAGGTCGCAGACCAGGGAAGGGGATCGGATCGGTATCCCCCCCTTCCCTATTATACCAATGAATCCATACGGGATGTGGGGACCAACATCTCATAATAATTGGCCCCTTATGCCCCCTTGGGCTACTGGACCCTGGACTCTGAGTAGAAACGATGTTGCGGCTCGTGTTCCGCCATCGCCTCCTCGCCAGGTAGCATCCACTAGTAGATCCCGACGCCTAGCATCATCCGCGAAAGGCAAGCGGTCTCGTCTTTCTCCTGAAAGATCTAGAACACCTAGAGCCCCTACTCAGCAAGTACGGGAAATGGCGCATAGTGCGCCTCTGTTACCTTCTCCAAAGGACATTGTGTCGCCCGGCCACCCTCCTGCTCGGAGTGTTCTAGATGATGATGCTGTATCTATCATCGTCGATTCCAACGAGTACGAACTGGAAGCAACTAGACCCAGCTTCCCTCAACCAGAGGAAGCGGAAGAGATATGGTCTTTTGATAAGGCGGTAAATGAAGTTTACCGCCTACTACCTACGGATTGTGCCCGAAACCGTCTGGTTCACAGTCCAAGAAGATCCTCTCCAGATTGGAAAAGATCTCCGGGGCTCAACCACAATCAGATCTTCTGCTCCTTCCGCATTCCTCTACAATTGAGGAAATATCACAGAGGTTCTCCTCAGGCCAGGACATCGCTAGTCGGCGCAAAGGGTGGGCTGTCCCAGCCTCTACTTTAAGACCTATGGTCTCTGCCTCTAGATACCGGGTACATTCCCCGAAGTGGCCTGTTAAACCTCCTCAATTGGATGCAGATGCATCCCAAGTCGGCTTGACAATGGGAACCTGGGCACGCCTTCCTATTAAGACGATCGAAGCCATTGAGCAGAAGGTCCGTCTTCTGACCACCATAGCTTCTCATGCGGACCTCTTCTCAGCTACGTCGTTTAGTATGCTGAGGGAGGCCTCTCTGAATCCAGCCGCATTACAGCGTGTGCTGGAAGCTGTTGCCAAGACATCTCGGCATTCACTCGCTATTGCAATGGCCCTTTCAACGGAACTCCTACACATCCGTCGTGATGTTGCACTGGACTCCTCGAGGGTCTTACTTAGCCACAGTAAAGACCTTCTAAGGGCTGCTCCTTTGGAAGCTGAGAGTCTCTTCGGAGGTCTCATTCCCACTGTGGCCTCACAAGATTTGAAGGACCATCAACATAGGTCCTTCACAACTGCACCTGGTCCATCGCAATCGGCCAGGAAGCGTACTAATGTGCATCGACCTCAGGGGCCACCTGCTAAATTCTTTAAGCAGGTACAGCCCCAATATAGTGCACAACCTCAATATAGTGCACAACCTCAAGTGAGACCTCCTCGTCAGTCAGGTCCTAGGTGTGGACCTAGACGCCGAGGAGCCCCTAGGAAGAAGTTCTACAACCCACCTTCCTTTCCCAAGGAAGGAGGGGGGGGACGGCCCTAGGGACTCGCACCCTCTCCTGCCATCCATTCCTCTCCCAAACATCCCTGTAGGGGCTCGCCTAGGCCTCTTTTCAGAGGCTTGGGCAAGTATCACGGACGATGGGTGGGTCCTTTCTCTTGTAAGCGAGGGTTACCGTATTCAGTTTCAGGAACAACCTCCACTATCAAGGACCCCCGTATTCTTTCATCAGTCCAATCTGGTGAAACTAAGGGAAGAGGTAAATACCCTTTTACAAAAAGGGGCAGTTGAGAGGGTCCTGAACGATCAGTCCCCTGCATTCTACTCCCAAATCTTCCTGGTCACCAAGAAAAGTGGGAAATTTCGCCTTATTATCGATCTCTCCCCCTTAAACCGTTTTCTTTTGGAGGAACATTTCAAGATGGAGACCACCTCCTCAATCCGAAATGCGATGCGGCCATCGGATTGGGCGGTCTCTATCGACCTTCAAGATGCATATCTTCACATTCCGATTTTTCCACCTCATCGGAAATATCTCCGGTTTTGCTTGGACCAGGAAGTTTTTCAATTCCAGGTTCTGCCGTTCGGAATAGATTCCGCACCCAGAGTTTTCACCCGAGTTATGGGAGTAATAGCGTCTTATCTACGAGTACGGGGAACCCCGATCCTCCAATACTTCGACGACTGGTTAATCCACAACGTTCAGGTTCAGTCCCTCCATCAGGATCTGTTCCGTTGTTGGTCCACAGTAACTCGATTGGGTCTTTTACCCAACCTCGAGAAGTCAGAACTGATTCCATCTCAAGACTTCGTTTATGTAGGAATCAACTTCCTCACAAACCAGAACTTAGCCCGGGTTCCCGGAGAGCGTATAGATCGAATCCTGGCACTCTTAGAGACACTACGAGTAAAAACCGTGTTGTCTGCTCGCCTTTACCTATCCCTACTGGGAACCTTGAACGCCGCTGCAGATCTGGTTCCCTTAGGACGGCTCCATATGCGCCCTCTACAGTTTCTCCTACTCGCAAGGTGGAAACCACACAAGGATTCTCTATCAGCTCTGATTCCTCTAGGACCAGATTTCCATCATCATCTGCGATGGTGGATGAATAGAGACAGATTCCTAGCTGGGGTCCCCATGCACGCTCCGGATCCCCACTCCTACCTGTTCGCCGACGCGTCAGATTCCGGTTGGGGTGCTCATCTAGAGCTTGAGGGGATAACTCTTCAGGGCCTTTGGACCCTACACGAGTCGTCCCTCCACATAAACAACCTAGAAATGAAGGCTGTCTTTCTAGCGTTACAAGGGTGCGTCGACAGGGTAAGGGGTCGTTGTGTCATGGTCTCCTCCGACAACACGTCCGTCGTAGCGTATCTCCGACATCAAGGAGGCACACATGCCCCTTCTCCGCTGGGCTACCTCTGAGAACATCTCCCTCCGAGTTCGCCACATCCCAGGGAAAAAGAACATCTTAGCGGACAGTCTGTCCAGGTCAGGCAAATCAGTTCTCACAGAATGGACTCTTCACCGCGAAGTGACAGAGTCCCTTTTCTCACTATGGGGAAGGCCCCTCGTGGACTTGTTTGCGACCAGGCTCAACAACAGGCTCCCCTTTTACGTCTCCCCAGTCCCGGACCAGAGAGCGTGGGCAGTGGACGCGTTCAGCTTCCAGTGGGATCGTCTGTTTGCATACGCCTTCCCACCGTTCCAATTGCTTCCCCAAGTTCTGCAAAAAGTAAGAACTTCCACTGCCCGGATCATTCTCATAGCTCCGTTATGGCCCCAACGATCTTCTAGATCTATTGATAGATCAACCCAGATCTCTCGCTCAACGGAGGGATCTTCTGTCACAACACAGAGGCTCCCTCCTACACAACAGCCCACACATTCTCCACCTTCACGCTTGGTTCATCTCAAGCGATCTATCCGCCAGAACAAGTTTTCGGGCCGGGTTGCCAGTTGCATCATTCAGGCCAGGAGAGCTTCTACATCCAAGGTCTATGATGCCAGGTGGAGAATCTTTTGTGATTGGTGCAGTAGGAAACGTGTTGATCCCAGCTGTTCCTCTATAACTGCCATTGCTGATTTCCTTTTGTTCCTTTTCGAGAACAAAAGATGTTCAGTTTCTACTATCAAGGGCTATAGAGCCGCCATTTCTAACACACTTAAATTCTCTCAGGGCTCGGAGATTGGTTCAGATCCACACCTTGCCGATCTCATTAAGTATTTTGAGCTACAGAGAGCTGTCACTCGCTCTCTGACGCCTAGATGGAATCTATCATGTGTTTTATGGTCCTTAACAAAAACCCCCTATGAACCATTGAGTGAGGCATGCTTTCAGGATCTCACACTCAAGACGGTATTTTTACTCGCTTTGGCGTCTGCGAGAAGACGTAGCGAGATTCATGCATTGTCGGTGGACACTGGCTGTCTCCGTTTTAATGGCAATTTTGAATCCGTTTCCCTCCTTTGTCAGCCAGGATTTTTAGCCAAAAATCAATTACCTGCGGTAGCTCCATCACCTATAGAGATCCCCAGTCTTAGTCGAATCTGTGCTGGGGATGACCAAGATAGGCTCTTATGCCCAGTTAGGGCACTGCGTTTCTATCTAAATGCTTCAAAAGTGAAAAGAAAGGGCAGGAAACGTCTTTTCCTTCCTCTTTAGGGCTCCGTTGATATTTCGGCCTCCACGATTTCAAGGTGGATTGTCACCACAATTAAAAGAGCTTACCAGTCCCTTACTGATAGAGACCTTTCCTTTATGGAACTAAAAGCCCATGAGGTTCGAGCCGTCGCTGCCTCATGGGCCTATCTAAATCACTCTTCTCTGGAGGACGTCATGAAGGCAGCATTTTGGCGATCCCATACTACCTTTTCGTCCTTCTACCTCCGCTCATTAGCACATCAAAGCGCAGGCATATTTTCTCTGGGTCCCATAGTTGCGGCACAACATGTGGCCCAGAAGGACTCCAGCAAATAGTAAAGTGGACATCTCCCCTCAAATGGTGAGTAGTTTACATTTTTCCTCTGTTTTTGATCAGTTTAACATCAGCCGACCCACCTAACTGACAAATTCAGCTATATAATAGTGATGGGTAAATGTA
This sequence comes from Margaritifera margaritifera, assembly GCA_029931535.1. Taxonomy (NCBI): domain Eukaryota; kingdom Metazoa; phylum Mollusca; class Bivalvia; order Unionida; family Margaritiferidae; genus Margaritifera; species Margaritifera margaritifera. Next base: position 179,187 of record JAQPZY010001172.1, read on the forward strand.
TTGCTGCTATTAAAATGTAGTTTTTTGGGGGGTAAAACTAATTTTAATTATGCAATACTTACCCATCACTATTATCAAATGCCCTCCTCCCACCCCGCTCTGATGCCCTGGCGTAATTTCGTCTATGAAAAAGATGAATGTTCGTGCAGGCGCAGAGAGATGCACGGGCGTGACGTGGCTTGTTGACAAATTCTCCACTTTAAGTGGGAGAATGTTTTCACATCGAACGGACGAGTTTTTCGACACGAAAAAGGAATAAAGCTATATAATAGTGATGGGTAAGTATTGCATAATTAAAATTCGTTTTACCCCCAAAAAAACTACATACCACCTATGTATAACTTGTATGTCACTTATAAGTGATGTAGGTGAAGCATGGATTCGTATATTTTTCGCTGATAATATACTTACACTTGTATATGCTGACATTTCACTTTATTACAAATGGAAATTATAAGTAACTTGTAAGTGACCTATAGGTCCTCAATAAGTGAAGGATATATCACTTGTAAGTCATAATAAGTTATTTTCCTAAGGGATGCTGAGTTAGCATCTGGTTATGTCAGCTTGTCAATTGGACATCACTGGCAAAAATTTGCATTTTTAAAGCTCTGATCTGCAGAGAAGTTTAAGAGACATAAAAGCCCCTTTCAGCTACTTTACTTTTTTTGTCACAGCTGCAAATCGACTAACACCAACTATACAACCATCAAGCACTGCAGTACACAAAGAGATGGAGGAGTCCAAAGGTGCTTGTGGTCACACTGCATTAGATGAGCATCATGATATAGATGGAGGAATGAAAATATCTGTACCAGCACAGACCAAGAATGGAGACCAAGGCAATGCAAAAAGACGGCGGAAGAAAAGAAACAAACGGAAGGGTCAGCTACCTTCAAGTAATTGAAGAAGAAATGTTTAAAGTAGGTATTTTCATCATTATGTCACTTAATTTTTATAATTAGGGCATAAAATAATCTTAAGAAACTGAGAATTGATACAATTCTTGATTCATCCAGGCACAGTGTTATAAACACCACAATGTCAGTATTATTTTTAGCTTATAGTGAGGTGCTGCATCCATCATACATTGTCCAACAACATTAATTGTTCTCTTTTCAACATCCTTGCATGTAGGCCTTTCAGCTGATCTACCAGTGTTATTAAACAGAAAATGTTTAAATAGGCATTAGCTGCATTTTTCAGTTTTACACAAGTGATCCTTAAAATGATTTTCTTATTCTTCAAACTTTTTTAGGCTGAGCACATGCTAAATAGATAAAGACATTTTGATAGGAGGTGATTTTTGTGTTTATTTTGTTAGTATTAATTTGCATTTTCCCCTGTAATACATGCAAGTGGAAAACAAAAAGTTAGAGTTTGATCAAAATGACCTGTTTGTTTGACCTTTCAGTGGAATATTAATAAGCGTAGCCCTAAATTAGCACCATATTTGTGTATTTTATGCTGATTGACTTAAAACACATAATTTTTTATAATTCATTCAAAGTATGTAAAACAATTTAAATTGAAGGATATAGTCCAATTTTGTCAGCGTATTACCACCGCCATCAGTCCACCTTTAATTATGATGCATTTGATTAATAGAAACCATGCAATAGAGAGAAGATTCAGACAGTTTGTGAATGTTTGCAGTGATAGTACTTAATAATGGTGAAAATAGAAAATCAAATAGAGCTTTCTAATCAAGTGTGCCTGACTTGGTTTTTGGTTCCATTCTGTGGTTATAGGGTACCACTAATAGAGGAGAAGGTACAGGGCAAAGTTGTGTGTTCTACAACTCTCACAATGTAGAGAAAGTTAGCATATGCATGTCTGTCTTTCACTTATTAGGGTTAACAGTTATTTTTTATCACTATTATTACAAAAGCCCTGAGATGTCTGAGGCTATGAGTCATGAGCTATCTGCTTCAGAAAATGAACTTGAAATACCACAAATCACACTAACTTGAAATACCACAAATCACACTAACTTGCCTGTTCTTAAAATATGGAAATGAGTGTTCACAATGTAGGGATTACTATTTTCTGAAAGTGCACTTATGAAATTTTAAAATATCAAAGCATCAAAATAAAAAATAATGTACCTCCAAAGTTCAGAAAGTGAAAATGGCCCTCCAGTGCTAGCAGTCTTTTCACGGATGCATATCAAAAAGTCTAGCTTTTTACTCTGAAACCCAAATCAACTCCTATCATTCAGATATCAGAATAAAGAAAATTGTTGGTTCTTTACACTTTTCCAAAGATGTACATATTCCTTTCTTATAACTGTGATATTCAGTGAGGAAATCCAGGGAATACATTTTCTTTAAAGTTTGTACCTTGTGCAAAAGTGCATAACTCTGCAGTGTAACCTTAAGACAAATTTTAACATAGGTGCAACCGTTTTTTTCTCTATTGTATATGATAATGTATCTTTTGTTTAAAAAAGAAGTTCATTATTATTGCTGCTGTGGGCAAAAGTTTATTTATTGTCAATAAAATTAAGGAAAAATAAATGAAAATGTTGCTTCAGTGGCACCCACATAGTGACTGATATATGAAGACTTTGTACCTGGTGACTATTGACCTCTGTGACCCAGATATGTTCCACCAATTTTCAGTTGTAGAATTTATTGGTGACATCTCATCAATAATTGTGAATAAAGTTGCATGTTCGTATCTTTTGGCATAACATTGTTTGCTGAGTTGAGAAAGTGAAATGCACATTCTGTAAATATTTGTTTGTATTCGTCTGGTACTAAGGAGAGGGTAATGCTTGTGAGACTTGGGTACTAATGCATACTTTTCTGTGGAAGAAATGCATGGTAGTAATTATTCAGAAAAATGGTATAAATGCATTAAATTTAAATATTTCAGCTCTATCACAAAAATTCACACAATAACAATATTGTTTGGTCCTCAAGGTGCTGCTCTGGAGTTTTGAGGCATCACTGAAGGAGGGAATGTACAGGGCAAAGTCATTGCTCTTCAACTCTCACAATTTACAGAAGGTTAACATACACTAATATTTCTTTCAGCTACTCGGGTTGACACTTGTTTATTATCACGATTAGTAAAGCAGTGTGCTGTCTGAAGCAGACAGCTTATGAAAAAATAACTGCTCATGTGTGTTCACGAAATGAAATTGAAATATCACAGATCACACAAACTTTGCCTGTTCTTAAAATATAATTTTCATAATGTAGGCATTACTATTTTCTGAAAGTGCACTTCTGAAATTTTAAAATGTCAGAACACTAAAAAATTATCAGCAGTTTTTATTTGATAATTTACCTCTGAAGTTCAGCATGTGACAATGACCCTGCAGAGCTAGCATTTTTCTGAGAGATGCACATCAGAAGTAAGGCCCAGCTTTGTACATGTACTCTCAAACCCAAATCGATATGTATCATTCAGACATCAAAATAAAGAAAATTATAGGTTCTGTAACTCTTCCTAAGATATACACATTCCTTCTTATAACCAGCATTACCAGTGGGGAAAACCCATAGGAATACTTTCTCTTTACATTTTTAACCTGTACAAAAGTATGAAACTTCATAGTGGAACATGTCATCAAACCATTTGATAATTTTTTTCCAATATTTAATAAATGCCTTGATGATTAAGAATGTGTCTGGTATTGTAAGCTTGTGTTGTACAATGTTAATAAAATACTCTATTGAATTTTGTATTTAAAAAATGCAGTTCCTAATCAGAGAGTAAAATACCCAGTTCATTAAAATCTTATCTCGAGCTCCACATAAGGGGCTTATTCCATTCAGTAAATAGGTATTGCCTGTACATTATGGCAGAATTATCTCACTCGTACAAGCGATGCACGGCGTATGCATTACTGCTGTAACTTTTTATCAGGTGGACCAAGCCCTGATAACTCTTCCAGTGAAAGGTCAGATGGTAAGGGCTTTGTTTTGGCAATGCTCTAACCATGGAGATGTTTTACTTTGATCATTGGTTTGCTGTTTTAGTGTCTAGGTTTGTAGTCATGTGACATTGCTGTCCTGACCAAAGTGTAACTGGGCCTGCCACTCTGTTATGAAAACATAGCAAGATGGTAGATAGGGAAGCATCCCTAGACAAAAGCACATTCCGTGTCGTCAAAGAGAAATTTAATCTGTCTGGTTTGACTAAAGTCGTTTTTTCATGTAAACAGGAACATATTTTGGGTCAAGAAATCTCTGTCAGAACAGGTTTAATTGGTCAGACCACCAAAACACACCTTGGGGTATGTTATTGAAGCTATAAATCTACATTCACCCTGGATGATCATATTGTTGTGGGTGCAATGACTACACTCATAATTCGCTCAAACTATGTACAGAATATCAGGGTTCGTACAAAGTCTAAAAAGTCTGGAAAAAGTATGGGAAAAAAAGAGTGGTTTTCAAAATTGCTTTGACACATTGATTAGGGGATATGCAGAAATTCAAATTACATTCTGTATTTCAATACATTTTTATTCTTATATACATCAATATCTGTTTTTCATAATGTTTCAGAGATAGATCAGATCTGTAAAGAGTATTTTAAAGCATTTGGAAGTTTTGTTGCTAATTAGTTTTATTACTAATTACATTGTCCAATTTTTACTACGGGTATGTACTATATTGTACTATGTAGAATGTTTTTGCTTCTATATATGTGATAAAGGAGACAGCTAGCTCAGCTGCTTGTATTTTGCACCTGCAGTCAGCTGTATCAGAAGAAGCAGACTTACGCCATATATGGAAAGTGCCAACTCAATGACTGTCAGGTCGACCTTGTTCTAAGACTTGCGATGCTTTTTAAGTTGTGTATACATGAAACACTGTTCCCATGATGCATTTGCTATGAGATGTACACGAGTTTTCATCCTTACTTATATGTTCTTGCAAAATTTGGCATAGCATTCCTTAAAAATTTTGAACTGGCAGAATATCTCAAATGAAATAGAGACTGTGATGCTAGTCCATTATCTATTCTTGGATTAAAAAAGAGTAACCTAATGATTAAATGCCTGTGAACAACTGTTAACATTTTCATCTGAAACATGGATTGATATTTCATGAAGATCTGGTATGTACATTATGACTCTGTTCGTTTTCTTGGACCTCAATGCATTTGGATTTGTGCAGATTGTTCCATACTATGACAATTCACCTATATGACGGGAATGAGCAGTGTTTGAAAGCAAAATTTTATTTTTTACATTATAAACAATACATAGGAAGGGCTTATCTCAACCTTGATCCCTAAACAGTTAACAGTTAACACTGATAGAAATTGTTCAATACTGGTAGGTCTGATTTGATAAACCAAAGTTATTTTCAGGGTAAAATTAGTTCTCTGTTAAATTTTTCACCTGAAAACATTTAGTACGGTCATCAGGGCATCCACACAAACTGCCCCCAAAGGCATCGGGGAGGCAATAAAAAAGATGATTTATCTGAGTATTTTTTACCCTAGCAATGGATTTTATAACTATCTGGTGGCTTCATTCAATGTTTTAAAATGACAATGGACAGATTAGCCACTTGAAAGTTACACAGAGAGATTGACTTCATGATTGGTTTGGTTTGATGGTACAGCAACATAAAATTAGATTATTTAATGCTTAGGTAATTGGAGTAAAGTGCCTTGCCGGTAGTATTTAAGTCCACACACCTTTGGTTGCAAGTCCATCATGCTAATCACTGAGTCACTGTGGCTTCTCAGATTGACTTGAGTATGGTGTATATAAGCAAGATAACAAATGTTGACACAATTATTCACATGACATGTCTTTACCTAAAATAATGACTTTCTTGCAAAGAGAAATGCTTCATTTGCATATATAGCATGGCTACAGTCAATATGCTCAAGTGACCACTCATAGCTGTAGGAAACCATTGTTTGGTTAGGAAAAACCTAGCCATTGACCACAGAAAGGAGGTGGCCATTTAATGCACAACATTTATATGGGAAATTAAACAGGGGGAAACTAGAACACAGTTTTTGTATACACTTCCATTCACTTACAATATTCATTCAAGGCACACATGAAAATCTAGGAGTTCATTTTCCTTTAAGTGAAAGACTTGATGTAAGAACAAATTTTCTGAAACTTCAAAGTTTAAAAAGTGCTCTGCCTAGAAGTTCGAGATTCATTGTTTCTGGTTTGAAAAAATTACATTTTTATAGAAGACAAATAATTGAATCAGCATAAGAAACTTGGTAAAGTCACAAGATATTTCAGTACATATAATTAATATATTTCTGGAAAAGTAGCATTGTCTCCTGTGATAATTCAGGAAAAATGGAAGAGTCATTTGGAATTTAATTTTCTACCAGAAGAATTGAAATCTATAAAGGACAAGGTTGGATAAGGGCGATTTTGACCCCCAAAGGAGCAATAAATTAAAGTGTTTGTAAGAGCATTTGTTATGGTTATACCACAATCACTATATGTCCACTGTAACATATATACATATGATATAATGAAACACTGTGAAGTACCAGTTAATTGTGTTCCTAAATAGGTGTGTGTTCATTCAAAGCCTAAAAAATTGACATATTTCCGCATCTTCAGAGTCGTCAAAAACTACCAGTGCAGTCGAGAACTTGTTTGATTTTGTGACAGAAGACACTTTTTGTAACCATCTAACACATGCAAATTTCATACATGTTCTCATTTGCACTCATCACTAATGAACAGAAAAATGAAGACAAAATGTGTTCTCAGTTCACTCTTTATAGCCTAGTGTCTGTTGCTACGTAGGCCTAGAAAGTCTATGTCACAGTGTCACAAAAATGCCATCTGTCGCACATGGGTCTATAAAGTCTATTTCACAGTGTCACAAAAATGCCATCTGTCGCCACATGGGTCTATAAAGTCTATTTCACAGTGTCACAAAAATGCCATTTTCTTTTCCAGTAAACAAAACTGACATTCAGATGTCGATTGACACTGGTATGGAAGATTGTATTTCTTTCTGATCTTGTTTTAGGGGTTTTTTTTGTGCAAATCAGATTCAGTCTGAATATTGGGATGAGGGTAGCTAAATATAGAAGAGGCACATGAATGAATGCTACCCACAACAATAAGAACAACAACAGCAAGCATCATATGTTATTTGTTTATTAACATGGTCTGAAAGAAAAGGAATGATGATAAGAAATAAAAATTGCTTTAATTTTTGTTTACTTTGATAATTTTAAATTGCATTTTTTATTTTAATTGGTTTTTTAGACTATATTCTACCGTTATATGACAACAGTTCTCACCAGAAGATTTCTTTTGATGTCTAGTTGGTCCTAAATGAAAATGTTGCCAGTTCCCAATCTGACATCCAGTATGGTCACCATGGCTGCTATCTTGAACATATTACTATCATTACTTCTCCTAATCGGAAAGTCATATTTCACCAGAAGACTTCTTATGATGTCTAGTTGGTCCTAAATGAAAATAATGCCCATCTGACATCCTATATGGCTTCCATGGTAGCCATCTTTAAAATATTGTAATTGCTACTACTCGGAATGGATGGTGATATTCATATTCAAAATGGTGACAAAGTTACATCCATTATGGCTGCCACAGCCGCTAATTTGAAAATCTTGTTATTTGCTCAAAAATATCAGAGATGGTTCAACACTCAGAAGTTAAAAAGAAGACATGATCTTATCTTGAATTCTGGAAATTCTTTTCAGTTAGTGGAGTGAGGGACTCGTGTTTGAATGTGTTCTTGTGAAATATATATGATTACAATTTTTATCCACTTGTAGATGAGCTCTTGACATCATTGTCAGGTCAGTCACTTGGTCAGTTTGAGGTTTACTGATTCATAAAACTTCATATTCACCTCAACAAAGGTCAATCTTTATATAACATGCCCAAGAAAGTTGTCCTCTTTTGATCATTAGGACCAGGCATTGACTTTTTCCCACTATCTGCTTGTCAAAGTAGTTCGGTATCCGTCACTTGTTGCCTGTGATTTTCTTATAATAATTTGTAACAAACTAAACATGGCTGTTTTCTAATTCAATTTATTGTCTGTTTTGTCTTCTGCTTGCTGGATTTATTTTCTGTTTTATATGCTTTGTTAGAAATCTTTGGATTCTTTTCTCTTTGGCACATGCAGCCATGGTGGTTTCTTGTCACCATGTATACACAACATCTGTTAAAAATAACCTAATCAACTGCAGTTGATTAAAAGGAGTTTCTTAATGACTTTTGATGATTTTAAGGTTGATTTAGATACAACTAAACCCAAACATCTCAATATTCTCAGAGTATCTAATGGATTTCAACCAGCTATATATTGATTAGACCTTGAGTAAGTTCAGTTTCATGTGTTTCATGACATCATTTTCAGGAGTTAATGACAGTGCATTAAAATCATGCAGAACAATTTCATTTTAAGCATTTAGTCCAATTTGTCAGCATTTTCCTCTTGCCATAAGCACAGTCCTTGTTTTATGATGGCACATTTGATCAATTCAATTAAGCTTTTGAAATAATTGTACATGTACTTTATCACTGAGAGAACACTTGCTCCAACAAAGCCATGCAATCAAGCACACCCTAAAGTAGTAGTCATGGTCACTAAGCCATTTGATGCATTCTCAAAGGCATGTTTAACATCTGGTCTGGTATTACAAATTTGTGTTCTAATAATAAAATTTTAAAAAATGCAATTAATTCCAAACCAGTGAGTAATTTAGTACCCAATTTATGTAATTCTGATATAGAGCATTCTTTATTCCTATAAGCCCCTAAATTGTCATAAATCTTGCTGTAAACCGCTTTATACAGGGCTACCTGACCATGTGTTTTGCCTCTGCTAAGGTAGTCTTTTATCAATGTAAATCTACACAAAATAATATAAACAGAAAAATGTTTTGATAATTACTTGTATAATTTACTAAAGTATTTGAGAGCTTTCCCATAAAGATACCATAGTGTGGGGAAAAAACTATGACAGTTTATGTGGGCTTAAAATTCATAGCTTTAATTCCATTTGTACAAGTTTTTTTGGCAGGAAAATAATAAAATTTGAGGTTAATTTTGAATTTTTTTTAATCAAGAATATCAAAGATGGTTTCAAAACTCAGCAGTTAAAAAGAAGAATTGGTCTTGTCTTGAATTCTGGGAAATTCTTTTCGGCCAGTAGAATGTTACTCTCTTCAAGGAACTTTTTTTTTTTTTTTAAATTAACAAACAACATAATATATAGCCATTAAAAGAATTTATCAGATGTCCTCCAGTAATGCCCATCAATGACATCTGAAAAGGTATAATTTCATCTTTTCACTTTTTTCATATGGTGCAATACTTGAGGCCTTGATGACCTTTGATTAGTAATTTTGATGGAAGTTATGATCTAGAGAACAAAATGGTAACTTTCTGAGTGATCTTATTTTCATGACTCGTGTGGCCAGGCCCAGTATTCTTAAAACTTTTTGAGCACAAAAAGACAAACACATGCTCCAAGTCATAAAATTTTGATCTTTTTTTATTTTCTTAACGGTTACTATATCAGCATTCTAAATACATGTAGTAAATACACTCATAATGTTTGGGGATTTGAGCTTGAGCTTGAATTTTGTGTTAAAAAAGTTTCAAGAATATTAGACCCATTTTCAAATTATGCATAGTTTTTTACTTTGCAAAATTTAATTTTATGAAAAAATAAAGTGCCAAATCATGACGTTAGACTCACAATTTTCCAGTATGTCTTCTTGAAATTTTCATGAAAATGCAGACATCTTCACACACTGTAATGTAGAAATATCCATACGTTATACTTGTATATTTATTTTTCTTCAGAAAAGCCATGGGTATGAAGAGCTGAACTGTGTACTTTTATTCCTGCATTGGTGAAGGAGCCATCCTAAACCAGTAAATGATTTTGGAAGATACAGTATTCAGGATGGTAGACAGACCATTTAACCCTGTACATTCTGCTGACCAGTAGACAGAAGATATGTGCATTTTTTTTTTACATGAGTGTATCATGGTTATTTTGAAAGATTACAAGAAAGAGGCAATGAATAGACATCAATCAGTCAGTTTGTATTTATAAGATTTTTAACAGTAATTTAGCATTCATTATGTAGAATAAGTAGAGGAAACTGTACAGATGATATGCTGTTTAGAAAATGTTACTTAAAATGCTAGTGGGGTTTTGTTTATGCCCCCCCCCCCCCCCCCCAACTGCAAGTACATCTTAAATGTGCTCCTGCCTGTCTCTACATCTGACTCTTGATCCATATTGTGCTCACAATTAAACAAAACACTGTATGTATGCCACTTTTGTCGCACATTTCTGTGCATATGTAGACAGCCTTTTCAGATTTTTCATGCTAGCAGTTTTTAATTTTTATGAGTTTTTGGCTGTACTGGTCACAAACCAGAAGAGCATATGTGATGGTCCTGTGTTCATCATCCATTGGCAGTTATTGGTTATTGCTATTCCTCCTCAGCCACTTAGAGGAAAATCATTAAACATGGCACACACTTTCATACTGAGATCTGATTGGTCCTAAATGAAAATGGTGCCCCTCAGACATTCAGTATGGCCACCATGGTGACCATCTTGAACATTTTGTTATTGCTACTTATCCTAAATGGATGATTATATTGGCATAGAGGTTTCACAAAACACTTCTTATGACATTTAGTTGGTCCTAATGAAAATGGTGTCAATCTGATCTCCAATATGGCTGCCATGGCAGCTTACTTGAAAGTCTTGCTGTCGCCACCTTCCCTGAACGGATGGTCACATCTCTATGGGATTTTTGGTTAAAAGACTTCTTACGAAAATGGTGCCAATCTGACCTTTCCAATATGGGCTACAATAGAGGCCATATTGAGAATCTTGTTATTGCTACTCCTCCTGAATAGATGGTGTATTGACATGGAGTTTCCACTGAAATATTTTTGTGATATCTAGTTTGTCCAGAAGGAAAATTATATTGATCTGACCTCATAAAATGGCTGCCACCTTGGCCCTCTTTAAAATCATATTATTGCTTCTCCTCCTGAACAGATAATTAATCTGATGTGGAGTTTTCACTAAAACACTTCTTGTACTAAGTCATTGGTCCAAAATGAAAATGGTGTCGATATTAACTTCCAATATGGTTTCCACAGTGGCAACCATGATAATCTTGCTATGGCTACCCCTCTTGAATGTATGGTCATATCAGCATGGTGTGTCCACTGAAACACTTCTTGCAATATGTATGTAGTTGGTTCTGTCTTGAAATGATGCTGATATAACCTCCAAAGAGCAGTCTTAGTGGCCATTTTGAAAATCTATTGATGCATACTTTTCCAGAACAGTTGATCATGTTATGGGGTTTTCACTTAAACAGTATAACATTTTGTAGCTGGTCCTAAATGAAAATTATGCTATCTGACCTCCAACATAGCAACCATAGTGGCTGTCTGAAAAACTTGTTATCACTAATCCTCTGTAAGGAATGGTGGCATAGATATGGGGTATTGATTAAAACACTTCTTGCAATATGTAATTTGTCCTAAATGAAAAGGATCCAGATCTGACCACCAACATGCCTGTGTTGTAGTAAATGGGGTTGAAAACCAGACCTACTTGACCCTGTGATGCAAGCAGAGGTCACAGCTTGTATTTTTGTTCTTCACTGAGCTTATGAACACAGTGACTTGTACAATATACAAATGTAGTTTGACAAGACTTTGTATTTAGTTGTTTAACAATGAATTGCATTTCATTTCAATTTTTTTTAATGATAAATAAATTGCTAATGGAACTTGCATACTTAAAACCAGGTAAATATTGTTTATTGAGGATTTATCAGGTAATAATTAAAGTTTTTCTTTCCTTATTATGATTTCCAGCAATCTGATTGGCCAGGCCATTTTGAATTTTTTTTGTTCGCACCTGTATGAACTGAAAAAAATAAAATAATTTAGCCCTGCGCACTGGCACTACTTTTTCCGACATTTGCATATAAATTTAATATGTGTAAAATATTTGCAAGCTACAGTGATGTAATGTTGGTTTACATCAACAACAAGGGCAATGTGATCATATCATGTTTACGGTGTATAATAAATAACGCTGTGAATAATAAAAGAAATTGACTTTATAAGGCTCTGAAAATATAAAGCTGAAAGTTGGATCAATCAAACATGCAGATAATCCATGGAGAGAGAGAGAGAGAGAGTCAGTCATTTGCAGGCCCTGACATTCAAAGTGTTTGTCCAAGTTACATTCTGACATGTACTTTGTAACTTTGTTACATACAGTAAGGCCCAGATGAGTTAATTGTTTGGGTGAGACTGACTAGCTGATTTCACCTCGCGATTAGACAGGCTTTGGATAGGCCTGTAGTCATATTTTCATGTTTTAAATGAAATTACAGCCTGAGAGAAAAACTGAAAAAGGTTACCATTCTCTTCAGTTGCAATTCCAATTTAAAAAAATAAGCTCTTGTAGATTTTAACTGTTAGGACTTTAGCATATTCACCCATGAAAACAGTGAAGCTGTCCTTGACTGTTGTAGAAAAGTTGGGGGTGGGGGTGGGAATCGGCTGAAACTAAAGCTAGTGTTGGGATTTATAGAGATGGTAAGCGTGTTTCTCAAAGGAATTTAATATGGATAGACCTTAATACAGCAGAGAAGTAAAACATAAACTGGGTTAATTGAACTGATGAGTTATAGACCAGATGTTTCAAAAAGTAAGTCAAGTTATGCTATTTTTTTAGTTTGCAGCCTTGCAATCATAATCTCTCTCTCTCTCTCTCTCTCTCTCTCACACACACACACACACACACACACAAATGCATGTGTGTGAACATGCACACACACATACATGCACACTATAAACAACAACTACCTTGTTTTTGTTTAAGAAACAATTCTTCATTGATATTAAACCATACCTGCCATATTCCCAGACTGTATTAGGGGCTTTTTCAGACTCAAAAAGTGTGTTTTGAGGTCACAATGGGGGTCAGTGTGCATGAATTTAAAGACCCAAAATAACAAAAATTGATACCAAGGGAGTTCACAGCATGCAGCATAGACATGTGTAGTTTAGATATGAGTTTTTTAAAATTATTTGCAAATGTTGTAAAACAAGTTTCTGTATGTTGAATGTTTTATATTAGAATCAAGAATGAATATATATGGTGCCAAGCTTGTTCAGGTGTAATAACTAAGGTGATCATATTTAAATACAAACAGTTTAGTTTTAAGCATTGAGTTCAAAGCTGTCAGCATATTGATTTTGCAGTAAGCACAGTGAACGTTTCATGATGGTTCAAACGATCAATATAAACTATGTTCCTTGCACATTTGAAATAATATTACTTGATCACTGTTAGAACATTTGCACAAATTGCCATATAATTTAATGCACCCTGAATTAGTGTTGATCCAGACTTGGTCTGTTATTATAAGTTTGTGTTTCATGGTGTTAATAAAGATTTTTAGATGCCTCAAAAGAGGCTGACGAAGTATATTGGATGAACCAATAATAAATATTTCAGATAAAAAGAATACTTTGAGGAGACTCACTGTTAGAGAAATAATATTGTATTATAAAGGCAAAGACAATGTTTAAAGTTTAAAATAACACTGTTCCTAATTATATAAATGATAAGTTGCATTACAGAGAATCTTTTAGTACACCAACTCTGTTCTTAATAAGTGCCAGAAATACAAAATTCATAAACCGAAAATGAACTATTTAAGAACATTTTTCAATATTCTCTCTATTTTGTAACTGCATTAAAAAGGAAATCAGACAGGTTACCTCCAATTCAGACAGAAACTTGGTGCATGTTCTTATTCAATGTCAGTGTGGTTGTGATTATGTGAATTAGATGTAGTCTTTGTGGCTCTCAATTGTTTAATAGGGGGTTTGGAGGTAATGCAAATGTTATTTGTGTTCATTTTTAAACTCATTAGAGACTGGATGATACTGTTGTTCAAACTTCCCTGCTATTCTCAGAGTGAATCCTGGTCAGAACTGAGTTGTTCTTGATGACCATAATTTTATCATTGTCAGAACTTTATCCGATGCAGTCTGACCATGAGATATGCTTGTCTCTATAGGAAAAAGAATATACATCACATTTGGGACTGACATCTTCATTGTTGAAAGGGTGGAGGTGGGGTGGGAGGAGGTGACATCATATTTTCAAGTTTAATGGGGACCTTACAGGTAATACAACAGTAATAAATGCCTCTGTCCAGTATGGGTGTTAACATTTGATCAACACAAATCAACTGTGCAGACATGAGCGTGTGCTTATTATTGTCTTTCAATCAACCTATTTCATGGCTAAAATCATTCTGAAAAGCATGGGTCAATAAAAGGTTGGTATTTTAACAAAATCAAGATAACGAATAATAATAAAGACAACTAATCTGAATGTTGAATATGTTCTGGTTTGTCCCGATGTTACATACATGTGGTGCTGCTATTTCGATGGATGTTGTACACTCCAGGATGAATTATTTTGATATGGTGTTTGCAGTATGTGCAAAAACTTAAATGCTCCCCCTTGCTATTGTGCTTTACAAAGTCAAACTCCGTCAACCAGGAGTTCTGAAATTTAGTTTTTCTGGGCTTTGCTGATAGCTTGTTGCTTCCTGAATCACAGAAAATGTGTTTTGACATTTTGCCTTCAAAAATGATTCACACTTGAACACTATTCCGACGACTGAAAAAATCATGCTTTGTGTTTTATATATGGAGTAAAATCCAACTTCAAAGAAATGTTGCTGCTGTTCACCAGCTTGCCAATAATCTTTAATACATATGGCTTAAACATTCTCATTCAAGGCAATGATGTGTAATAACTTTTGTTCTTCAACACGCATCTCTTTGATTTACCTATAACCTAAAATTAATTAGGTTGTTTCACTTTGTGAACTTTACCTATGCAAATTAGCCTAATGGGCTCCCCCACAGCAGTCTTCAAAGGACTTGACACATCACCCTAGCTATTGTCAGCCAATTAATGAAAATGTGAAATGGTGGTTGTTTATACCTGATCGCCTTGCCTTTTAATTGCCTCTCTGACAATCAGCTGTATGTAAACTGTCCCAAAGGATAGTTTTATATGAGCTCTAAGCAGGACTGTTTACCATTTATACATGCTACATGTTACGGGCATATATTGAGAAGGTGGGTTTTTCTACCAAAGATTACTGAAAATCGTGTTTTTCTTAACACGACCGTGTTGGGGGGGAGTATAAATCATGTTTTTAGCATGACACGTGTTATGGCAGGTATGGTAATCACAAGCAAGTCTTCTGATTGGCTGTATGCAAATTATGGATACTGATTGCTATTTTGCATGTATTCATGCATGGCTACACAAGGTTGGAACGGTCTATTTAACATACTTTTAAAAGAGTTTTAATTATTTGTCTTTATTAGATGTATAATTTCTGCACTGCAGCTCAGTGATATGGCTGTGAGGATGTGTGATGTATGAGGCGATTCAAATGCTGCGACTTCATGGGTTTGCAAGGTGTTAGAGTCGATGGGATTTTCCTTAATCCTCTTCACACTCTCTCCACCCTCACCACAATGTGTGAAGAAACAAAAAATCATATGAGCTGTACTGTTGGTTTATATCATCAAGATTTTGGATTAGCTACATTATGAGTGAAGTGTATGCATATTATTTATGCCTTTATCTTTGGAAATAATTTTTATCAAACTTTAGTAAAATAGATAAAATCAACATGATATGAAACTTTGGAGATAGGTAACATAGGGTTGTGGTCTTGCAATACCACATAAGCCTGCTTAGCGAAATGGTCAACTGTTAAGTTATGCAAGCCAGTTGAGCAATATCAGGCCAACTTAGGCCTTTTGTTGTTTGTTGTATGTCTGTAAGAAGTTTGGTCTGTCATTTGAAGCATTGATGGATTTAGAAATTTGAATTAAAGTGTATTTGTTGTTGTTAAGGTTTTTGTCTACCATTTGGTCATTACACAATGTATCTTGGCTATATGACATCAATTGACCACAGCAAAGGCGGTAAATTGTAATTTATTCTAACTGGTTGTAGTGTATCTTGATCTGTTGTATTGCAATAATACCTAATAGGTAAAAATATAAAATAAACTGCCCTTGAACAGTCTTTAAACTTCACCAAAAATTGACAAATTCAAAAACGTTTGCATTTATATTTGAATTGACCCCTAAACATGTATTTGTAAAGTTGAGGTTTTAGAGTTAAGATTTCCAAGTTTGGAGTAACATTTATTATTATGGAGTAATATTTACTATTATGGAGTAACATTTATTATTATGGAGTAATATTTATTATTATGGAGTAATATTTACTATTATGGAGTAACATTTATTATTATGGAGTAATATTTATTATTATGGAGTAACATTTATTATTATGGAGTAATATTTATTATTATGGAGTAATATTTACTATTATGGAGTAACATTTATTATTATGGAGTAATATTTATTATTATGGAGTAACACTTATTATTATGGAGTAATATTTATTATTATTGAGTAATATTTACTATTATGGAGTAACATTTATTACTCAGATATTTAGTACATTTTGATTATGGAAGGGCCTGATGGCAATTCTTTAGTAAAGGAATTTATAGGGTGTTTTTTTGAGCATTGTTTGATAGCATTCCATTTGGTTTAGTGTACTGATAGAGACTTGTATGAAAGTCTTATGGTGGTCTTTAACAGAATAAAAAAGAGACAGGTAGGGGAGAATATATAGCAAGTTTTGTATTGATTTGTACAGGAAAGTAGCCTAATTCTGAAATTCTGCAAGGTAGATATGCTGTTTAGATATTTAATTATTAAACACAATAGTGTATTTATTTGTACATTAGATATTTAATTGTTAAAGACAATAGTGTATTTATTTGTACATACAGGATTTTCATCAACATTTTCTTAAATTGATAGTTGATAAAACTTACATGCTGTAGATACTTGTACATACAAACTAATATATTCTTTTAATTTGGATTCATATCATTTTGTTTGATTGATTGATGTTAAAAATTCCATATCATAGATATGCTTTGTTGAAACTTATACATGTATATAAACACCATTGAATGTTGTTTCCATTCTGTTGAATGGATTGTTTAAACTCCAGGTGATTATTTTGAAGGACTTCATATTTTGTTGCATTGTTTGATGGCATTCTGTCTGGTGCAGTATGCTGTTAGAAACCTGTATCAAAGTTTTATTGTGAACTTTTTAACAGAATGAAAAAAGAGACAGGTAGGGGAGGATATTTAGCAAGTTTTGTATTGATTTGTACAAGAAAGTAGCCTGATTATGAAATTCTGCAATGTAGATGTGGTTTTTAAAAGCTTAATTGTAAAAAACACAATAGTGTATATATATGACATTATTACATAATTTTTTTTCTCTGTTGGGATGGATGGTTTAAACTCTATAGTTTAATAGTAGATATATATATGTATATAAAACACTGGTGTTTTATTGTATACACATAATTTGTGCCACCATTTTGTTAACTTGACTATTACAATTCCATATGGTGTATATGCTGGTTCCAAACTTGTTCCTAAAAAGCTATAATGTTTTTTATTTTTACAGGATTTTGCTCCCATGTTATTTTATTAGATTAGGCTCAATGTTAAAGTTTACATCTCCTTCTTGATTGAAGTTAGCGCTGACTTTATGAACAATCGAAACAAGATACTTCGCTGCATTTTTCAAGATGACTGTCCCTAAAGAGGGGTACTTGTAAAAGATACCTTAATTGTGAATGTTGCACTGATTATGCACAGGATCATTTTTGCATTTTTTAAAAATTTTAATCATGTACATGCACAGACAGAATATATGT
The DNA here is from genome assembly GCA_029931535.1 of Margaritifera margaritifera. Classification (NCBI taxonomy): domain Eukaryota; kingdom Metazoa; phylum Mollusca; class Bivalvia; order Unionida; family Margaritiferidae; genus Margaritifera; species Margaritifera margaritifera. Next base: position 197,054 of record JAQPZY010001172.1, read on the forward strand.
AGAAGCTGAAAGCACAGATAAGTCTTCAGAAATTAAAAAAGAAAAATTCCATGCTGACATTAAGGCAGTTGCCCAGTCTCAAAAAAGTATTAAGTATAGTTCACACACACACACATACACACACACTTCAAGACTGATACCCTGATCAATTAATAAGTAGTGGTCAGAGTCCTTGTACAGGATTTTTGTCACAATTTTAATTCGTATCAAAAATTCAGATTGGTGCACTCTTTAGCAGGGTTGCCACAGGTCCGTAAATTTTCAGTTTTCATGAAATTTAGGGAAAAGGCCAAGTCAACCTTACTTTAAGTCAGGGAAAATTGAAATTTTAGTCAAAATCAGGAAAAATTGGGAATTTTGTACTCTCAGTCTGGGAAATTGAATGTAGACAAGAAATTGAGAAAATGTGTTGTGTAATGCCATAGTTTCTTAAGTGCAAAATGCTTTGAATAACTCCTGTGGATTTTCGGTTGCTTGCACTTAGTTTAAAGTCAGCTATTCTTAAGAAAGTGAGAGAAACATATTACACTATGCCTAATGATGAAGACTGACACAATCCATGAACGTATTAGTTGTTTGGTCAAATAAGCTCTAGTAGGTTGTTCTTAGCTGCATTTATGTTAATGTTTGCTCTTTGTAGTTCTGTATTTAAGCTCTGTGAGTGATACTAGTAGTTTGTGACATTTAAAAATCTTATTGTATATCGTGTTCAGTGCTAGATTCCTGATTACAAATATCTCAGTTTTGTATCTGAAAAGACATTTATTGAGGATTTCCAACTAATTTCATCACTTTATAACATTACAGAATCATTAGCACTATAATTTTTTTATCAATGTATGTATGTTAGATTCACACTTGTACATTTTAAACCTTTTTAAATCCATCTTTTTCACCCCCCCTACCCCCCCCCAACATTTTTCAAATAAAATAATTAAACAAAGGCAATATGGGGCTGGTTTTAGGGGATCTGAAGGCTAACTTCATTCTCCCATGATATGCCCATGGAACCAGCAGCATAAATTCATTTAAAAATTAGCTGTGGGCTTATTATGAAACATTGCTTTCCTAGCATAAAGGAGGGTGTGGGGTCATATCATCAAACTTGGGCTTATCATTGGAGAAAAATATGGTCAATTGTATTCATGTCTGTGTATGACATGAAACATGTGGTCAGGGAGATTTACCTTTAGTCAGATAAAAGTTGGGGAATTTAGGTTCCAGTAACCAATGGAAACCTTGTGTAGAATACCAGGGGTGTTTTTTTGTGCACAATATTTATCTCCATTTTGAGTAGTTATCGTCCCTGATTTGTTATAAAAGATTCTATATTGTATTTACACTGTTTCAAGCATGTACATAAAGAAATGTGTGTGTGTGTGTGCATGTATAACACCATTGTGTTTATAATTTGTATGGGATTTTTATGTCCATTTTGGAAATTGATTATTTGAATTCCATGTGGATTTTTTTAACTTTGCATAATAAATATATCATTGTTACCTTTAAAGATAGCAAAAATAGGCACGTATAAAGAGAGGATATTCAGATTTTTTTTTTATTTGTGCAAGAAGTTTTTGCCAACAATATGCAGCAGAAATTGATTAAATTCTGTATTGTAGATTACTGCAGATTCACTATTGTTTGTGAGCTACAGATTTAATGGCTGGTACAAGCCATGAATTTAAAGACCCAAAATAACAAAAATTGATACCCATGGAGTTCACAGCATGCAGCATAGACATGTGTAGTTTAGATATGAGTTTTTTAAAATTATTTGCAAATATTGTAAAACAAGTTTCTGTATGTTGAATGTTTTATATTAGAATCAAGAACGAATATATATGATGCCAAGCTTGTTCAGGTGTAATAACTAAGGTGATCATATTTAAATACAAACAGTTTAGTTTTAAGCATTGAGTTCAAAGCTGTCAGCATATTGATTTTGCAGTAAGCACAGTGAACGTTTCATGATGGTTCAAACGATCAATATAAACTATGTTCCTTGCACATTTGAAATAATATTACTTGATCACTGTTAGAACATTTGCACAAATTGCCATATAATTTAATGCACCCTGAATTAGTGTTGATTCAGACTTGGTCTGTTATTACAAGTTTGTGTTTCATGGTGTTAATAAAGATTTTTAGATGCCTCAAAAGAGGCTGATGAAGTATATTGGATGAACCAATAATAAATATTGCAGATTAAAAGAATACTTTGAGGAGACTCACTGTTAGAGAAATAATATTGTATTATAAAGGCAAAGACAATGTTTAAAGTTTAAAATAACACTGTTCCTAATTATATAAATGATAAGTTGCATTACAGAGAATCTTTTAGTACACCAACTCTGTTCTCAATTAGTGCCAGAAATACAAAATTCATAAACCGAAAATGAACTATTTAAGAACATTTTTCAATATTCTCTCTATTTTGTAACTGCATTAAAAAGGAAATCAGACAGGTTACCTCCAATTCAGACAGAAACTTGGTGTATGTTCTTATTCAATGTCAGTGTGGTTGTGATTATGTGAATTAGATGTAGTCTTTGTGGCTCTCAATTGTTTAATAGGGGGTTTGGAGGTAATGCAAATGTTATTTGTGTTCATTTTTAAACTCATTAGAGACTGGATGATACTGTTGTTCAAACTTCCCTGCTATTCTCAGAGCGAATCCTGGTCAGAACTGAGTTGTTCTTGATGACCATAATTTTATCATTGTCAGAACTTTATCCGATGCAGTCTGACCATGAGATATGCTTATCTCTATAGGAAAAAGAATATACATCACATTTGGGACTGACATCTTCATTGTTGAAAGGGGGGGGGGGGACATCATATTTTCAAGTTTAATGGGGACCTTACAGGTAATACAACAGTAATAAATGCCTCTGTCCAGTATGGGTGTTAACATTTGATCAACACAAATCAACTGTGCAGACATGAGCGTGTGCTTATTATTGTCTTTCAATCAACCTATTTCATGGCTAAAATCATTCTGAAAAGCATGGGTCAATAAAAGGTTGGTATTTTAACAAAATCAAGATAACGAATAATAATAAAGACAACTAATCTGAATGTTGAATATGTTCTGGTTTGTCCCGATGTTACATACATGTGGTGCTGCTATTTTGATGGATGTCGAACACTCCAGAATGACTTATGTTGATATGGTGCTTGCAGTTTGTGCAAAAACTTAAATGCTCCCCCTTGCTGTTGTGCTTTACAAAGTCAAACTCCGTCAACCAGGAGTTCTGAAATTTAGTTTTGCCAGGGTTTGCTTGCTTTGCTGATAGCTTGTTGACTCCTGAATCACAGAAAATGTGTTTTGACATTTTGCCTTCAAAAATGATTCACACTTGAACACTATTCCGACGACTGAAAAAATCATGCTTTGTGTTTTATATATGGAGTAAAATCCAACTTCAAAGAAATGTTGCTGCTGTTCACCAGCTTGCCAATAATCTTTAATACATATGGCTTAAACATTCTCATTCAAGGCAATGATGTGTAATAACTTTTGTTCTTCAACACACATCTCTTTGATTTACCTATAACCTAAAATTAATTAGGTTGTTTCACTTTGTGAACTTTACCTATGCAAATTAGCCTAATGGGCTCCCCCACAGCAGTCTTCAAAGGACTTAACAGATCACCCTAGCTATTGTCAGCCAATTAATGAATATGTGAAATGGTGGTTGTTTATACCTGACCGCCTTGCCTTTTAATTGCCTCTGTGACAATTAACTGTATAAACTGCCCCAGGGATAGTTTTATATGAGCAGGACTGTTTACCATTTATACATGCTACATGTTACAAGCATATATTGAGAAGGTGGGTTTTTCTACCAAAGATTACTGAAAATTGTGTTTTTCTTAACATGACCGTGTTGGGGGGGAGTATAAATCATGTTTTTAGCGTGACACGTGTTATGGCAGGTATGGTAATCACAAGCAAGCAGCCCTGTCTTCTGATTGGCTGTATGCAAATTATGGATACTGATTGCTATTTTGCATGTATTCATGCATGGCTACACAAGGTTAGAACGGTCTATTTAACATACTTTTAAAAGAATTTTAATTATTTGTCTTTATTAGATGTATAATTTCTGCACTGCAGCTCAGTGATATGGCTTTGAGGATGTGTGATGTATGAGGCGATTCAATTGCTGCGACTTCATGGGTTTGCAAGGTGTTGGTGTCGATGGGATTTTCCTTAATCCTCTTCACACTCTCTCCACCCTCACCACAATGTGTGAAGAAACAAAATTCATATGAGCTGTACTGTTGGTTTAAATCATCAAGATTTTGGATTAGCTACATTATGAGTGAAGTGTATGCATATTATTTATGCCTTTATCTTTGGAAATAATTTTTATCAAACTTTAGTAAAATAGATAAAATCAACATGATATGAAACTTTGGAGATAGGTAACATAGGGTTGTGGTCTTGCAATACCACATAAGCCTGCTTAGCGAAATGGTCAACTGTTAAGTTATGCAAGCCAGTTGAGCAATATCAGGCCAACTTAGGCCTTTTGTTGTTTGTTGTATGTCTGTAAGAAGTTTGGTCTGTCATTTGAAGCATTGATGGATTTAGAAATTTGAATTAAAGTGTATTTGTTGTTGTTAAGGTTTTTGTCTACCATTTGGTCATTACACAATGTATCTTGGCTATATGACATCAATTGACCACAGCAAAGGCTGTAAATTGTAATTTATTCTAACTGGTTGTAGTGTATCTTGATCTGTTGTATTGCAATAATACCTAATAGGTAAAAATATAAAATAAACTGCCCTTGAACAGTCTTTAAACTTCACCAAAAATTGACAAATTCAAAAATGTTTGCATTTATATTTGAATTGACCCCTAAACATGTATTTGTAAAGTTGAGGTTTTAGAGTTAAGATTTCCAAGTTTGGAGTAACATTTATTATTATGGAGTAATATTTACTATTATGGAGTAACATTTATTATTATGGAGTAATATTTATTATTATGGAGTAATATTTACTATTATGGAGTAACATTTATTATTATGGAGTAATATTTACTATTATGGAGTAACATTTATTATTATGGAGTAATATTTATTATTATGGAGTAATATTTACTATTATGGAGTAACATTTATTATTATGGAGTAATATTTATTATTATGGAGTAACACTTATTATTATGGAGTAATATTTATTATTATTGAGTAATATTTACTATTATGGAGTAACATTTATTATTATGGAGTAATATTTATTATTATTGAGTAATATTTACTATTATGGAGTAACATTTATTATTATGGAGTAATATTTATTATTATTGAGTAATATTTACTATTATGGAGTAACATTTATTATTATGGAGTAATATTTATTATTATGGAGTAATATTTACTATTATGGAGTAACATTTATTATTATGGAGTAATATTTATTATTATGGAGTAATATTTATTATTATTGAGTAATATTTACTATTATGGAGTAACATTTATTATTATGGAGTAATATTTATTATTATGGAGTAATATTTACTATTATGGAGTAACATTTATTATTATGGAGTAATATTTATTATTATTGAGTAATATTTACTATTATGGAGTAACATTTATTATTATGGAGTAATATTTATTATTATGGAGTAACACTTATTATTATGGAGTAATATTTATTATTATTGAGTAATATTTACTATTATGGAGTAACATTTATTACTCAGATATTTAGTACATTTTGATTATGGAAGGGCCTGATGGCAATTCTTTAGTAAAGGAATTTATAGGGTGTTTTTTTGAGCATTGTTTGATAGCATTCCATTTGGTTTAGTGTACTGATAGAGACTTGTATGAAAGTCTTATGGTGGTCTTTAACAGAATAAAAAAGAGACAGGTAGGGGAGAATATATAGCAAGTTTTGTATTGATTTGTACAGGAAAGTAGCCTAATTCTGAAATTCTGCAAGGTAGATATGCTGTTTAGATATTTAATTATTAAACACAATAGTGTATTTATTTGTACATTAGATATTTAATTGTTAAAGACAATAGTGTATTTATTTGTACATACAGGATTTTCATCAACATTTTCTTAAATTGATAGTTGATAAAACTTACATGCTGTAGATACTTGTACATACAAACTAATATATTCTTTTAATTTGGATTCATATCATTTTGTTTGATTGATTGATGTTAAAAATTCCATATCATAGATATGCTTTGTTGAAACTTATACATGTATATAAACACCATTGAATGTTGTTTCCATTCTGTTGAATGGATTGTTTAAACTCCAGGTGATTATTTTGAAGGACTTCATATTTTGTTGCATTGTTTGATGGCATTCTGTCCGGTGCAGTATGCTGTTAGAAACCTGTATCAAAGTTTTATTGTGAACTTTTTAACAGAATGAAAAAAGAGACAGGTAGGGGAGGATATTTAGCAAGTTTTGTATTGATTTGTACAAGAAAGTAGCCTGATTCTGAAATTCTGCAATGTAGATATGCTTTTTAAAAGCTTAATTGTAAAAAACACAATAGTGTATATATATGACATTATTACATAATTTTTTTTCTCTGTTGGGATGGATGGTTTAAACTCTATAGTTTAATAGTAGATATATATATGTATATAAAACACTGGTGTTTTATTGTATACACATAATTTGTGCCACCATTTTGTTAACTTGACTATTACAATTCCATATGGTGTATATGCTGGTTCCAAACTTGTTTCTAAAAAGCTATAATGTTTTTTATTTTTACATGATTTTGCTCCCATGTTATTTTATTAGATTAGGCTCAGTGTTAAAGTTTACATCTCCTTCTTGATTGAAGTTAGCGCTGACTTTATGAACAATCGAAACAAGATACTTCGCTGCATTTTTCAAGATGACTGTCCCTAAAGAGGGGTACTTGTAAAAGATACCTTAATTGAGAATGTCGCACTGATTATGCACAGGATCATTTTTGCATTTTTTAAAAATTTTAATCATGTACATGCACAGACAGAATATATGTAGAAGCTGAAAGCACAGATAAGTCTTCAGAAATTAAAAAAGAAAAATTCCATGCTGTCATTAAGGCAGTTGCCCAGTCTCAAAAAAGTATTAAGTATAGTTCACACACACACACACATACACACACACACACACTTCAAGACTGATACCCTGATCAATTAATAAGTAGTGGTCAGAGTCCTTGTACAGGATTTTTGTCACAATTTTAATTCGTATCAAAAATTCAGATTGGTGCACTCTTTAGCAGGGTTGCCACAGGTCCGTAAATTTTCAGTTTTCATGAAATTTAGGGAAAAGGCCAAGTCAACCTTACTTTAAGTCAGGGAAAATTGAAATTTTAGTCAAAATCAGGAAAAATTGGGAATTTTGTACTCTCAGTCTGGGAAATTGAATGTGGACAAGAAATTGAGAAAATGTGTTGTGTAATGCCATAGTTTCTTAAGTGCAAAATGCTTTGAATAACTCCTGTGGATTTTCGGTTGCTTGCACTTAGTTTAAAGTCAGCTATTCTTAAGAAAGTGAGAGAAACATATTACACTATGCCTAATGATGAAGACTGACACAATCCATGAACGTATTAGTTGTTTGGTCAAATAAGCTGTAGTAGGTTGTTCTTAGCTGCATTTATGTTAATGTTTGCTCTTTGTAGTTCTGTATTTAAGCTCTGTGAGTGATACTAGTAGTTTGTGACATTTAAAAATCTTATTGTATATCGTGTTCAGTGCTAGATTCCTGATTACAAATATCTCAGTTTTGTATCTGAAAAGACATTTATTGAGGATTTCCAACTAATTTCATCACTTTATAACATTACAGAATCATTAGCACTATAATTTTTTTATCAATGTATGTATGTTAGATTCACACTTGTACATTTTAAACCTTTTTAAATCCATCTTTTTCACCCCCCCTACCCCCCCAACATTTTTCAAATAAAATAATTAAACAAAGGCAATATGGGGCTGGTTTTAGGGGATCTGAAGGCTAACTTCATTCTCCCATGATATGCCCATGGAACCAGCAGCATAAATTCATTTAAAAATTAGCTGTGGGCTTATTATGAAACATTGCTTTCCTAGCATAAAGGAGGGTGTGGGGTCATATCATCAAACTTGGGCTTATCATTGGAGAAAAATATGGTCAATTGTATTCATGTCTGTGTATGACATGAAACATGTGGTCAGGGAGATTTACCTTTAGTCAGATAAAAGTTGGGGAATTTAGGTTCCAGTAACCAATGGAAACCTTGTGTAGAATACCAGGGGTGTTTTTTTGTGCACAATATTTATCTCCATTTTGAGTAGTTATCGTCCCTGATTTGTTATAAAAGATTCTATATTGTATTTACACTGTTTCAAGCATGTACATAAAGAAATGTGTGTGTGTGTGTGCATGTATAACACCATTGTGTTTATAATTTGTATGGGATTTTTATGTCCATTTTGGAAATTGATTATTTGAATTCCATGTGGATTTTTTTAACTTTGCATAATAAATATATCATTGTTACCTTTAAAGATAGCAAAAATAGGCACGTATAAGGAGAGGATATTCAGATTTTTTTTTTATTTGTGCAAGAAGTTTTTGCCAACAATATGCAGCAGAAATTGATTAAATTCTGTATTGTAGATTACTGCAGATTTACTATTGTTTGTGAGCTACAGATTTAATGGCTGGTACAAGCCATGAATTTAAAGACCCAAAATAACAAAAATTGATACCCATGGAGTTCACAGCATGCAGCATAGACATGTGTAGTTTAGATATGAGTTTTTTAAAATTATTTGCAAATGTTGTAAAACAAGTTTCTGTATGTTGAATGTTTTATATTAGAATCAAGAACGAATATATATGGTGCCAATCTTGTTCAGGTGTAATAACTAAGGTGATCATATTTAAATACAAACAGTTTAGTTTTAAGCATTGAGTTCAAAGCTGTCAGCATATTGATTTTGCAGTAAGCACAGTGAACGTTTCATGATGGTTCAAACGATCAATATAAACTATGTTCCTTGCACATTTGAAATAATATTACTTGATCACTGTTAGAACATTTGCACAAATTGCCATATAATTTAATGCACCCTGAATTAGTGTTGATTCAGACTTGGTCTGTTATTACAAGTTTGTGTTTCATGGTGTTAATAAAGATTTTTAGATGCCTCAAAAGAGGCTGATGAAGTATATTGGATGAACCAATAATAAATATTGCAGATTAAAAGAATACTTTGAGGAGACTCACTGTTAGAGAAATAATATTGTATTATAAAGGCAAAGACAATGTTTAAAGTTTAAAATAACACTGTTCCTAATTATATAAATGATAAGTTGCATTACAGAGAATCTTTTAGTACACCAACTCTGTTCTCAATTAGTGCCAGAAATACAAAATTCATAAACCGAAAATGAACTATTTAAGAACATTTTTCAATATTCTCTCTATTTTGTAACTGCATTAAAAAGGAAATCAGACAGGTTACCTCCATTGTTGCATTTCAGAACATTTACTAAATGAATGAAATAATGATTTATGTGGATACTGTAGCTAAATTCTCCTGATTCCTTAATGTATTTTAGTGTGTATTTACTGTTTTGGCAGAGAAAGAGATAGACCGAACATGCATGATGATACTTTGTCATTATGTGAGTGACAAGGTGTCAAGAGAGATTAGTTGTACTAACTAATTTGAGTTACCCTCCTTAAAATTATTATTATTATTATTATTATTATTATTTGTAATGAATTACTTTTAATAGTGGTTAATGACTTCGTAAAATATACATTTTTTTACAGTGTTTACTATCACTGCTCAGTAGGTGGATTACTTAAGGACTTATTATATTTTAATTGTATTGTGTATAAAATTCTAACAGAGTTAGTTATGGCTAATTGTATAGGGTTAGTCATATTGCATGCAGTATTAGTGTGGGTAGTTTGCATATATGACTAACCCTAAACACAACTTGGTCAATGTATCACCTTGTGTGGTGCGATACTGTATGTATCATAATACTGAGGTCATGATGCAATACATATCCCAATACATACATGTGTATTTTGTGATATTTCTATATGACCAGCTTGTAAAGAGCCTGACATTTACATCAACGTCACATTGCATGAGTATCTTAGCATTTGCTCTCCATCAATTTGACTTTCAAAACATTCATTTTTTTAAAGTGGAGTTCCTCAAGTTTACTAGTAGTCTTATTCAAAGTTGCAAACTTTTCATTCCTCATACCATATATGCTAGCTTATAAGTCAAGTCCAATTGCAAACAACATAGAACCTGATGCGATCACATAATGCACTGGCAGATCAGAGTCTATGTTGTTTGTTCTACTGATTACTCCTAACAAACTGCATAGACCCAGTTCTGTCGGTGCATTATGCAGATCTGGCTTTGTGCAGTTTGCAGCTAAACGCAACTTATAAGTGAGTATATATGGTATGTTATGAGATGTATATGCTGTGTAATTGTGCAGGTGATGGTACTAATCTACTAGTCTTTTAATGGCAAATCTGTTATTGCAGCACTGATAAACATAGAGATATATACAGGACACCTGCTGATAAAGGCAGTGAGATTCTGCAAGACCTATATGTTATCTATATCAACAGGTTTGACTAGATCTCATTTTTATATAATTTTTTTAATTTTATATATATATATTTATATATAGTCACATAAGTAATATTAGAGGGTCTGTATCAGTTACCACATGGAACCAGTTACCATGCGATTGTTATTCACTCCTGATTCTGTTAATAATTTTGGTGAGATGCAGGTACAAAAATGTTTCTTACATTTTGTGTTGATTTTTTGCAAACCTACATTATAGAGGAAAAAATAGCGTCACTTGCGGCAACTGGTACAGTTCCGAAAATTTTATGTGTGATATGTAGTATTAATATAAACACATTATTTCACAAGTTTGTCATATGATCATGTAATCATCAATGCATTATTAATTTCCAAGCTAAAGTTTTTCTGCTGAAATACTGATTTAAGCAAGCCATTGTAGTCATAGCTGATTTAGTTTTTGCATGAGTATTGGACTTTCACACACACTTTGACTTAAATTTTAGCTCTGTTGGTTGTAATGGTATGGTCAAGCTCATTTGAGAATAATCCTTTTTGCACTAATACATTTTAGGAATCATGTTTCTATACAGGTTTATTTCATCAGGATAAAAGAGAAGCAAGTTAAAATTGCAGGAACAGACAAATATCCACTAAACACAAATAATTTTGTATATGCCTGCTATATTTTTTTTAATGATATCCATCCATCTGTCTGTTGCCAATTTGGTTTCCACAAAATAACTCGATTTGTCCACGATCGACAGATACCAAACCTTTTGGATAGCTTGCACTTGGGATAAGGAAGAAACTGACTGATTTCAAGTTCAGAAGGTCAAAGGTTAAGGTCATTGTTTGAAAGCAGAAGAATGGTTTCCACAATAACTCTTGTTCTTCACCATATACAGTTACCAAAGTTTGTGGATAGCTTGCACTTCAGGTAAGGAAGAAACCAATTGATTTTGGGGTCAAAAAGTCATAGGTCAAGGCTGCTGTGACTGAATGGAGAAAAATAGTTTCTACACAATAAAGATAGTTTTACATCACAGACCTGGACCAAACTTTGTGGATGACATGCACTTGAGATAAAGAAGAAAGTTAATGTGACGTTCGTTCGTTCGTTCATTGGATTAACGACGTGTTCGGCCATTCGGCCATTTACGTCGAATTTAATGTGACTGAAAGAAGACATGGTTTCTGCACCAAAGTTTTAGTTGAATACTATTAAACATGGAATAGGCATATAATGTGCCATTCATGGTTCTCCTGTTCCATATAGTCAGAATGTTCAGACCATATTTGACAGTAATATATGTACCATTATCAATATACCTATTGAAACAACTACCATATATACTCGCAAATAAGCCGATACCAACTGCAAACTGCATAGACCCACATCTGCCATCGCATAATACGCCAGCAGATCTGGGTCTGTGCAGTTTGTAAGGACTAATCAGTAGAACAAACAACATAGACCCTGATCTGCTGGCGCATTATGCGATGGCAGATCAGGGTATATGTTGTTTGCATTTGGACCCAGATTTATATGCAAGTATAGACGGTAATCATATTTCAAGTGCAGTGCAGCAGGATTCTGACTCTGGTTGGGGCCATTTAATTTGTTCCTGTCTTATGCCTCTAAGTTGAGTTCAGAAAGCAAGCTTGACATAGAAAAATTGTTCAGGGATAGATGTTTTCTGAACACCTTTTTTTTGTTGAAGAAATCCATGATTAGATGTGTTGGCAAAATAAGCTCAATTTTTTGCAACCCTGAAATAGTCCATCTTGGTTCATTTAAAGATTTTTTTGTGTTATTTTTGTATGTTTCCACTGCATGCACATCGTTTATGCCACCTAGCTATAAGAATAACCTTATAACCCCCCCACCCCCACCCCCCATCAGAATTTGACCAAATTGACATCATCCTAGCATGGAAGCCCAATAAATTTATGCCAGTAATGATGATTGGCCATCAGAAATAGCAACCATTGCTAAAATTAGAAAAAATGAAAAACCACTTGTTTTTATAAAAAAAATGCTTAACAGAATTTGACAACATTTGACCATGCATTATGATATGAAGTTTTTAAATATTGCCACCATTACTGTAACATATCACAATCTTTAAATGACTTTCTCGAAACATCTCTAGATTTTTACTGAATTTCACAGACAGCATCCTAGAATGAAGGCTTTTTATGTGTATACAAATTAGGACATTTTGCCTTCAAATATGTCGGCTATCTTGAAAGTCTTGTTATTGCTACTCCTCCTGAATGGAAAGTCATATCAACATGGGGTTTTCAGAGGAAGACTTCATGTGGTGTTGGTCCCAAATAAAAATGGTGCTGATCTGGCCTCCAGTATGGCTGCCATGGTGGACATTCTGAAAATCTTGTTATTGCTACTCCACCTGAATGGATAGTAATATTGACATGTGGTTTTCACCAAAAGACTTCTAAAGATGTCTGCTTGGTCCTGAATGAAAATGGTGCCAGTCTTACATCCAATATAACTGTCACAGTGGATAATTTGATAATCTTGATATTGCTAACATATATGCCAGAGATGGTTTCAGTACTCGGTTGTTAAAAAGTATAAAAGACCATATCTTAAATTCCTGGAGTACTTTTTGGCCAGTAAAGCTATCAGTCCAATCGAGGGACATTTGTTTTAAATTTTAAATGTGAAATCATTATATTCCATGACTGATTTTATATAAACCAAATTTGCTTTATTACCACAATCCTAATTTGTATTACCAGTAGCTTTTTGGACATACCGCAGAAGACTTTATGGCATGGCATGTTGTCCATCATCTCTTGTCAATCTGTCTGTTAGCACAAGTTGGTTATTGCTACTTCTAAACTACTTGGAGGATTCTCATGAAACTCTACAAACACATCAGTCAGAAGGTCTTGTTGGTCCTGAACAAAAATGGTGTCAATCCAACCTCCAATATGGCTGCCATCTTGAAAATGTTGTTATTACTACTCCTCCTAGTTGTCATATGGACATGGGGTATTCACCAAAATACTTCTTATAATGTTTAGTTAATTCTAAATGAAAATGGTGCCAATATGATATCTAATATGGCCATCAAGGCAGACATCTTGAAAATGTTATCACTGCTCCTGTGCCGATCTGACTTCCAACATGGCATCTTGAAAATATTGTTATTGATACTCCTCCTGATTGGATGGTGGTATCAACATGGAGTTTTCATTAAAAGACTTCTTATATGTCCAGTTGGTCCTAAATAAAAATGGTTCTGATCCAATCCAATATGGCCACCATGGCAGCCATCTTAAAAATCTAGCTAATGCTAATCCTAAACATGGAGTTTTCACCAGAAGACTTCTTAAGGTGTCGGGTTGGTACTAAATGAAAATGATAGCAATCTGACATCCAATATGGCCACCGTGGCAGCCAGCTTGAATATCTAGTTATTGCTCCTCCTCTGGAATAGATGGTCATATTGACATGCGGTTTTCACCAAAAGACTTAGAATATCTAGCTGCTCCTGAATGAAAATGGTTCCAATCTTCCATCCAAACTGACTGCCACAATGGCCATCTTGAAAATCTTATTATTGCTCAAGAATATCAGAGAATGACTTCGACATTCAGCAGTTTAAAAAAAAAACGGACATCTTGGATTCCTGAAAGTTCTTTTTGGTCAGTAGAGAGTCAGTCCCTTCAAGGGACTCTTATTGACATAAAGGTTTACACCACTTAATCAAAAACAACCAAAAAAAAGAAAGAAATATTTGACCACCTTTTTCATTTTTATGTCATAATATCAAAGTGTATATAAGAATTCCATAATATGAAACTATTTATTATTTTTGATTTTAATAGTGTTGTTGATTTCTTGTGTAATTTTAGTGTTGTTAATTTCTCATGTAATTTAATAGTCTTGTTAATTTCTCTTGTAATTTAATAGTGTTGTTAATTTCTCATGTAATTTAATAGTGTTGTTGATTCTCCATGTAATTTAATAGTGTTGTTAATTTCCCATGTAATTTGATAGTGTTGTTAATTTTTTATGTAATTTAATAGTGTTGTTAATTTCCCATGTAATTTAATAGTGTTGTTAATTTCCCATGTAATTTGATAGTGTTGTTAATTTCTTATGTAATTTAATAGTGTTGTTAATTTCCCATGTGATTTAATAGTGTTGTTAATTTCTCATGTAATTTAATAGAGTTGTTAATTTCTCATGTAATTTGATAGAGTTGTTAATTTCTCATGCAATTTGATAGTATTAACTTCTCATGTAATTTGATGGATTTGTTAATTTCTCATGTAATTTAGTGGTGTTGTTAATTTCTCATGCAATTTAGTGATGTTAATTTCTCATGTAATTTAGTGTTGTTAATTTCTCATGTAATTTAATAGTGTTGTTAATTTCTCATGTAATTTAAGTGTTGTTAATTTCTCATGTAATTTAAGTGTTTTTAATTTCTCATGTAATTTAATAGTGTTGTTAATTTCTCTTGTAATTAATTGTTGTTCCTGCTCTTCATCAACATGGGGTTTACACTAAAAGGTTTCTCACTTGTGTAGTTGTAGTTGTTCCTAAATAAAAAATGTTAATATGACCTCCAAAAATGGCCACCTCGGTGGTCATTCTGAAAAATCATGTTACAGCTATTTCGCCTAAACACATGATTGTACTGACATGTTCTTTTTTTTCCTTATTTTTTAATCTCCTTGCCAGTAAAGTTTGGAGGGGATATGGCATTTCACCTAGTCATTCATGTGTTCATTCATTCCCGTATTTGTTCTTATTTGTTTGTTTCTTATGTCCTCAATGTCTTGGAACCTATTTCACCTACACTCATAGGAATTGGTATATGGGTGCATCTCTGGACAATTAATTCAACCATTCATTTATTATACTCAGTATCTTAAACCTATGTCAACTACACTCATGAAAACAGGTATGTGAATGCATCCCAACAAGAATAACTCAACCATAGCAAAAACAGAGCCTATTTTTCACTCAAGAGTGACTTGTATTTTCAGCCATTTATTCGTTATGCCATCAATATATTGGAACCAGTTTCACCTACTTAAGAAAATTGGTATGTAGATACATCTTAGCAAGAGTAACTTGAACATACCAAAACTAGGTCACTGTGACTTAATTGTCAAGCTTTAGTGACTTGTATTTTCAGCCATTTGGTAATTAGACCTTCAATATCTAGGACCCTATTTCACCTCCACTCATGAAAACTTGTATGTCATTGCATCTTAACAAAAGTGACTAAACGATACCAAAATAAGTCACTATGACCTCGATTTCCCATTTTAGTAACTTTTGTGTTTTCAGCCATTTGTTCATTTTGCCATCGATATCTTTGGACCCTGTTTCACATGCACTTATGAATTGTTTTTAAAATGGGTTAATCTCAGAAAGAGTACCTCCATCTTATTAAGAGCAGGTCACTCTGACCTAATTTTCATGCTTAAGTGACTTGTATTTTTAGCCTTTCATTCCTTATGCCTTCAATTATCTTGGACCCTCCTGACCTAATCATGAAAATTATTATGTGGAGGCACAAATGCATATCGAGGAAGAAATGTTGGAAGAAGCCAGACTGATTGTCTGTAAACCCAATCACATCTTTGTAACAGTATTATCTCCAAGGCCTTGGTTATCAGTGGCAATGACAATATTCCGATAATATTTTTTATCAGATACATCACCCATTTTTGACTTGATTGTCAGCATAATGGCCACTTTCTTGACAATAACAGGAATAAACTGATGCATAAACATGCAAATAACAAAGTATAACACAAAGTCCATCACTGGTATATTCGAAGAAGGAGCAGAACTAGAAATATCGTTTAGGGGAGGTGTAAAGAAGTAGACGAAGGGTCTGTGGGACGGAACCCCCAGGATGCAAAGCATCAGGAAACTCTTGCGTTTTAAGTGTTTCCTGAACAATTTATTTTTTGTTAGTTTCTAAAACTTCACCAGAAAATGACAAAGTCGATAAGATTTGAAAATAATTTTGACACAACCCCGATAATGTACATGAGAACACATGCACGTGTCTTCACATCATGATGTTCATCTATTCAAAACCATAGTTGTCTCTGATGTTCTGGATGAGTAACCTCAAGTTTATATGTTTAGGTGGTTACATTCTTAAAATTAAATGTGAATCTTCTGGACTTTGTCAATATTTGGTGAAGTTGTGAAAACTACAAACAAAAGAAACAACAACAACAAAGAAATAAATTGCTTGTTCAAGTGGCAGTTGATTAACTATTTATGCATATTTGTGATTACAACAATGTAATCTAGGTACTCCTATCAGTTAGAATTAATTACAATGTATAGTTTCTGCTGTGCTTATTGGAAGTCAAATGGCCAAAATACATGGTGTGATCATCAAGAAGGGCACATAAACCTTAAACAAGTAATTTAAATTTGTTAATTTATAAAACTCCACCAGAAATCGACAGTCGAAAAAATTTCAAAACTATTTGGCACAACCCCTATAATGTAAATGAGACCACATGCACAGGTGTCTTCACATCACAGTGTTCATCTATTCAAACCATAGTCAGCTGGGGTAGACAATATACCAGCAGAACTTGTTCAAGCAGGAGGAACTTCCATGATAGATGTCCTCACAACAATCTGCAACAAAATCTGGCAAACAGGAGAATGGCCCACCCCATGGACCCAGTTTCTGATCATCACCCTTCCTAAGAAAGGGAATCTACAGCTGTGCCAGAACTACCGAACAATCAGTCTCATCAGTCATCCAAGCAAGGTTATGCTTAAGATCATCCTGAACAGATTGAAACCCCAAACAGAGCACATCATTGCTGAAGAACACAGGTTTCAGAGCATGACGTAGCACTATAGAACAGATCTTCAGTCCTAGAATCCTCCGTGAAAAGTATCTGCAGCATCAACAGGACCTCTATCATGTCTTCATTGACTTCAAGAAGTCTTTCGACAATGTATGGCATGCAGCCTTGTGGGCCACCATGCAGATATACAACATAAACGCAAAACTAATCAGCACCAGCGAAAACCTGTATGACAAGGCCACTAGCGCAGTTCTCATCAATGGCAACATAGGAGATTGGTTCAGAACCACAGTCAGAGTCAGACAGGGATGCCTTCTCACCAACTCTCTTCAACATCTACCTAGAAAGGATCATGTCAGATGTCTTGGAAGACCACGAGGGCAGTGTCGGTGTTGGAGGCAGAACAATCACCAACCTGCGCTTCGCTGATGATATCATGGCTTAGCAGGAGATGAACAAAAACTGGAAACCTTAGTGAACTGTCTCAACCAAACGCCACTAAGGTATGAGATGGAGATCAACGCTGAAAAGACCAAGCTAATGACAAACAACCTGAGTGGTATCCAAAAGGAAATAAGAGTGAATGGACCGAAGCTGGGCACAGTGATAAGCTTCAAGTACCTAGGTGCTACCGCCTCTGATGAAGGTTCAAAACCTGAGGTTCTCTCCAGGATTGCACAGACAACAACTGCATTGGCTAGGCTGAAGCCTATTTGGAAGGACAGCAACATCACGATTGGGTCCATATTCCTGTATGCATGTGAAACATGGACCCTGACTGTAGAACTAGAGAGAAGAATCCATGCCCTAGAGATGAGATGTTATCGAAGGATCATGAAAATCTCATACTTAGACCACGTCTCTAATGAGGAGGTAAGCATTAGAATCCAAGGTGCAATTAGACCATATGAAGATCTGCTCACCACCGTAAAGAAACGCAAACTAAGATGATATGCTCATGTCTCATGCTTATCTGGCCTGTCAAAGACAATCTTACAGGGCACAGTGAGAGGAAAGAGAAAACGAGGCAGACAGATAATATCAAAGAGTGGAGAGGCATGAACTTTGCAAAGTTCCAAAGAGCAGTGGAGAACAGGGCAAAATGGAGAGAGATTGTAGCAAAGTCACCAGTGGCGCCCCTACTACCACACAGGTTATAGGAGAAATGAAATGAAACAAATGATTCAAACCATAGTGGTCACTCATGTTCTGGATGAGTAACCTCAACTATATATGTTTAGGGGGTTACATTTTTTAAAATTAAATGTGAATCTTCTGGACTTTGTCAATTTTTGGTGAAGTTGTGAAAATTAAAAAGAATTAAATTGCTTGTTCTAGTGTCAGTTGATTAACTATTTATAACTATTTGCAATTTAAACAATATAATCTAGGTACTCCTATCAGTTAGAATTAACTACAGTGTGTAGTTTGGGCTGTGCTCATTTGAGGCCATATGGCCAGGGTCGGCCCAAGACCAAGTGGCGTCCCTGGCGAGGAGTGTCTTCGTCCTCCCTCCATATTTTCAACTTTTGAACAGCTTATTTTTGTATTGACCCCTTCCCCTCCCTATCCCAACGCCCTGGGCGTCGCCTGTTCTAAATCCGGCTCTGGATATGGCCAAAATACATGGTATAATGACCATGAAGGGCACGTACACCTTCAAATGAACCTTGATTTCCACATCAGATCACTCCGAAAACTCGTTCTCGGTTTGTCATTATCGGGCCATAACAAATAACTATTCCATTCCTTCCTATACAAGTATTTTATATAGTCATTTCAGTCCGGCACGACATGTTGCTTGCAGCGGGCACTCTGAGCTATAATACTATTAGCATCTACAAGAGCTTTCACAATCACACGATAAAACTTATCATTAAAATTACAGTATCATTTTGATGACCAACATTAGACCAATTTAACAATAAGTCCGAATAATTTGAAGTGATCGCTCGATCGGCTGGTGAAAACTTTTTCTTTATCCTTCAAGCAGTGTATCAAGTTTAAGACCTTTTTTGCAGTTCTGACCGTATAATAATAACACTTATAATAACCGTTTCAAATGAGGAGCCTTCGTAAAGGAGACAAAAACAATAGATCTTGAAGTCACGAAAAACCAACCCATTGCAAAGCGCCCCTTCATAAGGTATGTGAATATTACCCTGTAGCATATTAGTCTTGTCTTTTAGTCTATTCTCTTCAACAGTCAATTCGCGCCTATTCATACACAGTTTCTCCACCACGGTACACTAGAAGAACTATCGTGTGCACTCTGGGGCAAATTTTGACATTAACAGTAAGTACTATAGGTCTGTGATCCGAACTTGCTATTTGCGGGAATTTGATGTTTTCGCCTTCACTGAAACTTATCTCAATCGACCCATTTCTACTGTAGGAGAGCCTGTGGAAAAGTCACACAATCTAACTAGCCATGTCATTGGACAAAATTTTGTTCCCTTGTGGAACAAAACAATTACTATGATTTGATAAGCCAAACAACTACATACTGACAAATTAGCACAAAAACTGAAATCGAGCACTACATCATCCAAATATTGGTCGTCGGCCCTTACGGTATTCATCAGCCCTCACAATAAACATTCAATTCCATACCATCAACACAACGGTTCGATAATCATCGAAGACGTTGACAAAGCTGAAGTATTTAACGCTTTTTTTATAGACCAAACTATACTAGATGAAACAAATGTTAACTTCTAGAACTTTATATACGGATGTAAGCTTTAGTTCTATAGAACTAACGCCTGATGAAGTACAAAATTTTCTCAAAATGCTTTCTTCCTGGTAATGCTTCTGGTCCCGATGGTCTAAATAAATATATTCTACGTGAGCTGGCTAATGAACTCTCACATCCACTTTTTAATTAATCTCTTAAAGAACCCACCTTTCCAGACTCTTGGAAAGAAGCAAACGTGTGTCCAATTTTAAAGAAGGGTGATTCTTCCATTGTATCTAATTTATAGACTATTATCTCTTCTCAATACTGTTGGCAAAGTTTTTGAAAGACTGGGTTTAAAACATGTATTTCATTACTTCTGTGACAACCCCCCCCCCCAAAAAAAAAAAAAAAAAAAAACAAAACAAAACAAAAACAACATTCTGGCCTTACTTTAGGTGATTCTACATTTAATCAATGAACATACCTCTATTATATTTTTTTACAAAGCAATAGATTCGGGTAAGGAAATTAGAGTTGTGTTTTGCGACATAAGTAAAGATTTTGATTGCGTGTGGCATAAAGGACTCATCCATAAAGTTAAAGCTACTGGCATCACAGGAGGCCTTTTAAAATGGCTTGCTAACTGTCTTAAAAAAGAAGATAACGCGTGATACTTCCGGGCGTGTTTTCATAGTGGAGGTGTATTTGAACTGGTGTGCAGCAAGGATCGGTTTTAGGTCCCTTACTTTTTTTAAATGCATAAATGATATTGTACATGATATATATTCTAATAAAAGTTTATTTGCAGATGATACAAGTCTCTATTCATAGATAATCGCGTCGTAACCGCTCATAACCTCAACTCAACTTAACCTCAACTCTGACTTGGAAAAAATTCTCAATGGGCGAATAATTGGCATGTTTCTTTAAACCCTTCTATAACTGAATCCCTGACAATTTATTAGAAAATTAATAAACCCTTCCATCCACCACTATATATGCTCAACAACAGAATTGAGGAAGCTGACGCGCACAAACATCTTGGATTATTTCTCTGAAATGACTACTGATGGTACAAACAAATAGACTATATAAAAGAAAAGGCATGGTCAAGAATGAATGTAATACGCAGACTCAAATTTCAACTTGACAGGAAATTTTTAGAAATCATATTTA
Organism: Margaritifera margaritifera; assembly: GCA_029931535.1. Classification (NCBI taxonomy): domain Eukaryota; kingdom Metazoa; phylum Mollusca; class Bivalvia; order Unionida; family Margaritiferidae; genus Margaritifera; species Margaritifera margaritifera. The sequence continues at coordinate 218,359 of JAQPZY010001172.1, forward strand.
CGTCTTTTATATGACCTATTTTGGAATATGGTAATGTGGTTTGGGATAACTGCACATTGCTTGAAAAAGTGAACTCGAAAAAATACACAAAATGAGGCAGCCAGAATCGTAACTAGTGCATCAAAATTCTATCAATTGAAGCTTTACATCGAGAACTAGGATGGGAAAATCTTGAATCCAGACGACAAAAACAGAAAACTTACACTTTTATATAACATGGCAACTGGCGCAAGCCCTCCATATCTCACATCTCTGATTCCACCAGCTGTTAGTGATATTACTCGTTCCAACCTTTTAATGTAAACAATTTCCAATGAGTGCAAGCTAGAACAAGTCTTTATTACAACTCATTTTTTTCTTCCTTTGGCCATTCGAGAATGGAATACATTATCCATCGAGACTCGTCAAAGTGAGTCCATTAACACCTTCAAAAGTGAATCAAATAATCGCGACTTGTGTTCCTAGACACTTTTATTGTGGTAGAAGGAAATTTCAAAATTCTTCACGCCCAGCTTATAAGAAAATTGCAGTACACTTAATCGACATTTATTTACAAAGAATATAATCGGATCACCTCTTTGTAGATGTGAAGTTGTTGAAAGGACGCAGGACTTTTTTTTCTTGTGTTTATTACCGACATCGAACTATTTTAATCCCTCACACCGCATGGTAATTTAACTTTAAATACCGTCAAGTATGGTGATACAACGCTTCCATATGAAGTCAATATTTGTATTTTCGATGCCGTTCATAAATGTATTGAAAAGTCAGAAATATTTACTTAAGCGCACCTTTCTCTTTCTTTAAAAAAATATTTCGCCATCGCTTCTGCAACAACTCGCTCTACAAGGAAGTACTGCTCACTTTAAGTCTCTCTTTTTTCGTCCTTTCTTTTGTTCCTCTCCTTTCTTTCCTCCTTATTTTCTCAACTCCATACACAATGTTCTACATATTTTAATGAAAAATGTTTCCTTTTATCTTCTTTCTTTTCTTTATAATCATCTTTCACTAACTCCTTCGTTGTTCATCTTTGTACTTTATGCACCTTGGCGAAATGCTATTGTTTAACTAAGAGACTCCTCACTTTGACTATTTAACAGTTAAATTTTGTTGTCATTAAAACTCTGTATCATTCGCCAACATCATAAGGTACTGGTTTTCGTTCTAATCCTTTACTTTCCATATTGTACATCTTGTAATCTCCAATTGCAAATTTATGAAATGAAATATGTTTGAACTAACTATTTCGTAGAAGATTTGCAAACTATTCATACAGAACAGAATCTTTATTCTTTTTGTTTCTTTTTTTCGGTTCAATTTCGGGCCACACGCAGGTAGCATATAAGAAAAAACATATATTTTACAATATATCATACCTTTTCACCCGTAGCTACATGTGATAGGATTTCCCCATTCCTCATGGATGTGGTTGAACTCTACAGTTTCGCACTTTGCATAGGTTTTGATTTTTAAAGAAAAGAATTTCACAGGTTTTCCTCACTCGAATATCCTAGTTATTCAAAACAGACCTTGTAAATCTTAGGTATTGTTAAAATAAGTTCCCTTTATTTTGGTGTATGATTGATGGGTGTAATTTGGGTTATAGAGTATACAGCTTTGCCTTACTTCAGATGTGCACCTCTGAAAGACAGCTAGCTCCGTTTGGTCATTTTCACTTCATGGACTTCAAAGGTAAATTGGAGGGAAAAAAACGAGCCGATAATTTTTTTTACTTTTATATATTTTATAATTCATTCATTGCACTTTCAGAGACTGGTATTGTCTAATCTGGCAATATTCATGTTCCCTTTTTTAATAACTGCTAAAGTTTGTGTACTTTGGACTAGTTCAGGCTCATTTTTTTAGCACATGGGAGCAGCCATTTTATCACTTGTCTACTTTAGATAGTGCATAGTTTCCATAATTACCGCCATGTAAAGAAATTTCAGTCACAGTACCTGAAAGTAGCATAAAGATATGCCAACATTCTCTCCAATGGGCATGTTGCCAATGCAAACAACTTCACTTTATAGCGGTCCATCTCTCAGAAGTGCCTAACAACTGTAGAGTGGTACGTATACAAAAACAAAAATATTTAATGAACGAACCAATGAAACAAGCTTGTATACATCAACGGAAGTCTTATTGATCGCTATATGATAGTAGTAATATGTGGGTATCGAGGGTCAAGGGGGGCACTTGGTGGTCAAACGAGAATTTAACATAGAGGGGGCACTTGGGGGTCATACGAGAATGACCCATGGATGCGGCACTTGGGAGTCATACGAGAAATGAACATGGAGGGGGGCACTTGGGGGTCATACGAGAATTTAACATGGCGGGGGCACTTGGGGGTCATACGAGAAATGAACATGGAGGGGGCAGTTGGGGGTACTTTGGGTCAGAAGTAATGGGAGAGGGATATAAATAACACATACACCAAACACACCAATTTTTGTTGTTAAAGGCAATCATGAAAAAATAATCTTTTCTGAATAAATGGGGTGGCCCTGAAAAGGGCCGTTGGAGTGGTGTCAACCAATCAAGTTAACACAGTGAACATCTCATGGATAGCCTTCTTCTTCTTAAACTTCGACGGACTTCTGGTCCGTAGAGAAGGACCCGCTTCAAGCAGCCTTGTCTTTCGATATAGATTCTTCTTTTCCATATCCACTGAGGTATACATCTTGAGAACCGGTGAAGCTCAATGACACAAGCGGTGGTATATATAGGCTAAGAGCGGATTGAAACGGATCGAAATGAACTACCAATCCAAGCGCGCGTTACAACCGGGTAGTTTTTCTTCCAATCGGAAGAGAGCGGGGGTGTGACGTCATTTTGAGTATAAAGGCATCACAGCGTTCGAAGGGTTTTTACCTTGGGCGGCATAAGTATGACGGAGACTACGAAGAGCATGTATTGGGGTGAGCCTGCGACGACGGAAAGTGCTTATGTTCGGAATGAGAGTACGACGACAGCAGCGAATGCCGTGGTGAGTTTTCAACCGGAAGATTTAATTTAGATTTTGTGGATTTTCTGTCCTCCTCTCAAGAATTTTTGCCTGAAACCACAACAACCACTATCGCTGCTGTACCACTACCCTCTTTGCCTGTCATCGACGATTTTAAAAAGAGGCAAAAAGAAGAATTGGAATTTTTTTTACATCGTCAGAGAGAAGCCGAAGAAGTTTTTCTTCAGCAAGAAGAGGAAAGAAGAAAGCAAGCAGAAGAAATAAGAAAGTTAGCAGAGGAGAAATGTGAAGGACAGAAGGAAAACAAAACGGTTAGTGTGTTACAAGACATTTTAGCGGAGTTAAAAAATCTGAGCAACATTTATCAGATTTCTTTAACACAACCCAAGAGAAAGAGACCATCACGGGCGAAACATTCTAAACCCATCACTACTACTACTGAGATGCTACCACCACCATTCACTACTACTACTACCACCAAAGCAGCAGCAGGAGGAAGAGGAATAGGACTTGGTCGTTGAAAGGGATTGAGACAGTTGAAGCTGATCATGTCCAATCCATAAGTTTGTTTTTTAAATAAACACCCCAATGGTCCTTTTCAGGGCCACCCCATTTGCCAAGAAAAGATAATAATCCAATTTGCCAAATCAAGTAAAACTTTAAATTCCATCCTTGGTTTGTGTAAGAGTGAGTGAGTGCTTGCGTGCGTCCATACTCTAACAAAAAACAAAAAACAAAACAAAAAACAAAAGACACTTACTTTTTTCCATTCTGGTATATTCTCTTTTTAAAAAAATCACAATGAACATAACACCACACTCAAAGTTCATCGTTCACTGTCTGTCTCTCTTTTTCTTTAATTTCTTCACAGGGATCAAGGGTTTTTCTTCTTCTTCTTCTTCCTCATTGTCTTCCAGTCGTCTAGCTTTCTTGCTTTTCTTGACGACGGGGATGAGTTCTTTTTCTTCTTCTGGGGCTGAAGATCCCTCTGCTTCCTCCCTCTGTGGTGGGTTCTCTTGTTTCTTAGGACACTCTGAAGACCAATGTCCTTTTTCTTGACAATGATAACAGGTATCTGTCCCTTTGTCTCTTTTTTCTTTTCCTTGGTGTTGACGTTGTGAACATTCTGGAGCCCAATGTCCTTTCTTTTGGCAGATATAGCAAGAATCTTGACTTTTATCTCGAGAGGCATTGGAGGAGTAGTCCTTTGTCTTACTGGTATACATTCCAAGGACTCTCTGTAAAGTTCTGATAGCAACAGACGTCTGTTGTGCTAAATCTCTGACCAGAAGGGTAAGCTTTTCTGACTTCTCTTCCATCTTCACTGTTTGAAAGTGGAATAACGAATAGTGATTCTGATGGTAGGAAGGTCTCTCTATATATAGGGAGAGACCCTGTGTTAAACTTATGACAGTTAAAACATACACCCCTTAAGTCCAACAAAAAAGGGTAGGAGTGTTATGGACAGACTACTAAACCCTGATATACAACCATACTATACAATCACACACACGTAGGCAAGGATAGGACTGCTTATGGGCACACTACTATACCCTCACACAAACATACTATCACAAGAAAAGGGGTTTTAAGTTCTAGTATACAACATAGACAAAGACATACACAAACATAAAAATATTGGCAATGATTCAAGGTTAACAACGTTGTAACGTAAGATTAGAGCTCCAATCCTTTGGCACAGTGTCATTTTGCCATCGAAGCACACTACTTTTCTGAGCCAACAAAAATATATAACCATAATGTTCACAAAACCACTTTTTTATTGACCTTTATCCTGACTCGTGGACTATTTTCATCTTCTACTGTGAGCATTGTGCACAAAAAGTAGCATCACTTGAACATTCTTATACAATATCAAAGATAAACATTAATTTCAATACATTGACTTACTAAAAGCTGGTAGTGGCTAAAGTTTACTACCCTGCATACACGCCGTTTCGTACTGATTGACCTAGCCACGCGAACAACGTCTTTAGCTAATGTGAGCAGTGTACACAATGAAATATTGTCAAATGAACGCAGTAATAATTTCCAAAAACCTATGGTTTGCCTCAAACAGAGAGACGGTTACGCTTTCTTTGAGTTTCTGAAGACAAGGGTAAATTCTGTGATAGAAATGTTCATTGGCAAAAAAAATTTCATTCATCAGTTTTAAAAAAGTAGTGTTATTTTTCTTGTCGAATGACTGCAGTAGCATTTGTTGTATGCCTCCCAAATATTTAAGATATGTTTTGCTGCACACGCCTTGCGGCTACAAACAATGTTACAACATTACCCAAAACCGTAGACGGGAGAACAGTAAAAACACGTCATGTTCGATTGGCAGTCTAAAATTGACTGACTGAAAATAGGGCATACATTGTTACAGTTTTACTGAACGCATTTTTTGGTTCTACAATGAGTGTAGAATAGGACGGGTCATAGAGTGCAGAATTGGATGGGTCATACTCGAGTCATTCTTACACCGTAAAGCTGTGTGCTTGTTTTTTTGGTTTCCTTCGGAAAAACGGTAGATCTAGAAAAAAAATTCATGACACATTGCAGTGCCAAAATAGGAACAAAGCTAAGATACCTGACAGGGACAAGAACAACTAAACGCAGATTTTATATAATCCAACGATTTACCTATGGAAGAAAAATCGTTGTACAATTTTTAGAGTGTAAGGTTTGAAAAATTTACAAAACTAACGTCACATTTCACGTAATCATTGTGACTACTGACAACATTGTGGAGAGGCATCTTAAAAACGGGAACAGATATCATTATCATTTTAATCGAAATCATTGTATAAGAAACTTAGTGTGTGTTTGTGAAACGGAGAGAATTGACATTACGACGGAGAGAGAAAGAGAGAGAGAGAGAGAGAGAGAGAGAGAGAGAGAGAGAGAGAGAGAGAGAGAGAGAGAGAGAGAGAATATTTTATTCCTACTTTTAAAAATATTACGACACTTACGTTTTTTTTATGGTATATTTTCCTTAAGAAATTTCATAAACACACATTCCATTTAAAAAAATCACATCGATAGGAAAAAAATCCTCTTTTTTCGGTAAAGTATCACAAGATTGAATTGGAGACATAGTCTACTAAAATCCCTCTTTTGAAAACGTAAATGTAAAATTCTCACAAAATATTACATCCAAACGTTCCGTGATGTATTTTCACTTAAGGTTATTACAATTTCCATTGATCACAAATTATACGATGGGGTTGTGCGTTAGATTTTATTTGTAAAGAGACTAACGGTCAGGCACAGAAAAAACACGTCTATTCTTCTCACTGTGTCAATAGCAACTGAGGGCGGTTCAAAGCGATTGCGGTAAGAAAATATTTGTAGCCAATGAAATTACTTATAATGAGTGACGAAGTGTTTTGTTATAGATTCCAGACAGGCAGTGTGGCAAAATAATGCCTATGGTCTGGTTTTTTACGATTGCGGTGCAGACAGACTAGAGGGAATTTGCAATCATGTTAAGAATTCGTGTCCTGTAACATTTTTTCTCGCCACGCTAAATACTGAGAGAGAGAGAGAGAGAGAGAGAGAGAGAGAGAGAGAGAGAGAGAGAGAGAGAGAGAGAGAGAGAGAGAGAGAGAGAGAGAGAGAAGAGCTACACTCTTTAGGGGCCGTTTTTTCAAACTAGTGAATTTGCAGGCTTGTATGAAGTTACGATTTCTGGTAAAGTTACAAGTTTGTGTGTTTGGAAAAAACGGCAAACATCGGATAGACATTTGTGTCGTGACACATGTAATATTGAGAGTCGGTGCAAGTTTCAAAATTAACGTCACATAGCTTTCTATTGCTGGTAGACATTTCCACTTTGGCAAATTTTAAGTAAAGCAAACCATTATCACAAACATAGGTAGAGACAGGGGTATATATAGAGATAGAACTAACGGGGATAAATCATATCTGAATCAACAATCAAGATGAAACGATCACGCAATTTCAATCAGACAACAGAAGAAACTAAGAGGCCACGAGGACGACTTTCCGTGCCGCCTCATACACCGCTAGCTGAAGTGTTAGCCCATGTGCATGCCAGTGATTTTGAAGAGGATATGAGTGAGCCTGAAACCACACCTTCCTCAAGACCAAGAGAATCCAGAGCCCCAAACAAATAAAGTCGTTCCGTTGCTCCCGAAAATTACTATCACATTCGGGAGACGCAAAAAATTACATATAGAAAATTTAGAACAACGGCTTACACTTACACAGTCCGCTTTAAAGACTTCAAGTCTGAAGTACCTCCCGAGAAAGCCGCAGGCTTCATTACCGATTTGTGGGATTCCTTGTTAGAGACATTGAGCCAACGAGGACGATCGATTGAGACTTTCCATCCATCACGACAGCTTGAAGTCTCCTGTCTGGATCGAGTTCAGCACCCCGGCAGAATTAACACCGTCTAAAGTCATGGACAAAATTGAACACGTTCAACAATCCAACGAAGATTTAACCATCACCAATGGAAAAGCCACACTTCACATGACCCATGTTTCACCTCCTCGAGGTAGCGGACCACGCAGGAATGTGTTATTGGTAGACGACCTTCGCATTACCAAACGCAGTATCGTCCAAATCGATAATTTCCAAGACCAGATGTGCTTAGCCCGTGCCATCGTCGTGGGGCGAACGTATGCTGACAAGAACGAGACCGCAGAATGGAAAAGAGCATGGAAGAACATTCGACGATCGGAGAGACCCCAACAACGAAAAGAAGCAGAACTCCTGTTACAACAAGCAGGCATAGCAAAAGAGACCGTGTGTGGCATTTCTGACATGCAACAATTTCAGGACGTCTTGGCTCCTCGGTACACGTTGAAAGTACACCTTCACGAAGTTCGCGGAGCTCTGGTGTTTCGAGGACCCGATTTCCCCGAGGGAAAATACATTCACGTGTATCATCATCAAGAACATTTCGATGTCATCACGAGTATCACAGGATTTCTTGGATACGCTTACTACTGCGGGAAATTTGACCAAGGATTTGCCAATCGGGAACGAAACATTCATTGCTGAGAGAAATTTCGGGGTTGTTTAGTTCGAAACCATGCCTTCCCGAAAAACACACGTATTGCTCGACGTGTCGACGAACCTTTGTCAGCCCCTCTTGTTACGAACAACGTCGCAGGACACAAGGTCACCAGCAGAAAAGTGCTTGTGATTTATTGAAATTGTTCTCCAAGTGTGGACAGCTGATTCGAACCAACGACCCCAAGAAACACGACTGTGCCGGAAAGAAAAGATGTCGAATTTGCGACCAAATCGTAGACTTTGAACATCAATGTTACATTCAAAAATATGACAATACACTGGAGAAAGAATTAAAGGGTGATCAGAAGAAGAACAAGACACAAGTGGATTTTATCTTTTTTACTTTGAATGCATGCAAGAGACGGGGATTCACATCCCTAATTTCTGCGTCGCTCATCGGGCTTGTGAGAAGTGCATACAAGAACCTATCTATTTTCATTGTCTTCATTGTATTAAGATTCCAAAAGGACGTGAAAAAAATCTTTCGGGGGCCCAACACTCTTGCCGATTGTGTCAATGGATCTTAGATCCCATCGACGACACTTGGAGCGAAGAGGACATTCAGCGTTACGGGGACTGTCGTCGATATGCTACCGTTATGGCTCACAATTTATCGGGATACGATGGACAGTTTCTGTTAAAATATTATTCAGAACAAGGCACCGAATGCCCCAAAGTCACCTTTAACAGAGCCAAACTCATCTACATGCAAGTGTGACAAGTACAATTCAAAGATTCCATGAGTTATTTCACCATGCCTTTGAGTCGAATGCCTAAAACATTTGGAATGACAGAAATGGCCAAAGGGTATTTTCCCCACTTTTTCAATACCGAAGCCAATCAACACGTAGTGCTACCACATTTGACTGATCTTCACTATTACGACCCCGACGGGATGCACACCGAACACCGAGAAGCCTTTCACGCTTGGTACCACGCTCACGCTTCAGACCCGTTTGAATTTCAAGAAGAAATGCTGAAGTATTGTCGATCCGAAGTGGACATTTTACGCCGTTGCTGTGGAAAGTTTAGACAATTATTTCTGGATCACGGAGAAGTCGATCCTTTGAAAGGAGCGTGTACCCTACGCAAAGCCTGTGCATTAGTGTACACAAAAACGTTCATGCCCGAGAACGAACTAGCCATCATAGACCCTAACACTTATCTCTCGGTCAGCCGTCAATACTCTGCCAAAGCTTTGCGTTGGTTGCATTACTTGTGCGGAAAGGAAGACAAATGGATACAACATGCCAGAAACGGAGGGGGAGAAAAGAAAATGGGAAGTCTTTCTGTGGATGGCTGGGATTTAGAAAACCTTCAGACGGTGTACGAATTTCAGGGATGCTTGTTTCACGGATACCCTACGTGTTTTCCTCAACGAAACCTCAAAAATCCTCTCACAGGAGTCACCATGGAAGAGTTGTACAAACACACCTACCAACGACGTCTGAAGTTAGAAAGTCAAGGATACCAAGTGGTAGAAATGTGGGAGCACGAGTATGATCGACGTTTCAAAACCGATCCAGAATTTTAGAAGCATTGCCGAAAGTTACGACGTGGTCGACATTGAACCTTTGGATCCACGCCACAGTTTCTTTGGAGGACGAACTAATGAAACACGCTTGCATGAAAAACGTAGACGAGGAGAAGAAATCAAATACATCGACGTGTGTTCGTTGTATCCTTGGATGTGCAAATACAAGCGATTCCCTACCGGACACCCTGAAATCCTGACAGAACACATCAACGTGGAACACATTCGTCAATACGAAGGACTGATCAAATGCAAAGTCTTAACCCCGACCAATTTGTACCATCCTGTCTTGCCCCATCATTGCCAAGGAAAGCTGATGTTTCCTTTATGCTTGTATGTGTGCTGAAACATGCAATAAAGACCACGCATGTCACCACACGGAGGAAGAACGCGCTTTGACAGGAACGTGGGTCAGCGTCCAATTGTTTCGGGCTCTAGATCGGGGATACCGCCTGTTGAAAGTGTACGAAATTTGGCACTTTCCTACCACAGCACAATACCAAAAGGACAACGCCTCGAATCCAGGCATTTTCTCGAGCGACGTCAACGAATTTCTCAAACTGAAACAAGAAGCCAGCGACTATCCCTCTTGGTGTCGGACGCCAGAAGACCAAGTCCAATTCAAAGAACAGTACCGTTCCGTATAAGGCTCACTTTGGAAGACGTAGAAAAGAACGAAGGAAGAAGATCGTTTGCCAAAGTCATGCTCAATTGCTTGTGGGGAAAAATGACACAACGTACGATCTTGCCCAAAGCGGAATACTTGGCAGATCCCAGTCGTTACTTTCAACTGGTGGACGACAAAGGAAAACTTGGTCAATTACGAAGAAGAACCCAAGTTTGTTCACCCCGGCGACTTTAGCAAAGTGGTCATTGCAGCCTACGTGACAGCCCATGCTCGCTTGAAATTGTACGATGAGGCTTTAGAAGTGTTGGGAGATCGAGTCCTGTACTTTGACACCGACAGTTGTATGGTCATCCATCGCCCTGGTTGCCCACACCTACCATCGAAGGAGATCGCTTAGGAACATGGACGGAGGAGCACCCCCAAGAGACGATCCTCAGTTTTCCCAGCGGTGGCCCTACAAATTACAGCTACCGATACCGAGACCGACAAGACCAACTTCACACCAAATGCAACGTCAAAGGATTGAGACTGAACTGTCGAACTAGCCAAGTAGTGAACTTTGATGTCTTGAAAAATGCTTTACAGTCTGGACAAGCTCAAGACTTTCGAGTGAAAACTTTAGAACCCCACAAAATCGTGCGTTTGCCAAACCACCAAAATCGTTAGTCGCCCTTTAGAAAAAGTCTATCAAATTGTGTACCAGAAACGAGTGCAACTTCCAGACCACACCACTTTGCCGTACGGACACGCCGATCGTTAGTATAAAAAAGGGACAACTTCCAAGACCAACAATTCATTGTGAATACAGACGTCGACCTAGAAAGTGAATTTCACACAGATAAAAGCCCCATTTCCAACATCATCTACCTCTGTCTCCAGAATACAATTAGAGCAAAGTTCATCCAAGAAGGAAAATGATTCAGTAGTCCCTAAAGATTATTATCCCATTCCAGAGACTAACAAAGTGACTTCCAGAAAATTTAGAACCACCACTTATACGTACACAGTGAAATTTAAAGGCTTCTCGTCTGAAGTTCGAGTATAGAAAGCAGCAGGTTTCATTACGGACTTATTTGACTCATTGTTGGTGGAACTGAAAGGACAGTGTCAAGTCAAAGATCAAGATCGTTTGAGTCTATCGATGTCTCACAGCAGTTTGAAATCTCCTGTGTGGCTTGGGTTTAGTATAGCGGCAGAATTAACTTCTTCCAAACTCTTGGACAAAATTCAAGACGCTCAATCAATGAGAGAAGAATTTGACATCACCGATGGAAAAGTGACTATTCACATGACACAGGTTTAACCTCCAAGTGAAGAAGACAGCCGTTGCACTTGATCTACTCTTCATGCTTACCAATAAGTGTCTATAGCATGTTGGATACACCAACATATTTACAACTGAAAAGATGTACGTGACTGGAAAAGTCTTGGATTGAACGCTTGGACATAAGAGGTAGCTGACCATGCCAAAAACATTGCGTGTGACGGATGAAAGAAAGACAAAGAAAGAAAAACATGAACTTTGTGCGGTTTTTTGTTTTTGTTTTTTAATGGACATTGATAGCAGCATAAAAGAAAATGCATGATTATGTTTTTATGACATGACAATATGTTGCATCATAAACTGTATTTTTTAAAATATAAATTGGTTGTAGCATGAAAGAAAACATGTGCTATGTTTCATGACATGTAAATACGTTTTGTTGTGGTGACATTTTTTGAAAAACATTAAACGTGTATGAAATGGATAAAATGTCTTGTGTCTTTCGTGTTCCTCTCAAAATTCTCCCTACCTTAGTCATGGCTGCATCTTCCTCCTCCTCTGCCTCCTCTGCCTCTTCTTTTGTGGTCAAAGTGATTGACGAAAAGTTAGATCTTCAAAGTTGGGAAGCTTTGTATCTGCGCCATCCTTTTAACATGTTGATTGCTGGACCCAGTGGATCAGGCAAAACCGAATTTGTGAAACGTTTCATCGAACACAAATCTCATTTGTTTGATCGTCCTCCTCAACGTATAGTGTGGTGTTACAAAGAGTGGCAATCTTCTTACACTTTACTTCGTGAAAGTCAAGGAGAAACCATTTCGTTTGTCGAAGGCGTTCCTCGCGAAGACGATGGAATCGTGTCTGATTTGAGTCCAACACATCTGGTCATCTTCGATGACATGTTAGGAGAAGACGAAGAAGAAATTAAACTTTGGTTTACACGAAAAGGACATCATCGTAATGCTAGTATCATTTACATTACTCAAAATTTATTTCAACAAAGTAAAGCCCATCGTACCATCAGTCTCAATGCCCAGTACGTGGTCTTGTTTAAAAGCCCCAAAGACAAATCTCAAGTGCAAGTGTTAGCCAAACAGTCAGGCACTCCTTGGCTGAATTATACGTACGACGATGCCACTAAAACACCTCATGCGTATTTACTCATCGATTTAAAACCGACCACTCCCGATTATTTGAGATTTCGTACCAGTTTATTTCACCATTGGTGTCAAGAAGGAGGTCCTGTCATTTACACGTGCCTTTCAGCCACTCTCTGAAAGAAAAAACACTATCAAAACATCCACCGCGTCATTTCTTTCTCACAGTCTTCAAGATGACTTTCAATCTCATCCTCCTGCCAAATTGAATCGTGCCCTGTATAACATCAGTCGCGAAAAAAATGCACCAAGTCCGTGCCCATTGGTTAGAAGCTAGTCTCGAAGAAGTTTTACGATGGTTTACTTTGACAGCACGTCAAATACTTCAAGGCATCATTCACATCCCTCATCAAACCAAACGTTTTTTTGAAAAACATAAAGTGGCGTTGTCACAACTGGCACGCACTAAAAAGCAAATCATTTTCACCCCTGGTGGTAGTGGTTCTTTAGGAGGTGTCATGATTCGTTCTCTTTTGAAATGGGATCCTAATGCCCAAGCCAAAACCAAAAAGAAAAAGAAAAAAAAAAACAAATCCCCTCCAAGACAGTCACAACAACAACACACCACCCACAAGAAAAAGAAAAGCCCCAAGAAGAAAAGCCCTAAGAAGAAGGAAAGCCCTAAGAAATAAAAACCGACAACAACATCTGCTGCTGCCCGAAAGAGAGGTACTACTGCTATGACGCGCACGTACTCCCGAAAGCCACGAGAGGCAGTGATGGTGTCTCCTACTCCTCCGTCCACTTCTTCTTCTTCGCCCTTCGTGATGATGCCTGCAAACCTGATTTAAGACCCGTGTTTCCTAATTTGATGCAAGTCACAACTCCGGGGGCTTCTACTTCGGCTGCTCTGGCCACTGCGGCTGCCGCAAAAAAAGTGGCCTCACCTAAAACTAAAGTCCAAAACAGAACAGGCGTGTTACAAAGTTTACTGGATTTATCCAAACAAGAACTGACACGATTTAGTCCGTTGAAAACACCTCAACGTCGAGTGATGCCTGTCATGAAGTTGGTACGCCGTGCTGACCATCAGTGGAGACGTGTTCCAGTATAAAAAAGAAGTGTGACCTCCGATTGATCTCAGTTCTATTTTTGCTCCTGACACCTAAGATGAGCCCCAAAAGTGCACACCATCTTAGTCATCCCAAGAAAGGCAAAACCAAAACAGGAGTTCCCTCTCGTTTGGCCGAACACTGGGACGTGTTGTCCGTCCTGACTAAATCCAATCCTCCCATGCGAAAACAAGTCATTCAAACAGCCCCCAAAGAAATCATCGATACCGTGTGTGAATGTTGTTTGAATGTGTTGAAAGGAACGGTACCTTTGTCTAAGATGCAGAAACAAAAATTAGGAAAACATCGGAACGTTCTTCGCCAAATGGTCAAAAAGAAAATACCTCTCAGTCAAAAAAAAAAAAAAAAAAATGTTGGTGCAACGAGGAGGATTTCTACCCATGCTGATAGGACCGTTGTTACAAATAGCGGCTCCTTTGTTAGGAACGATTGCTGGACCTCTTTTAGGAGGAGTCATGCGATGAAGACGGGAAGAAAAAGAAGATAAAAAGGACACCCTTCTCTGTAAAGATAACACACTTGTACCTTTGGATCTTATGGAAGGACGAAAACTGACTTTAGTTCCTTACAAACGATGGATGGAACTCCATCGTTGGTACGAACAACGGATACCTCATTTACCTCCTAATCCGAATCTCAACGAGATGTCACAGTTACAACAAGAATTACAATCGCTAATGGATCGAAGTGATTTGTCAGAAGCAGAAATATCGCAACGGTACGGTCAACTCTTGCAACATCTTCAACTCTTTCACCAGAAAGCTTTAGACGAAACAGCTAAACCCACTCTGAGAGATTTCAAAGCCATGATGAAAAGCGAACCTAGAACCACCAAAACAGCAGACACCGCCACGGGGACGACAGTAGAAGACGTCCCACGAGAAGTGTTTCTAACTCCGTCTGCTCCCGCGATCCCTAGCAAGATTGCAGCTGCCTTGTTAATACCCTCTCCTAGACCTCAACGAGACAAAATGAAAGCTTGGGTTAAAAAGATGATGTCCACCCCATCTTCAGCAGAAGAAAAAAAAGGAAAGAAGGCAAGACAGAAGTGAAAAAAGACGCCAAGAAAAAAACCTACCACCACTTCACAACCCACTCCTGTGGCTCGTCGGACGCGTCAAGCAGCTTCTTCCAAACCCCACGACACCAAAATTAGTAGTATCTAACAGTGGGTGACTTATTGAGGAGTAACAAAAACATGGAGACACTTTTAGCTAGCATTTACTACAATTCTACCCATGCTGCTAGTTACGGAGGAGCTCAAAAATTGTATCGGGCCGTTAAAAGCAAATTGAAAAGTGTACGTTTGCCAGAAGTACGACGATGGTTACAAGAACAATCGACGTACACGTTACACAAACCCATTCGACGAAACTTTTCTAGAAGTCAAACCAAAGTGGATGGCATCGATCATCAATGGCAAGCAGATTTAGCGGATGTCTCTTA
This sequence comes from Margaritifera margaritifera, assembly GCA_029931535.1. Taxonomy (NCBI): domain Eukaryota; kingdom Metazoa; phylum Mollusca; class Bivalvia; order Unionida; family Margaritiferidae; genus Margaritifera; species Margaritifera margaritifera. The sequence continues at coordinate 233,484 of JAQPZY010001172.1, forward strand.
TTTGGCAGCCTACAATCGTGGTTACAAATATTTGTTTTGTGTCATTGACGTGTTTTCCAAATTTGCTTGGGTCGTTCCTTTGACTTCTAAAAGCAGTGCCGAGTTAGTACGCGCTTTAAAAATGGTGCTGAAATAAAGAGGTCGTCACCCTTTACAATGGCAAACAGACAAAGGCACCGAATTTAAAAACCAAGCTTTTCAAAAAGAATTGAAACAACGTCACATTCATTTTTTTACCACTGAAAATCGTGAAACCAAAGCAAGTGTCGTGGAAAGTTTTCAAAGAACTTTGAAAGAACGCATGTGGAAATATTTTACACATCAGCACACTCTCAAGTACATCGACGTGTTACCACGTTTGGTCAAAGCGTACAATCAATCGTACCATCGTAGCATCGGATGTGCCCCCGAAGAGTTTACCCCTGAAAACGAAGTGACAGTGTTTGATAAATTGTTTGGTACACCTCAGATTGGACACAAGAAAGCCCTGGTGCTCAAGACGGAAGTTTGGGTTCGCATCGGAAAAACAAACGTACTTTTGACAAAGGTTATTTACCCAACTCTACTACCGAATTGTTTCGTGTCACTGGAACAGTGCGTGGACGTGATCCCCCCCCCCCAAGTCTATAAATTGGAAGACATGCACTTAGAAGTGTTAAAAGGAACTTTTTACTTGCCTGAGTTACAACGAGTGACCAACAAAGAAGACGACTTGTACGATATCGAAAGCATTCTCGAACGAAGAACACGTAAAGTAGGCAAACGTCGAGCAGAAGAAGTCAAAGTGCGTTGGAAAGGATATCCTCCTAGTTTTGGTTCTTGGATTACCGCTTCCCAAGTCGTCGACCATAAAAAGAAGAAGTAACCAACATGCCGTTCAATACAGCAGCTACCTATTCTACTTCGCAGAGTTCTTCTCTTCAAGAATTACAAAAACAACCTTTGTGGGTGTGGTGCGAAGAACGTGTACCTAAAAATCAAATCGTCTTTTTCTGCCAAATCTTTGTGGTGTATTGTGTCATCGGAGCAGCCATTGCTAATTTGAGTTTGCAACAAGGTGACAAACAATTGTGGACCATTTTACTCAGCAGTTGCATCGGTTATCTTCTGCCTAGTCCTTCCTTGAATTATACGACGGACAGTAACAACAGCCACCACAACGGTACGGTCAACACCAGTCATCCTTCTTCCAGTCACAACAACAACAATAGCAGCCCTCTTTTGGAACATTTTGACAATCATTCTCCTTTAAACTCGAGTGACTCCTCGGACACCAGAACCCTGGAACTATGAATAACCAATTTTATTTAACTTTACCCAGTGACAGTTCGATGGATGTGTTTCCCAACAAAAAATTATGTTGTTTCACGGCCAAATTACCTCAGTCCATACTTTGGGATCACGAAGCTCATTGGGAAATGGGTTTGGTAGAAATCATTCATCCTACGCAAGCCATGAATGTGTCTGGAGATCAAACCACTTTTGTCGTCGAAATCCTGAACGAGCGAGTGCAAGAACACTTAGACGCAAATGATCCTGGCTTTTATGAATCCAAAAGACCAGCACCCGCCAAAGCTCAACTCAGTTTCTATCTCATGAGAATTCCGGCATTCTATTATTTTAGTGCTCGACATTTGGTGGACACCATTGCAACTATCTTCAACGACCAATTTGGCAAAGCCTTAGACAAAACCAAGAAAAGCGTCCTGATCGAGTATCATGCCATTTCTCATCGTCTCAAAATGCATTTTTCGGACGCCAAAATATTGTCCATCACTTTTTCTCCTGAGTTGTTTGCCATGTTGGGTGGAAACACAAAACTTTCTTCTACCAAAGACATCAACAACAACGATCGATTTTACAAGTTTTTTCGCTACCCCATCGAATTGAACGAAGGACTGAATTTAATATTTGTTTACTCCGATGTGGTCGATTACAACGTGGTGGGAAACACAGCCGCTCCGTTGCTGAGAGTCATTCCTTTCAAAGTGGATTCTGCCGTCGCCGCGTACGAGGAAGGTGGAAACACGTATCACGTTCACCGTGAATTTGTACATCCTCATTATCTTCCTGTCAGTAAATCGTATTTTTGACAGTGTCAACATTAGTATAAAAGGAGATCTGGGACAAAGTATTCTATTCACTAAAGCAATAGTCACGGTTAAACTACATTTTCGAAAAAGGTTCTCCAGCGAATAGTAACACCAAAATGTATCCTGTGTGCCGAGGAGTGGCTCGACAACGAGGACATGGATTAGGAGATATGTTAAAATCTGCTTTTCGGACTTTAGGCACCATGTTGAAACCCATGGTGACTCGAGGATTGCATGCCTTAAAAGATGCCGCTTTGACGCACGGAAAAGAATTTCTTCAAAACGTCCTCATCGACAAACAAAATCCGGAAGAAGCCTTTATGAGAGCAGGAAAAAATGTGTTGCTGCAAACTGGGCAAGATCTTTTGGGTCGCCGAGAGACCCCTATAAATTCGCTTCATCCTTCTGGCCCTGGCATTACTTCTTCCTCAACGCCACAGCAAGGACAAGGCAGAAAGAGACGTCGACACCCCTTCAGAGCTCATAAACAACACGGTGTTCAGAAAAAGAATAAGAAAAGAAGAACTGTCAGAGAATTAGACGTGTTTGATTACTAACTACTGAAAATGATGCACCGTGATTCTTGCGAATGTACCAAGTTAGAACTGGATCTGTTTGCCATGCCACCTACCATGATGACGATGCAAGAATCCCAATGGGTAGAATTTCATCCTGTATATTCTTTGACGACTTCAGTCCCTATCGAATTTGAAATCAAAGGACAAACCGAAGATTACATCGATCTGAATAGCAGTCACTTGTACCTTAAACTCAATGTGCTCAAAACGGACAATACCAATCTAGATGCCGATGCCAGAGTAGCTCCCGTCAATAATTTCATGAATTCCTTGTTCAGCGAAGTGGATTTGTACTTGAATAACAAACTGGTCAGCAGCAGCATGGACACTTACCCTTACCGTGTTTACTTGGAAAATCTCTTGACGTACGGAAAAGAAGCCAAGAATGCCCATCTGGATGCTTCCCTGGTATGGAAACCTGACACTTTGGAAAAGTTCAACGACACAGAGTTGACAGAAGCTGAAGATCCTCGCAATGTGGGATATAACGCCCGTCGAAAGAAAATCAGACAAGGGCGCACTTTAGAACTGATGGATCGTTTGCATTTTGACATGTGGTTTCAAGACAAGTATTTGTTGAACGGAGTGGATGTACGCCTGAGACTGAATCGCGGTAGTACCGTCTTTCATTTGATGGCCAATGCCAACGATTACAAAACCATCATCGAAGAAGCCAGATTTTACGTGCGCCGTGTAGAAGTCTTACCGAAAGTGGCCAACGACATCAATCAAACGTTGAGCAGAACCACTGCCAAGTATCCCGTGCGACGAGTGGAAGTGAAAACGTTTACCATTGCCTCTGGACTCCGATCCAAAGTCGAAGATCACGTCTTCCTAGGACAGCTTCCCAAACGTTTGCTGATCGGCATCGTCAGTAATGCAGCCCTCAACGGAGCCATCGATCAAAATCGGTTCGACTTTCAACACTTCAACGTCTCCAAGATAGAAGTCACTCGAGATGGTCAGACGTTGTGTACCAGACCTTTTGAACCTAACTTTGCCCAGAAAAATTACTTGCGATCTTACTTGACTCTGTTTTAAGCCACAGGACAGTTAGGCACGAACAGCAGCCACGTTATTTCGTACAAGGATTATGCAGGAGGATATGCTTTGCGGGGATTTGATTTCACTCCCGACCAAGGCAGCGACGAAGGACATTTCTACCCTATAAAATCAGGCCAACTTCAGTTTGCTACAGCTCTAGCCAACACCGTGTACGTCATCTTGTATGCAGAATTTGACAATACTTTAGAAATCAACAGTTTAAGAGAAGGGATTCTAGACTATTAAAAAAGATGAAACACGAAGAACCAATGGAGATAGAAGATGAGGGATTTTGTGATATGGAACAGTCACAAACCACAAGTGATGACGATGTTTTTGATCCAGAACCAAAAGAGACAGTCATGATGTCAAGATGGCCAGAACAAGAACAACATTTAGTCTCCTGTTTTGCTAAGAAGCTAGCTGAAGAAATTACACAAATGAACAGAAATGATTATTATATGTGTGATCGTAATAACAAAATTTTCATGATGAGTGTAGAAGAAAAGTTGGCACAGTATCTGGACGATGCATGAGATAGAATCTCAGAAAGACCTATTTGAAGAGAGTGGTATAAAGACTTGCAGGATCATTCCTTACCTCCACTCACTTCTCTGGAGACCAAACGCCTCGAAGCTTTCTTGCGACATAATACCCTGTAAATACGTTCATGTTTAACACTGTTTGTATTTTGTGTTAGAGAAGCTTCTTCTTGTGTATTACAAAATGTTGATTTTTGAAAAAAAATGGTGTTGTGTTGTTCATTGATTTGAAAAAATGAAATGTATATACTCTTTCATCCTCTCTCTATCGATCTGAGGTACCTACTCTTTCACATTTCTTTCCATCAAGCTGAGACATGTTTTCCATCGCGTCCGCGCTTCCAGCATATAAAGCACTGCGTTTGCCAGTCGGGTCTCTCTTGTTGACTCGTCAAGACCTTAACATGACAGCTAAAATTAGTAAACTGAATGAAGCTATGGTGAACATGCAGCGGGTTAGACATAACCTGATTCAGAAGAACCCAGAAAAGAAGACGATGATCTTCCTGCAAATGGCTCAAGATCCGGTGGAAGAAGTTTTGCGAGAAGAGATCATCAGGGACAGAGCGGAATTGGAGGAGAAACAAAGACTGCAGCAGCAGCAAAGGCAGCAACAACAACAACTCTTACAGCAGCTGCAACAACAAGAAGGAGAAGTGTCTTGTAAGATGGACTTTGAAGAGTTTGCCTTCTCTTTCACAAGAAAGCGTCCTTGTTCTGCGGCGGTGAGACCTGTGGAGAAACGTGGCCGTCCTGCTGCCAGAAGTTAAAACTTCTCACCAAACACCCCCAACGGTCCTTTTTAGGGCCACCCACATCTCTAGAAAAGATTACTCCATTATTGCCTAAAAATATTGGTGTGTTTGTATGTTGAGTGTATGTTTGTGTCTGTCTTTGTCTTTTTATATGTGTCACTTCTATCCCTATAAAATACCTCTGCCCCATCAACACTTCTACCCCTATAAACCCTTTCTAAACTCCATGTTCATTTCCCGTATGGGTCTATAAACCTTCCCATGTTCATTTCCCGTATGGGTCTATAAACCTTCCCCAAGTTCATTTCCCGTATGGTTCTCAAGTGCCATCTCCGTGATAATTTCCCGTATGGGTCTCAAGTGCCATCTCCATATTAATTTCCCGTATGGGTCCCAAGTGCCATCTTTGGGTCTCAGTCGCCACCCTATACTACTCATGTACAATAAAAACGAGCAAAGATTTCCCCATGTACAATTATAGTCTTACGCCATTTAAAATGGAAATAACAATAAATTAGCCGCAAAAAGAACTGCATGTATATATGAAAATTAAGTTTTGTACATAATATATTTACATAATGTATTTACTGTTCATAGTTCTTCAAAAAATGTATTGTAATATATTACTTATCAAGAATATTAGGAGGATAACTATGTTCTTAATTTATACAGTTGATTCTCAATAGGAATGATGGAAAGTGTGAAACCAGACAATCATGAGGCAAGTTTTCTTTGTAATGTCGCAAATGAGCATAATCAGCATTTAAGGTAAGACAGTGTGTGATCTTGAAAACAAATGAAGTGTGTCATAGAGGGATATTGTGAGATTCTTGTGTTTTAAAGATACAGACGAATTCATCTTGAAGATTGAATTACATAAGTGCAAGTGAAGAATCATGTGTAATTATATAATTGTGCGCAGTATGTGCTTAACAAAGTCTATGTCAACAAATATAATTAAGTATGAACCATCCTAATCGTGAAGGTTGTATCAAGCCTATGACATTATGAATTCTATAATGATGTTAAACAAGAACAAGACGTCATCATTTTTATTCTAAAAAAGATATTTCTGACTAACGAAGAATCAGTAAAGTAAAGTATGGTATAGAAGAAAATGCGATTAAAAATCATAAATACGGCAAATATTTTGTAAGGTACATTATAACGAAATGAAAAGACAAATTTGATATTTTCATCAATAAGGACCTATATGCTTTGGACGGCGTATATTCATGCTATGTGTGAGAAGAAAATATCTTTTCGACGCAATTTAAAATTATCCAATGTGTCAGTCTGAAAACCTATCTGTGAAATTCAATTTAAAAATGGAACATACTAAATACCTTTATATCAGTCTATTCATGTCTAATGGTTGTTGTGATGCGTCTAGTGTGGCAGTGTAGTGCTTGTCGCTCTCGCGTTCAGCTTCCACCGCTGGCTAGCAGCAATGCGAAAAGGTGAGCCGAGTGCGTAAGCCTCTCCATGCCAGTACATAGCCTCTCCATCAACAAGCCTCATGTAGTGCCTCCTCGTGGCGACACACGGAACTGAGTACCTTGCGGATTCAGGCTAAACTACAGAGGACTCGGAGGAGGTCTGGCCCCCAGACACGCAGCATTCAGGACTACTGGCGTGTAGGTACATACTGGTGCTCGTGAATCAGACCCCCAGCTATGGGCAAATATCCCCACTGCCTTGTGGGTGCCTCGGGAGAGACGAAGGCTAGGGGAGTGAATCCCAAATAAAAAATCAGGAGTTGAGCCCCTAAGGCGGTCATATGCCTGCACATGGCAACTTCCGGCAGCTCCTGCAGCTAAACTTGTATCAAATGTATTGGGATTTCCTCTCCTTTGGATTCTACTAGTGAGGCCGAGAGAGGGACTTTGATGCATGGGCAACCGAGGGTCTCCATAAAACTTGCTCAGGCCTGCGCCCTGGAGAGGACACTCCAGCTTCGCCATGTGGCGTCGACATACGAACCACTTTTGTCAATAAGATAATATCCTTATTGTTGCTTCTTTTATTATTCTGTAAAGATATTTATTGTCAGTCTTTAAGCTTTCTACTGAATCCTTCAGATATTTTTTGATTGTGCATTTTATTGATGATCGTTTGCATAAATATAGGGATTGAACAATTTTAGCACCGTAGAATAAATAAAATATTACATTATAATACTTTGTTTTAGAAACTATTGCCAAGTCCATCTTAAAACAAGCAAACGTGTTCTTCACAAAAAAGACAATGTATTTTTGTTCCCCCGTTAGAGGGCAGCTGGTGAATGATTGGTGATACAGGGACATGTAGTGTCCCCAACGTCTGTTAACGTCTGCAAAAACATCTGTGTGATCCAAGTACTGTCTCATCTTGTTAACTTGACTGGAGTTTATGTTTTCAGACAAAAAATAATTATCATGAACGATTCAATGTGGGCCAATGAAAACAATCTTTTTGATCTAACAATCGGCTGTATGCCATAGTTTTCATTTACAATTTGCATTGGATTAATGATACTGTGTTCGTTGCGACTTTGAAGCGTATTGAAAACGTTTGGTTGGAACATATTTTTATTGCATGGAATGAACAATAGGGTTGAGAAAAAGCTTCTTCCAATTGTTCTTTAAAATGTAAAGCTTTATTTGAATCGAATGTTTATTTTAGCTTTTCTGTTAAATTATGAAGCGGAAGTCTTTTCACCCGTGTACACGTCTGAATCTTTCGGCCGGTCGTTTTGGGATTACATCTTAACCATTATCTTTGCATGCTATATTTCAATAAAATAATGCTTTCTGTCTAAAGCTTTACTTTATTCCTGTCAGTTTTCCAATTTGAAAAGTATTTTATTGGATTTGCATAACTCGTGCCTATCATCGATTCTTAATAGACATGAAACTTTTTAATAATACTTTTTGTGAGTAATAACATTAATGAGAATTTATTGATCAAAGACTTCTTCCCGTATAGTTTTCAAAGACAGATACTTTGATGTGCTTTCCTTGCAATCTAGAATAGTCAGATATGTTTTAGGCACCATTGAAAACTGGGTTATGAGGAATGATTTGTATCAGACAAGGTCATCGAAATATCGGCGCAGCAGCGGAACAACAACATGTCAATCTTAAAATCAATATGTTAGTCGAAAACAAAGCTGGATAACCTTAATTATGATTATTTTCATGTCTTTGGATGAAAGGCTTGAGGCATAACTGTGCTGGAGCAGTGTGTCCATCATATAAATCCATGGCGTACAGTTACGGTCTTTTGGCAAAGATTTAGAGTCGATTTTATATTAAAACTTATGCATCAAGTAGCATTCTACAGGCTTCACTACTCTCCTTTGAGTAAAATGTGGTGGATTTATTGTTGTTACAAGCTGAATGTTCTCAGCCTAACTTACAATGGATTTAATAAAAAAAATTTGTGCGGGATATTTAAACAAAATTGACTATATTAGGAATGGTAAATATTGCATGAAGCAGTCCTTTGGCATAGAAATAGACAGTTTTTAGGTCCGAGTATTCAGTGGGATCATAATTCTTGCGTTTGCAAAGAAAATTTCTGTTTTCGTTCCTGTGTCAATGATGAAGTACAAGATCTTTATTTAGATTGATAAAAACTGCCATATCAGTAAGAGAAATATTTATCTTTCTCACCAGTTTCATCACTAATCAGCAGATAATTGAAACAAGTTGGTTTGTCTTTTTTGTTTGGAGTGATTGATGACATATGGAAAAGTCCCAGTCTTCATACAAACTTGATAATGGTGCTCTTTGTAAAGAAACCCTGAAAAACAAAATCGTACATTACCTAACTGGTAATTTTCCAAAGTTAATTTAATAGCTAAGTGTTACAATCGATTTGACAGTTTCCCCATTGGTGGCTGCGAGGAGCCAGTTACATGGGGTGATAAGGGAATATTGTGAGAAGCATTTGACACTTGGTATCACGCCAACTATGAAATTCATTCCAGTCTCTATGAACTTATTGCGAGTTGCTCATGGCTGTGCATTAAACTTTGTACAAACTATAGCACCTGCATCAGTAGAAATCTATCCTCATGTAAAACATCAAATAGATGAAAACCGCGAAACAAGTATACCACCCACTACTCAGCATACCAAACCTGACCTCAACACTAGTTAAACCAGAGTTGTCCAACATACGGACCGCCAGCCAGAATCCCGTCCTCCAAAGGTTTCTATGCGGCCAACCAACCTTTCATAATTTGTGCCGACTGGTAGTGGAAAACGTAGACCAAGTTTATAAACGGTCCCGTGAGTGAGAAACAAATTGAAATGTGGCTCCTCACGCGAAAAGATTGGACACCCCTGAGTTAAACCAAAAGCGACAAAACATCAGACAATAACAAACCTCTTAAAATCGTACATGTAAACTTTCAATCAGGGGTCAGTGAACAACTAGAACTTGAAAACCTGATTGATTCTTCAAACCCAGATATTTTTGTAGGATCTGATACTTGGTTGAAACCGGAGGTTCATGATAATAAGATTGTATAACCAGAATGAGGCTATGACGTTTACAAAAGAGATAGAAAAGACCAGAAGTTTATAATTAAGGTTAGGAAATCAATACTTGCCACTGAAGTACATGGACTGGGTACTAACTGTGAAAATATATGGATCAAAATTGAAACAACAGGTAGTAAACCATTACTGATTGGGGCTTAGTACAAGCCTCATTATTATGATCTACCGATCTTGCCTCCAAAATGAATTTCCATGCTTGGCTAGTTGGATATTTTAATGTACCAAATCTTGATTGAACAACCCTCAGACCTAAGTCAGACTGTAAATACCCACCTTTCTATAGAGAGTGTATTAACTCTTTCAATGATTTTAACCTTGAACATATTATTACAGTTCCTACTTGAGCCAAAATATCTTGCATCTATTCCTTACAACCAAATCAACTCTCATCATTAAGACCTCCATAATTCTAGGAATTAGTGACCAGGATGCTTTTATATACACTGATGATAACTTCAAAGTCATAACTCCCATACAAACCCTACGCTAAGTTCCATTGCACCATTATATATGAAATCTAATTGGACTCAACTCTTAACAAATCATGAAAGACTATTATCATGAGCTGCTATCAGAGACTAGTTATGAGACCATGAGTGTTGAACAGATATCGGAGAACTTTACAACAGCCCTACACAAGGGAATAAATCAGTGTATCATGTTCAGACAAGCTAGGACCAAGACTAATCTCCCTTAGATCAATTGCAAGCTACGTAGTCTGACACAGAAAAGAGACAGACTATATCGATAATACAAACATTCTGGAAACCAGAAGGAAATCGATGAGTTAATAAAGTTAAAACACGATATTGGAAAACAATTATGAAAAGCAGATGAAATCTACATTCTTTCAAGACATAATTGGAATCAATGACAAAGAGGATCAAACTCGACCAACCCACAACACACTGACACAACAATGTCCCAGAAATTTAACAGCAACAAATTATGTTCTCTTCTAAAACAGTCTAAACAAGATTCAAAAGGATTAGCTTCCATGAAGAGAAATGGTATTACATACACAAACAACACAACCAAGGCAAACATACTGAATGAACAGTTTCAGTCTATGTTCAGCCCCATATCATCACTGTCGCTCAAATCCATCTGTAAAATGAAACACCAGGATCTATACGACCACAACATCCAACTACCGATGCACAACGCCCTTACCCCAAGATGTCTGACATATTAATTTCTACACATACAAGTCACAAACTACCACAGAAGCTAAATTCCCATAAAACTGCAGCTGATCCAATAATACCTTTTGTAGTCAAAATACTACGCATGGAACGGGTACCTATATTACAAATTTTGTTCCTGGAGATCTGCTAGTGTCTCTGGTATCTTCAAGAAAGGGAAGAATACGTACCCGCAAATTAAAGTCCTATTTCATTAACCTGCATTCTCTGCAAAACCGTTCAACACAGTATAACATCATCCATAGTTAAACACTTCAACAGTCAGAATATATTTTATGAACTAAAACATGGATTTCTAGACGAACTCCTAAAAAACAAGCAAAGACGTAAACAAACTAATCTGATACTATTAGACTTCTGTGCAGCCATTTATAAAGTTACCCATTAAACGCTTTTATCAAACTTACACTATTATGAGAAGGCAAAACATTGGCTTGAATCAAATCTTTTCTATACAACAGAACTCAGGCATTAAATACTAAAAATCAAAAAAGTTAATAAGTTCTAATAGAATTTAGAAAATAACTAGAATGAACGGTTCACTTTTCAAAAGAATAATAAAGAATTGCATGTATAGCAAACTATAAGTTAGAACCCGCTCACTATTTTAGTGCACCAGGATTAGCTCTCATGATTCCAGTTTGAAGATATCACGTGTTTAATTAGAACTTTTGACAAATTATGACATATTTCTAATGACAGAGTGGAATTCGTGGTGGAATTAGTAAGATAACACACAGTAAAAAACGAATACTATTCAGACATAGATGCTAAGATAAAAAAAAATTATGTTAAGTACGAAAGGTCAAGGTCATTCCTTATGTACGTAGATGCCAGTAATTTATATTGTTGACCATGAGATGATACATGCATGTAAGTAACTTTAGATGGGGAAATGATTTTTAAAAAATTAAATGGATGGAAGAAACTCTGTCCGAAATATCTGTTGAAAGTATACTGGTTACTGATTAGAAGTTGACTTGGAGATTCCAAGATATCTCAATGAAATGTTTTAGGACTACCCACTTGATCCAGAGAAATTAACTCCAGAAAAATTATGTGTCTCCCTTGCAGAAGAAATTGATTGATGATTACAAAGTGTAATAGCAACTGTACCAAAACTAGTGTGCACATTGAAAAATAAAGAGAAATATATTATACATAACAGAAACTTAAAGCTGTACTTGCAGTTAGGGTTTAACTTGAAAAAGAACCACAGAGCTGTCTTGTTTGAATAGCATCCCTACCTGAATTCCTACATAGAGCTCAATACCAGTCTGAGACAAAAAGCTAGTAATTTCGAGAAAGACCTCTTCAAATCAATGAATAACGCTGTATTCGGTAAACAGATAGAAAACCTCAGAAGAGAGCAACAGTTAAAATAAGTGCAGATGAAAATACGTTTTTCAAATGTTTAAAAGATCTATCACTCCCCAAGAGAACAATTTTTGACGATGACTTGGTACTAATCAGTCTGACATACAAGAAAATGTAACTAACCAAACCGATCTATGATGGTTTTACTGTGTTAGGGCTATCCTAATGATTATGTATAAATTCTACTACAGCAAGCTGAAAAACAAATACGGCGATAAAAATGAAATATTGGCAATCGGTACAGATTCATTAGGTATTTATAATGAGAACAAAAAACGGTTACAGTAACATAAAGGATGACATAAAGTTTTATGGTAAGTAGACGGCGTTTTCAAAGATGAGCTAGTAGGTGTACCAACCAGAGAGTTTTGTGGGCTAAGGTGTAAACTTTATTCATGCAGGAAAAGATGAAATAAAAAATTTGTTACGAAATAAAGAAATGTGTTATCAAGAATAATTTAAAATCTGAGATGTGCCGAAATTGTCCTTTAGAATATAAAGAAACTTATCAACAGATGATTTTATTCTGGTCATACAATCACGAGATGAATAATATAAAATGAACAAAGTTGTTCTTTCACCTTACGACGTATAGGATCAAAATGAAGAAAGTAGCATTGACTTCTTACGATAATAAAAGTTATTTAGTACCTTGTAATGAATTGGAAACTTAAGTATCATTAAAAGTTTGCTTATTTTAGTTTGTTTCAAAGTATCTACAATTTTTCTTTTCGTTTCTTCTGGAATAACATGGATCTCTTCAAACGCTGTTACTCCTTTTGTCCCTGCTCTAGAAAAAGACGACCCCAAAACGTGCATTTCTCTAAATCTTTGATCACGGAGTTATACTTTGCACGATCACCCATACTGATATTTTAAAATGGCTACCAGTAAAAGCTAGTCTAGTTAGGATAGTTGCTTTTTAACATCATCTAAATTCCCACAATCATCAATTAGAAACAAAGTATTTGATCTTTCGTACATATCAACCAGTAACTTGAACTACTTATCTAGTTTATCCCCGTGATCTATCATAATCATGTTTTCCTCTTTGAGTAACCACTTTCTATCGAATGAATTGTTGCACAGAAAAGTTGGACAGATGATAGCGGTGAAATCGAAAAAGTCTTTGTATTCAGTCTCTGTCAGATTTAACGCAAACAATCTTTTTCTACAAGTAGGCACTCCAGACATCATGTTATGAGGTTCTTTTAAATATATTTATACGTGCATAAAACATAATTGATTTAAGTTGATTGTTTCGAATATTTGCCTGTCCACCAATACGAACAAAATATACATTTTGTGAGCATCCACGTTTTCTTTCCTATTGGTTTAATTTTAGATACCTTGTTGTACATTGGCTAATTTACCATGCAATCTGTTATCGTGTGTACTTCTCAAATAAAGCCTTACTCAAGCCTTATATAGTGATTGTCAGTGTAAACAAAATGTTAACACTTACGTTTCTAATCTCTGTTTGCTTTTGTTGTTTATCGAAGAAATACTACACATAATCTCTCAATTGCTGCATCAATTGAAAACCCTGGAAATAAACCATGTTTGGCAGACTTTCTATAGCGACTGAGATTTTTTTGTTATTGTGGAGTTTCAGGATCAGTTTCTCCACTCTTTTTGCACAGAATCAAAACACATTTTGAACTCATATAGGGAGAATAAGGTCTAATATTCGTTAAAACTGTATTTGCTGCTATGCCGATGAGTCTCTCCCTAATCATAGATGAAAGCCATTTCATTCTTCATCAGCTCCAGATGAATCAAATAAATTCAACATAAAGTTACTTCCTGTAAATGCTCAGTCGTTAGCTATTGCTTCTCTAATTAAAACTGCTGCTGTGGTCATTTAGTGTGCTGTGGTCATTTAGTGTGCTGTGGTCATTTAGTGTGCTGTGGTCATTTAGTGTGCTGCAAAATACAATAAAGTCTGTGTTGGAGGCACACGCCTTTGGCACTCCATGACAAGGATTTTCCCTATAGGGACAACGCCAGCTTATTATTGAGATGTAGTTATGAGTGAAAACAATTACCAAATGCTGCCAGTTTTAATATCACAATGAACAGCGTTTGGATCTATAATAGTATCAAATGTCACTTTAGGATTATGTTTTAATTTTTACTAAAATAGAATATTGTTCTCTACGAGATAATATGTCTATGGTTCTTTAACACTACACACATTAAATTCCTTTTGCGGATTGGTTGTGCAAACAAAACGTTTTATATTTACATCTAATCCAGTATAAAAGTAAAAATAAATTATGTTGAATTTGGGTTTTATATACAAATTGACAAGAATTGTATATAAGCCTGATTATTTTATTGGAATGACATTTAGCTGCAAATCGCCTATTTTGTGTAATATATATTCAGTAAAAATTGATGAAGCATAGTAAAATCCATACATTTCTGCCAATTTTTGAGGAGTAGTTTCGGACTTACAAAGTTGTAGCAATCCTCTGTTTGTTTAATATTCATGATTAGTTTGAAAACTAGAAAGCTTTCTTTCTTTGTAAAGCCGTATTATCGTTCCAACATTTATTTTAATGCTATCAGGACACTCCTGTCCCGGTATAAATCGAAAAACGTAAAGCAATATACATCCAGGAATGAGTTTGGTTTTGTTATCAAACTTCTTCTTGTTTTTATTTCTTGTTTCAATATTCTAATTCGATCAAACAACGCAATATTATTTCCGCTCATTTCCGTGTTCAATTCAGTTTTAAATGTCTCTCTGTTTTCGGTTATTTCGGTTTTAACTCGTATCGATTCTACTACTTCATGCGAGAGTCTTGTTATCTACCTGAGTTTTGAGAACACATGTAGCTATTGGAAGCGATTCCTCAAATCATATAAATCTGTTCTAATTCGTTTGATCCTATTGTTTATTTCCTCAATAATATCATGAGCCACGCCGACATTATTGACCACTTCTCGATCAACATACTCTTTTGTATATGGTTTAAATCGATCAACTTCGGCGTGTAATTTGTTGTAAAACTCGTTGACTGTAACAGCTTTTGTCGTTTTGATATTATCACTCAAATCTGTAATACCTAATTCGTATGTTGCTTTCACAGTGATAATCGTTCTTTCATTCCCATTCATTTTGTTTTTGACATAATCTATCTTCTTGGTTATTTCTGTTAAATCATTCTTTTTCTGCAACTTTGACAATGGGGTGTGTGGTCCTAATAGAGATGGATACAATCATCTAGTTGGATGATTCTAGTATGAACAGACCTTGAAAAATAAACTTAGAAATACAAAATTTAGCCAAAATCAGTGTAGCGTGAAATAGGGGTCACAGTGACTTATTTTGTGATGTTGATATAATACTCATCAAGATGCATCCCCTCACAAAGTTTCATAAATCTAGGTATAAAAGTGTATATACAGGTGCCAAAAATGTTTGGCTATGGGCTAAACGCAAACAATTATCGTAAGCCAGTTAAATGTGAAATGTAGGTCAAATTTACCTTCTTTTGTTGTAAGGGTGTGGTATTAGTAGAAATGCATACAATGATCAAATTTGATAATTCTAGCATGAAAAGAGTGTGAGAAAAAAAAGTTCACCACAAATTTAACCAAGACATGTGAAGCGTGAAATATAAGTTACAGTGATCTATTTTTGTGATGAGTGAGTAATACTCTTCAAGATGCATCCTCTCACCAAGTTTCATGATTCCAGGTAGAACAGTATTTATAAGATGTGCACAAAACCTGAGCTAAGCACTAAAAAAAATTAAGAATATACAACTAATGAACATGTATGTACAAAGTTAACCCCTTCAGCCCCCTTCTCAGGGGGTCGGTGCTATTAAACCCAAACCTAGGATGAAAGAAAAGTTAAGATTGAGTGAGGCTGCACATACGTATATGCTTTTATCAGTGTCGACGCCGACGGCAATGTCTGGGTGTAGTACAGTAGCTCTTCTCTACTTCGCAGAGGAGAGGTAAAATGCACCGAAATAACTTATTTATTGACGTATTTCATTTACATGCATACAATAATTAGTTGTGAATGCATCTAGGATGCTTAATTATCAAAATAATGGATATTTCATTCATGTTATCCAAGGTACTACTATCTAATTACGTTCCTTAAACATTTCCTTCATTTTGTTATATTTATTTGTTAATATATTTTTGATGAAATCCAGCGCATTTATTGTATGTTCAGATGTACCAAGACTATCTTACTTATGTTAGGCACGAATTTGGGCACAAACTCTCTAAAAATCAGAAAGGATTATGTTGCATTTTCTTCACAGAGTTGCATTTGAATAAAATTACTGGAATTTTTAGTGCAAATGACATTTCCGGAACCGACCGAATCATGCCTGTTTGTTTTTCAGCCTACGCATTTTATTTCCTGTTTAGGTATTCATACTGCGTTTTATTGAGTGCAATGAACATACTTCACTGGTTACCTAATCTTAAGTAAAAATCAGATAAAAAACATTAATGATTTAGTTAGGGACTACAATAGGATGCAATACCAGCAGATTAGCTCAGTTAAGGTAGTGATACCTTAAACTGTACGGGACATTATACATTGATGGTACTTCAAAGCCTGTCCTCGCCCTTTTGCGCAGTTTTTGACCATTTACTGCTTTTATGATAGAGTATTACCATTTTATATGCGTCTTGTGAGTGGAAAAATAAAAAATCGACGATTTTATACAAATTCATCAATACGTGAAACCCAAAGTCGGTGAAGTTGCAGGACATCACTTTCGTCCAAACAAAACTGTGTGTGAGTTTGAGTTATCCTTATAGGGTCTGTACAGGCCGAACTTTGAAACGCCAGAATTTGTGGATGCTATTTCGAATTTTGTTAGAATATATGGAGCAAAGTGCAGAAACTGGAGCTTGTGCGCCCCAACATCAGCCGTCGGAAGTTGCGCAATGTATCCGGAAGGTGGCACTTGTCTGTCAAAACTTTTAATTCCTAGCAAACTCGCGTTCCACCACAAGCCTTACAAGAAGGTACCCTGCTCTTCAGGATGTCCTCAGCTACATCTTAGGAATTAATCTGACTGGCAATTCCCTGCCCCCATGTGGAACGTTTTCTCTAGGAATAATGAAGCAAGAACAAACAACCACATTGAAGGTTTTCACAACAAGCTTGAACAAGTTTACAAGAGGGACTACTAAGACGTCTCAGGCAGCAGTAAACCAGGGGTGAACGGGACATTACACATTACTGGACTGGGGTGGTGCCTGCCGTAAAAACCTTCATATAAAAAGTTTGCTATGGAGAGATACACATAAGAATGTTTCTCTCTAAACTTTATTAACAGCTACCATTTAAAAACTACTAAGATGGAAAGTGCAATAAATGAATTATAAAATATAAAAAAATAAAACAAAGTTATCGGCTATTTTTCCCGTAATTTACCTCTGAAATCCCGGTAGTGAAAACAAAAAAAAGGAGCTTGCAGTCTTATGAGAGATGCATATATGAGGTAATGCCAGGATGTATCCTCTCCAACACAACTGACACTCATCAATGTTACACCAAAATAAAGGGTATTAAAAGTTCTTTTGACAATACGTAAGATATACATTTTTTTCTTAAATAACCAATATTACCGGTTCCTTCTCTCTGACATTTTATTCAACGTGACTTTCTTTCAATCTCATCCTTATGCCAAATTTACTTGTGCTTTGTATGCCATCAGTCGCGAAACACATACACAGGTTAGAAGCCAGTCTCCAAGAAGTGTTACGATGGTTTTATTTGACAACACGTCAATTACTTCAAGGAACTATTCACATTCCTCATGAAACGCAAGTTTGTTTTTTTTTAAAGCATATAGTAGCTTTGACACAACTTACCGATCCAGGAATCGATACTCAAACCAAAAGACATATTATCCTAAACCGGGTGAAGTGGATCTCTATGAGGAGTGATTATTCGTTTCCTTTAACAATGGGACTCCATTAGTGTAGCTAAGGCGCCCATATCGTCCCCCTATGCTACTGCCGACATATCGCGCATTATTTTTTTCTTCGTTTATTAATATGCTTTCTTTTTTATTTTCAGGTCATGTAATGTTGTTTGTTTGTTTTTTTTTTTTTGTTTTTTTTTTTGGTGGGGGGGGGGGGTCTTTATAGTAATAATATGCATAAATTTGATTTGCAGTTTGATTTTTTTTTAACAAAGTTAATATAATTGATTTCCCTTATTTAATATATAATTATTGCATTTTATTTTAAGTCGCAAGTATAAAAAAAAGAAATTGAAGGACAACGTCAGGAATTATGCGTTTGGTACCATTGCTAACGTATTTTAGACATTTAACTTATTTAGCGGTACATAGGTATTTTCTTTATTAATTTCGATTACTATAAAATCGGTTCCAATTAAGGCCGATACTTGTGTAAATAATTTTAAATATTTATACAATCTATTTAGGCCGAGTCTGAGACTCTTTATATTTTGATCAAATTATACATACAGGCTTACTCCAGTTTACTATAATTATGGTCAACAAGTACATTGAATACATTTTTACACTAATTATAGTGTTTATAAAGATTTTATAGTTCAATATGGCAGAGAAGCGCACTGAAAGGGGCAGAGGTAAAACATACTTAGAAGGAAAATAGTATTGCACATTTTTAAAACAATAACAAACAGACTGGTTGCTTTAAAAATATTTTTTATTCAAAACTGTAAATTGTTTTATAGAATATATAATAATTTTCCACCTATAACAGGTTCTCTTAATGCTCAATAAAGCTTAGATGTCTGAGTTAGTAGGTCACTCATTGCAATGGTTCCAACTGTCGAGGCTGGCCTGAATCCTGCAGTACTTCTTCCTGAGTGGTGCTAGCCTGAAATAAATACTAAGATTCTCTAAAACTATTTTTTTAAAATTGAAAACTTTAAATTAAAATGCTCCATAAAGATTAGATGTCAGGGTTAGTAGATCTTGTTGATGAGACAGTGCCAGCATGAAAGAAATAATATATTCTCTACAAATTCTCTACAAATCGTTATATTTTATATCGAAAACTGTAAAATGCTCCAGACAGCTTAGATGCGTTGGTTAGTTGCTCGCTCGTTGCAATGGTCCCATCTGTGTACTGCTCCCATAAACTATTCAAACAGGCCTGGATCCTGCAGTATTTCTTCAGATTGTCCTTCATATAGACTAGTTCCTGCACGAGCATCATCTAGGGGCTGACGATGTTTGCTTCTCTGTGTAGAAAGGGCACCAGAACATAGAATCCCAGACCATTCCCACTGCATCTTTTGTTGAGTCGAAGGTGCCAGCCTGAAATAAATAATAAAATTCTCTATTTCTACACCCCTGATACAATCCATTTATGCATCACTTATCATATAGACAGACACTAACCTTTATTTTCGTTTTTATTATCATAAAAACACAATCAGAAACAAACAAAAAACAAAAAAACAATGAACCCTGAAAAGCAATTGATTTTTAAAAAAATCCAAGTAATAAATAATTACCCGCAGCATCATTGTTTGTCCTTATCGCCAGTCCAAAGACACTAAGGGATGTCATACTGCATATGGATGACTGGAACCATGTCATCTACTCATGTATGTAGCACGTATTCCACCAGCTCTTGCAGAGGTGCGTTGTTGGTCTTTCGCTACAGAACGTCAAACGATGGTCTCATGTGTTGATGTGGTAGAAATGGAAGCTCCCTTATATATTTATACACCCCTTGCCGTCGGTTGTATGTTGCCTGCCGGCCTAAATATTGGACTTTCCGCCACATACACTAAACCCAATGGAATACGCAACTTTTAAGTCTAATACCAGGAAAGACCTGTCATACGGTTTTCCAAGCACCTGTTATCAGAAATTTTTTTTTTTATACAAAAGGGACATAAATGTTTTCCAATGCTGGTTTGAGTTTATGGATCCCTGTTTATGATAAATTTGTAATCTTTTTACTTAAAATTATTAAATTACCACAATGGACGTATTGCCGTCTTCTATTTTTCTATTTTCATACTAACCTGCTTCATAATCCGAAACATCAGCATCTACAACCGGGTCAACTAAAATATCTTTAATCTTCTGAAGTACCTGAAAAAATTCAACAGAGCATCTAAGCGTGGTAGTCAATAAATTATATATATTATGAAATATAAATTATATATATTATGAAACATTTATAAATCATATTTTTATAAGTCGGAACATAATCATAAACCTTAAACGAGAATAACCAATAGAACAACAACAATAATAATAAACAATTTTTGCTTTTTATTTTTTATTTTTTTTTTAGGGGGGGGTACTCTGTAGAAGTATTATTATTAGTAGTAGACATGAGAAGAATTAAATGATCCATCATCATCATCATTATCATGAATTTCATCAGTACCTGTACACAGTGGTGCAAGCAAGTCGTATGGGCGGCACTCCATACCAGAAGGACACATTTTCAAGAATGAATAATAAATGCTGTTTTTGTAAATTAACCGTTGTTCCGATGAAAGTGAACTGATGAAAATGGTCACTGAACATTTTTTTTTTGGTGGGGGGGGGGGAGGAGTCACAGCGGGGCGGGGGGGGGGGGAGGCCGTAGCTGTAAGAGTTAAAATCTACTTGCACCACTGCCAATACATTGTCCTCTTTGGTTTCCCTGATCATCGAAATTAACACTGGAGGTACCTATTTCATCGCCTCTCCCTTTTTGATAAACGAGTTGATCGACCAGAGCTGTTTAAACGGCTCACGGACGATCTTGAATGTCCGGTTCATAAGCCTTCGTATTCAATGAGGGATCGTGGCCAGTTACATCCCTTGAATTTAATAGGTGGCGCCACGAGAAAAGTGGGTCCAAGGTTATTGATTATTCTTCAGGAGGTAGTGTGCATGTAAGAGGGAAAGCACTGGTTTTTCAATTAATGTTTACGTGCTCAGCAGAGATACTCATTTTTTCCATATAGTAAAGAAATGAAAAATATAAACAACAGTTAGGTACACTGGTAATTGTATATGAACATTCAAAAGCTATTGGTAGATCATTTTGCTGGCCCATTCATTACTGTTCGAAAGTTAGGCCGCTAAATCATCCCCCAAACCTGTACTGATACTGATTGACGGTTTGGGGGATGATCTCGCCTATTCTTTAAAATGTGAAATGTCGTGCAGACACTTTTGTCCGAACACGTCGGTGTATATTTTAGACACTGGTATTTCTCGCGGCTCTCGAGTTACGGTCGGCTGAAGGGTCCTTTCGGCGATATGTACAGAATATTTCCAGGTCAAATCCTATGTTTGACAAGTTGTAAATGCACATGGAATAACGCACCCTAGTGACCCTACCTACTGTGGATATTTCGTATTTCGTGCCTATGTTGGGCGACGACCTGGAATAGGCCTTGTCTTGGAATGCCGAGATGTTGCGCTCTTTCTTGAGAAATTGCAAGACCATGCGAAGCGATATAAATACCGGATCCCCCGGGTTAATACGTGAGTACGTTGACGACGGAGAAATTTAAGGAGATTTTTTTGTTTACATTTTGCAGTGACAAATATATTGACAGTTAAACTACAACTAAATCTGTTACTCGGAAATATTATGTGAACAGTGTATTAAATATACTTGATGGAAACCATGAAGAGGTTTGAATTTTATGTGCCAATTTGCAGGCGAACCTGCAGAAATCAAAGCACATGGTGATACGAGTTTTTGTCTATTTTCATTAGTCTTACGTGAATTAAAAAATAGGTTGTGAAGTTGGCTCTCGAACAATTATTTATAAGCTGTAGAATTTATATTTTTATACACGACAATTGTCATGAAATTGATATAATTATTGCTAAAAGCATATGCAATATATTAAATGAATAATTTAATGTGATGAAAAATAGCACCAATAAATTAGTAAGATGAATTATAAAAATGATGTCTTCTATTTCTACTCTTCATGAACACGATATGAATGTTGATATTTGCATCTAGAAACCCTATCAGTACCTTGTTAAGTGACACAATAATGATCAAAACTTTTGAAACTTTTCTATTAGTTAAATTTTGAAATAAATTTGTTTCAAATTCATTTTGATTTTGACAAATAAATACTACGAATGTTTTGCATATCATATGATTACTATTAGAAACATGTAAGTAGTTATGGCGAATAATATGGGATAGAGGGTGCGCTATGGTGATCCAAGGAATTAACATTAAATATGACCCTATGAGAATCGTTTGGAATTTAACATTAAATATGACCCTATGCCCTATGGGTTCTATGGAAGATGTAACGTTAAAAGTGTCTATAGATAAATACAAAACATGATCTTATGGACCTTATTTAGATTTAACATGGTGGAACTCCATGAGTCAACAGCTAAATATGACCCTATGAGAATCGTTTGGAATTTAACATTAAACATGATCTTTTGGACCTTATTTAGATTTAACATGGTGGAACTCCGTGAGTCAACAGCTACCTTGACTGACCAAGACTTATCCTAACTCGTCATCACCTACACCTACAAACAACAAAACTACAAACAGACTTGTAGGGGTGGGGTGGGGGGAGGTAAAGAAGGAGGTACAATCATGAAGAGTATCACTTACTGACCATGCACAACCACCTTCCATATCCAACACTTATTCTTTACAAACCAACCAGAGGAAGGAAGGCATGGACAGGTAATCCTCACTCACATTCTTGTGGACTATCTAACATATCCTGTCACAACAATAACATAACACATACGTAGTATATGACCTGCATCTGCTGAGCCACTATGACATACCAAGAAACAGACTTATTTAATTTTTCACAAACCAATACTCTCCTCCCTCGCCAGATGAAACAGGATAAATTAATAACAATCATAAACTCAAGGTTACTGCCAAATCTTTTTTTCCAAACCCAACACCTTACCACGTATTAACTGAACCAATACGACATATCCATAAACATACATATTTTCATTTTTAAAATTAACACCGTCCAGGGCTTTACAAACCACTTGCCCGACGCTCGGGACAAGCTAAAATTCGGCTCGGGCAAGTTGAAATTTGGAAAGTGCTTGCCCCCGAGCAATTTCAAAACTTTAAGAGAGAGGCAGAGTGAGCGAGAAAGAAACAGGTCGTGTTCAGTTCATAATGTTTTATGTTCTGCAAATTTTATACTCAGCGATCTTGCCACAGTACATATATCAGCATCTTTATTCAGCGTTATATGTACCACATTCTTCTATTACATAACTACACACAGTTTCTTTCAACTTTAGATCCTTTATTTCACACCATATACAGTCAAAGTCTGTATTTTCCAGTTTTAAGTCAATGTCGAGGTCAGTCTCGCATTATCTCGTGCAGAAAGATAAAATTATTTGTTTAAAATATACTTTGTTGTCATTTTATGAAACAATATGGGATTGGACTCATCTAGGTCATTTCTCAAAACATACAAAAATGATCCAAAGATGACATTTATTTAAAAAATAATTCAAGTACATCCGAAAAACAAGGTAATAAATGTCGTATATTAAAGGACATGAAACATTTTAAAGGTATGTAGTTAATTAAATAAGCAATTATTGAGAGAGAGAGAGAGAGAGAGAGAGAGAGAGAGAGAGAGAGAGAGAGAGAGAGAGAGAGAGAGAGAGAGAGAGAGGACATTGCACTGGTTATAGTCACTTTTGTCCATTTCGTTTATTTATAAATTTGTGGCTTAGAATAAAATTGTAAGTAACAAAAACGTCCCGTTTCGAGGATATATTTTTGTACATTTAGGAGCATGTCAAAATGTGTTTCTTTTCTTAGTTCCACTTGACCTTTCAATACTGAATTCCGCGTTACACTGTGTGTTTTAAAAGATACAGCGAAAGATCTTTGGGTATTAAATAAGAAGCAATAGAAAAAACAGTGCTCGACATCTTCATTGTCATAACCACATACACACATGGGAGAGTTAACTAAATTCACTCTGAAAAGATAGGATTTAAGGCGACTACAAGAGTGTTTAAGTTTAGTACGTATGATATTAAGGTGACGTTTGCCAATTTCATAATACGGTGATGGCCCGTTAGTTGAATTAGATAAATGTTCAAAGATAGAAGGATTAGGAGCTTTTGCATATCTTCATGGAGAGAGTCCCAAAGACCAGTCGTTCATGGGAAATTTTTTTAAATCTGGTAGAGATGGGTGTGATGCTTTTGGAGTTACGTAGATGATAATGAGATGCCTCATATCTCCTTTGTAGAAGATGGTCGCTTAAATAGTTGGGTACTTGAGAATTTATAATCAAATACATTATGCATAATGTCTTCTTTTCCATTCCTTGAGTTTCACAACCAGTTTCTGCATAAAGAGACTCTCTAAAGCAATACATAGGCGCAGCTTCCAATTTAATTTTTTCTTTAATCTGTCCGAAACTTCAATAGAGCAATTATTCCAGACTTCAGAAACATATTCTAAAATTGGACGTATGAATAGTACATATGGTTTGGCCAAAGCTGTTCTGCGATAAGAGTTTTTAGTCGCGCGCAACATAAATATTTAGATGCTTTCTGAATAATCATACTAATATGATCAGTCCATTAGCATCACAGTATATGTTAGTCCTAAGTGTCTATGAATTTGAACAGGAAGCAAATACATATTATCAAAAAAGTTCAAATAGGAAAAGTCAGTATGCCGGTTTCCGATTAATATACATGACTGAATATAATGCTTTGTAAAACCTTGGAAATCATTAGAGAAATTGGTCTATAAATAGACGATAGCATTTTGTCTCCTTTCTTATAAATCGGCATGACATGAGCTAGCTTTCACTGTGCAGGGAACATAATGGTTTCAACTGATTTATTGATATTTGCAAGGGCACAGACATTTTTGCAATTATATTTTTTAACAGTTTATGACTAATTTCATTGGGTCAAGTTATTACATTTATAATTTCTTGTTTATATATACTGATGTCAGAAATAATAGTTTTGATTTCTAACATCAAAATGCGGTAACTGTTAAGCATTATGAATTATTTCTTTGACAGTTATTCTTTGAAACCCGGCTTCACTGGGCGATAGCAACATTCCTTCTAGACCTTTAATACCTTCCAAATATTTTAATTTTTTTATTTCTAAAAATGACATGCTAAAACCATGCAACAACTCGGAATAGGCTTCATAAATGTGAAATATGACTCCACGTGTCAAAAATAACTGTCCCTATATGCCTTTCCTATCGTCATATGATCATTTTTAGGCCTAAATGATTAAAAGCAACAAATCCAGCCTCAGAAAGAAAAAAACACACACAAACACTATTTTTTGAAAATATTCTGTTTAGACCTACATTCCCAATAGTAGCATACAGACATCATGTAACAATTTAAAACACGCTAAGTATGTTGACAGTGTGTAACAGGCCAAATTTTGCCTTCGAAAAGGACAAACGATCGTTCTAGATTCGCCCCCAAAATAGGAAAAATTATAAATATTTTGATGCGTCTAATGTTATAAATTTATATTATGCAAGGCATACATTATTTCTGTTCACCAATGAAACTCTCTAAAGATAATATAGAGAGAGAGAAATGTATGTATGTGTGCAATGATATGTGAGATTTATTATATATGAATTTTTGTTTTTTATTTAGATCACATAACCTATACCCAAATAAACACTTTAATGGGAGAGACAAAGCAGACAATTTATCACGGAGTAGTGTAAATAAAGTTGTGTAGTTCTTTTTGTGTTTTCAGTTTTGCAATGGCAGTTTTTAAAATTTATTATCGTTTAGAAACTTGCACTGGATTTGTCGCAATAAAACATATGATGGGATTTTATAAAAAAAAGGGGAATTGTTTCCAATTACCACCGAAAAAAATCTCTTCGTAGATGTATTTATCATTTATTTATACAAGCTTGAATCTTTTCATAGAGGTGCTTATTATACATTTATACCAAGTCTATTTACCTCTCCGTGACTATGTATTTCACATTTGTTCGCCAAAAAGGCATTGTTAAACTTAATTACAAAATGTTGTTCACGGTCTGAAATATTTGATTGAAATTATGAAGAAAATAAATGCAAAAATGTTTATTTTTGTATCAGGTTTACATTACTAAACTGTCATCACCGCTGCCATATATATATATATATATATATATATATATATATATATATATATATATATATATATATATATATATATATATGCCTTATAATGAAGCAATCAGTTGCACTATTTGTGTTTACTTATCAAGTTCTTTCTTCCATGTACTGAACTGTAAAATGCAGCATGTCATTTTCAACTTTCGTTTAGGAGATTTTCACTAAGCCACACTAATGAAGGAAAGTAGTAGAGTGGACCGAACATATTAAATAGGGTTAAAATAAATCGAGGGGTCTACGAGAATTTACCATAGGCTCCATCTTGAAAGGTATGTTTTGTAATAGTGTAGCATGAGGTGACGGTCTGCACGCGAAAGGAAATGTTGTATTACGTCATACTTTTATCATGTGTGGCGAGTCTGTCTGTTTGTAACAGTGTATCATGTTAGCTGTGTTTCACAGGCGATGTGAGTTTGTTTACCCTCTAAATGAAAGGCCGTAGTATGTTTTTTGCTTGATAAAATATAGGGACATACAGTACATCGAACTTGTGTATGTTAACAAGATTATGTGTCTGAGAGAGAGAGCGAGCGAGCGAGCGAGAGAGAGAGAGAGAGAGAGAGAGAGAGAGAGAGAGAGAGAGAGAGAGAGAGAGAGAGAGAGAGAGAGAGAATGGGAATATTTATGGTCGAAAGAAGTTTATGGGGCAAACGGGAAATTAACAGGAGAAAGGTATATTTTTAACAGTGTAGCATGAGGCGACTATCTGCTCTCCAACTGAAATGCCGTATTACGTCTTCTGGATGAGGCTGTCTGTTTGTAACCAAACGGAAATACCATATGATGTCATACGTTTCAACACGAGGAATTTGCTTGTTTGTAAATATATATATATATATATATATATATATATATATATATATATATATATATATGTGTGTGTGTGTGTGTGAGTTGCATGAGTGTGGTGAGTCTATCTGTTTTTTAACAGTGTAGCATGTTAGATGTGTTTGGCAGTAAATATGTGTTTGATTACTCTCTAAATTAAAGGTCGTAGTTTATTTTAGCTTGCTAAATATAGGGGCATACAGATACATTTGAGGTTGTACATCTTAACAGTGGTCCTGAACGATAACTGTCGCCTGTATTGATGACATAAGCACAAACGTCTTCAGGTTTATCATGTGTATGATTCTTCTTTTGATTATAACAAGAACAGGGTAGGATATAAAAGAAGGGGTATAAAATAAAATTTAAATCTATTCTCAATACAACAAACAACCCTAACAGCCCTAATCTCTATATATAATTAAAATTTCTACCCCATTTTATAATATCCCTACCTCTCCTCTATCCTTCTTCTTAAAAAAAACTTCCATCCTCATAATCTTTACATATCAATACCCAATTATCTACTATCCACCATCTAGTTGTCTTATATCCAGCATCCAATTATATAATATTCACCAACCATTTATCTGCTATCCAGCACCCAGGAACCTACTATCCAACACCCAGTTAGTTACTATCAACAGCCTGTTATCTAGTATCCACCAACCAGTTATCTACTATACAGCATCCAGGCACCTACTATCCACCAACCAGTTATCTACTATCTGGCACCTAGTTATATACTATCCACCAACCAATTATCTACTATCAACACCTAGTTATCTACTATACACCAACCAGTTATGTACTATCCAGCACCCAGTTATATACTATCCACCAGCCAATTATCAACTATCAAAATCCAGTGATCTACTAGCCACCAACCAATTATCTCCTATCCAGCACCCATCTACCTACTATCCACACCCAGTTATCTATCCAATTTAAATAAAATTTACGTCCCAAACCCACATACAAACGTGACTGCAACCAAAGCTACTGACCTGTGACCTCAAATATAGGACTTCCAATGTGATGACATATAGTTATACCAATTTTCACCCCTTCAGCTCATAAAGCTCTAAAATTACAGAGTGGAAAAGAAAGGGTAATTGAAAAATTTAACATACAACACAATGACACTGGCCCTGAAGATAAGATCCCCAATGTGGTATACAACACACCTGCTACTAAGCTGCATCCCTTAATCTCGATCAGCTCTAAAGTTACAGAGTGGAAAAGAAAGTGTGATGGAAAACAACATGTTGAGCTGTGACCTTGACCTTGAAACTAGGACCCCTAATGTGGAATGCAAGATCTTCTAGTGTTGATGTACATGAATATCAAGTTTCATCCCTTAATCTCAAATGACTTTAAAGTTATAGAGAAAGGGAAAGTGTGATGGAAACCTACAATATTGAACTGTAAATTGAACTGTAACCATGACCTTGAAGATATCGTTCAAATGTGGTATATGATACACCTTCCACTGATGATGTACAAGTAGAACAAGTTGTATGCCTTAATCTCAAATGGCTTAAACACAGAGCAGAAGGAATACTGTGATGAAAATGTTAAATACTGAGCTGTGATATTGACCTTGAAGACATGACTCCCTATTTGGTATGTGACATACCTTACAGTGATGACATACAAGTTTCGTCCCTTAATTTCAAATGACTTTAAAGTTATAGAACAGAAGGGTAATAAAATACAGAGACTCGACCTTGACCTTGAAGATAGCATCCCCAATCTGGTATGTGATACACCTTCTAGTGATTATGTATAAGTATATCAAGTTTCATCCCTGAATTTCAAATGTCATCAAAGTTCTAGAGCAGATGGGAAATTGTGATGGAAACAGAGAATACTGAGCTGAGACCTTGACCCTGAAGACAGGACTCCTAATGTGGACCACAACACACCTTTTAGTGATGATGTACAAGTATACCAAATTGTATATTCCTTAATCTCATATGACTTTAAAGTTACAGAGCAGAAGTTTAAGTGCAATGGAGAAAGAAAGAAAAAATAGGAACTAGACCTTGGCCTTGAAGATAGCAACTCCAGTCTGGTGCATGACACACCTTCTAATGATGATGTATAAGTATATCAAGTGTCATGCCTTAATCTCAAACAGCTTCAAAGTTATAGAGCAGAAGAAAAAGTGTAATGGAAAACATAACATATTGAGCTGTGACCTTGACCTTGAAGATATTACAGTAGAACCTGTCTTGAAAGACCACCCTTTCTGCCAAAAAATAATAGTCTCTCAAGACTGGTGGTCTTTCATCACAGGTCATAACACTGTATAATCAATAAATCCATTCAGTGAGAATCTGGTCTCTCAAGACAGTTGGTTTCTCGTAGCAGTGGTCTTTCAAGACAGGTTTTACAGTACCACCAATGTGGTATGTGACATATCTTTTAGTGATGATGTATAAGTATACTAAGTTAATCTCAAATGTTATAGAACATAAGGTGACTGACAGACAAATGAAATTTCAAGGTTATTCTAAGGCACTAACTGAATGGAATCAACAACACTTTGGCATAGCAAAAATGCATTTTTAAACTCAAACTGCTTCCATTTTGAGATGCTCCCATAACATCGAAGTTCCAACCTGAATTAAAACACTAAATACTAGAAACAAGTATAGATGTATTAAAATTTAAGCAACTGTGCATGTATATAAATTATTTATATAAATGTTACATTTTACTACTCTTTTTAACTGCAACCTTCTTGATGAAGAAATAAGGAATAAACAACTGAAAGAGCTTTGTTGTCTCCTCAACTCTTCAATTCCTAACAAATAAGAAAGATTAGTCATAAATCAAGGCAGAAATATAAGTAATATGGTTTACGAAAACGAGTCCAGGGACTTGTACTCTACTGCCTGAAATGAATTTCCAGGAATCCAAGATAAGACTGTTCTTCCTTTTTAAAAGCTGAGTGTTGAACCCATAACAAGATTTTCAAGACGGCCACTGGATTTATGATTAACAGCATTTTCATTTAGAAACAACAAGACATTGCAAGAAGTCTTAGGGTGAAAAGGGACAGTCATAGTGGCAAATTTGGATGTCAGATCGGCACCATTTTATTTTTAGGATCAACCAGACCTTATAAGAAAATTGTTGTCAAAACCCCATACCGGTACAACCATCTATCCAGAATGAATAGTGATGAGTTCTTCAAGATGGTTGCCATGGTGGCTATATTGGAGGTCAGATTGGCACCTTTTTCATTTAGGTCCAACTTGATATCATAAGAAGTCACCTGGTGAAAACCACATGTCAATACGACTTTCCATTTAGAAACAGCAACAATAAAAAGATTTTCAAGACAGTTGCCATGGTGGCAACATTGGATGTCAGATCGGCACCATCTTCATTTGGGACCAACTAGATACCATAAGTCTTTCAGTGAAAAACCCATGTTGATTTGACCATCTCTTCAGGAGGCTTAAAAAGTTTGGTCAAGCAGCACTCCAAGTTCCTATCAAACGACAGGGATAACTCAGTTGGAACAGCGTCCAGCTCACAGATGGTGGATCGTGAGTTCAAACCACAGCGCTAATGATCCATTTAAAGTATCCTTCAGCTTTTCCTGGTCAAGAACAAACCTAGACTTTTTCCTGTTTTCCTGGTAGCATGGGAACCCTGATTATAAATATGGCATCTACAATGATAACAAGGTGAGCCAATCAATGCAAAATCAAAAACATGTTTTAATGTTGTTCATAATGAAGCTTGTCCGAGATCTTGATGATATAAACCTGTATTCCAAGTCTGATCTGCTCAACAATACGGCCTCCAGCATGGTAACAAGCAATTGTTGACAGACGAACAATGGAGGCCAGGCCAAACTATCTGCTCACTTGGCCTTATTGTCAGGTGAGCTAACAACACAATTACGTTTTATATTCATGTTCAAACAGGTATTTACAAGAATTTTTTATATCAATTCAATAAAATGGATAAAAATCCAGTACAAATGAAAACATTCTTCACAAAAAATGTTTTGAAATAGCCTATCTATACAGTGTAGAATTTCAGTAATTATACAACTTTCATCTACAAACCTGTATCACATTGGTTTAACATGCTCTCAAACATGCCTCTTTTAACTTCTCTAAAAGAATACCTTAAGACTTTGATCCAAAATTGATAACCAGCATATTAACATATTATCTTTACAACAGTGAATGCTATCCAGCTCTACTACAAGACATAAACCAATGTTCTTAAAAAAAATTAAAATAATTCACGTTTAAAAAACTAGTTTCTAAACAGCATATCTAAAACAGATCTTCATTCATTTATGCTGCTTTATTCATTATTCCTATACAAATCAAAAGAAAAAAGTCTGAATATCTTTTCCTTATTGCATCTTTTTTACAATGAATAATGGAAATAATACTCGATACAAGTTTCTAAGTAACATAATCTACAACATGAAATTTTAATTATTAATTCAACAAAATAGAGAACACAAAAATCTTTAACACATTAACAAGAGTCCCACAGAAAGACTGACACTCTGCTGGCTAAAAATAATTTCCACAAATTCAAGACCATTTAATATTTTAACTGCTGAGTGCTGAAACCATCTCCAATATTCTTGAGCGATAACAAGATTTTCATGATTCCTGCACTGTGGTGGCAATATTGGATGTCCAAGTGTCACCATTTTTTTTAGGACCATCTAGATCTTGGGATGAATGTGTATTTAAAGTTTCACAGCAATCCTCCAAGTAGTTAAGGAGTGTTGATAATAAACTTGTGCTAATAGATGGATAGACAACGGACAAGAGGCCATCCCATAAGCTGTTCTTGTTTATGACCAGTAGAGTTAAAAATACATAGTCATTTTATATACAAGTTTCTAATAAGCTTTACTACACATTGGCATTCTTAATATTAACTATAAATTGGTCAATAGGACACAGATGCTCCACCCACTCTCTGAATGAGTAGTGCTAGTAGAAACCACAATTATTTAAACTTGGGCAGAATGTATGTATGCATTTATAAACTTGCAAAAGAATGTATACAATGGACAAAAAAAGGTGGATTAAATAAGGAGAACTAACTGGAGCTTTAGAATACACTACTTCCCTGCTTTAGTGCATCTTGATAACTTGTGAACCAGCTAATAACATAGAAGCAGGTGTGGATCCCATTTTTTTTTTTATATAGAAAATGCAAAATATAGGCTCGTATTTACTTAACATTTAAAAATCACAATTGAAATAGATAAATGAAAGTTTTATATATTGCTCATTTTATTAAAAATGAAAATTTGGAATAATCATGAAATTGCAAATTTTAATAAGTAATTATATTTTTTAAGATTCTGAAAAAAAAATATTTTCTCAAAAAATAACACTATAGTATAAAATAGCAATCAATGAAAATGTTGGTAAATGTAAATGTCTACTGGTGGCGACACTTTATGAAACAAATACCAATTAAAGAAGTCTTGTAAAGTGAAAAATGTGTGTTTTATTTCATCTTTTAATTGGGTTTCAATGTAATCATCATAAATGTAATATGCCCTCATCAATTCAAACGTGAAAAGAGTAAATTGACTTTCATGCCAATTCCAATGAACTGACTGCTGTGAGAACCTAAATAGGTGTTTACCCACTGGCAAAGCTAACTTTTCTTTGACAGCTGTTGAAAATTTAATTTTTCTTTGACATGATGATACATGATATTACTGGTTTCCAGCTGATAACAATACATGAAAGGTGCTAACAACACAGTAGCACCAGGGTGTAGGTCAGTCTTATATTCTGTTAAAATCGTACACCTTTGCATAATCTGTGGATTGTTCTTCCAGTGATTCATTGGAAATTTTTTTACGAGTTCTAATAAAACATCGATATTTTTTATTATTCTCTTTCTTATTGGTCAGGTTTTTTTCCCCCAATCCTAATGTAGTGTTTTGGGCCAGTGCTACTGCCGCATGCGGACTGTTTATTAATACAAATGATATGGAGTTGTACTTGGTCACTGCCTTGTGCTATTGATGAAGACTTGTATGGTGACATTTAAAATCACTATCTTCAGGAATCAACTAGTGCAAAGATGTTAATGGGTCTAGCTATGAAGCTTTTGTTCATTTTTGTTTGCTTATGATGGATACACGTAGTTTAGTGCTCCGAGGCAGGCAACTCAAACTTTACTGATGCACAAATTTGTGAGTACTGCATTTCAACTTGATTTATATGAAAAGTCTGCCATCAATTTATTAATTTTATTTGACTTCTTAAGATGATCCATTAATATTAAAATCCATTCAAGGATTATTTATCTAGGACAAAGGTGATTATAATTCTCATGTATTGCTAACACCCACTGTTAAGTAATGTTAAGCATAATTTGTTTCCCTTGCTATCTCATGCCCTTGTTTACAGTTGATGTTTATGGAACCTGCTGCTCACTAGTTGTCAAGGGAGAGGTGTTGAATGAAATGCACATGTTCACCTAATGTCAGTAGTGTCTGCCAAGTTTCACAATTCATCAAAAGCTATGGAATGCTAAGTTGCACAAGCAAACTCTGGAAGAGAACACTTCAAGATAAGTCCATTTTTCTGTCCTTCTATTCTTTTTACATGCCGAGAACTGAAACATCTCTTATATCATTCAGAAACTCTAATATGCCAAATTTGGAAACAAAGCTCTTTTTTGTTTCTATTTTACATGTTCGAGTTAACACATTCTCAAGATACTTGTAAGTGCAGTAAAATTCAGCCTCTGACCCTGTATTTGGTATCATGGATAGAAGCTTCCTGAACTTGACTCAATGTCAATATCAACCCACATGCCAAGTTTTGTTAAATCTATACTAAATATTTTTAGGTAAAAAAACAACAAGTTACTAAACTGCCATCATTCAAGTTATTCTTCAGGTATATCCAAATATTGGGTTTGATAAGAACCATTTCATATTTATTTGTGCTATCATACTCACAGGCCTGAACAGCTAAAATACTGAGTCAAGACTTTTGACCTTAAATCAATGTCAGAGAACTGGTTTGCTTATTGGAAAGTAACTAAATACAAAGTTTGTTCAAAGTTAATTTTTATATGTAGATGTCATTGTGTTCATAAGCTCATAAAAATCACAAAAATCCAAGCAATAACCTTGTACTTGACCCTAAGGTAAATTTGATTTGGTTTTCAAACTCCTTCACAAAAGTGTTGATATGGTGGTGGTCAGATCTGCACAATTTTTATTCAGAATATTGTATTATAGTCCTACCCACTTATATTGACATCACTTATGTTGACAAACTGCCTATGTTGACAAAAAGCAAAGTCCTGGTCCCCTGGTCTATTGTTACTACCAACTTTATCATGCTTATGTCGATGTTGAGATACAAAATAAATGTGTATGTTGACGGAAGCCCTAGGAACCAGCTTGAACAAATTCTTTGTTTTCTGATCATTTATGTTGACATGCTGCCAGTTCTGACCCATACTTTGTTCTACATTTATTTGATGTTGCTGTTGGATTAACAAACAGTTCATTTGTTTGGTCCTCCAAAGTTGGCCTTTCATGGCAACTTCAATAACACATACTTATTATCTTCCTCAAAGCAAGCTGGCTACAATCTTCAATAAAAACAATGCACCTGTCATTTTTGCGCTGTGAAAGTTTCCTTTTCTGCAGGAAGAAAAGTAACTTTATTTATGCTTATGATGGCTACCAATGGCCGTGTACAATGCAAATTCTACTAGTGCTTAATTAAGACTTTTTTTTTATAAAAAAAATGTCATTGAATGTTTTGTGATCAGAGAGAATTCATAACTTGTTGACAGGATTTCATTTCCTCATGAACAGCCTCATTCCCTTGGTAGCCTCTGTAAGATGATTACATTTGTTGCCTTAGGCTGACCAAAATCTAGGCCAGTTTAAGTACATGTAGCATGTAAATAACAACTATACAGCCACATACTACTGGCAACAAGGAATGTTGTAGTAAATTGTTTAGTCTCACGTGTTGGTTGACAATTTAATACAGATCAAACGAGGACTACCATATTTTTATACACGTGTTTTGTAACAAGAAGTGACTGATACATTAATTTTCTAACTGTGACCTATACTTTAATTCATGGATTTTTCATATATATGTACTTAATGCATCATGGATTTTATTACACAAAGGTAACAAAAATGTAAGTTGTCAATATACAAGTGTATTTCACCCTGGTTTTGTCTTCATTTGCTCAAAATTTCCATTGTTTATTTTCTCAAAGTGTAAATCCTACTCACTGATGACAGGTGACCCCTTACAGACAAATTTCACTTGTATGCGGGTCAAAGAGAAATGTGCTTTCTTCAGCCCCCTCCTACCCACTTATCTCGACATCAGGTTATGTCAACAATATTGCCTTTAGCCCGAGGATGTTGACATAAATGGGTACTGGACTGTATAGAGCTTAAAAAGCACAATTCTGGCTATATAGTGCTGAGAGTAAGTTTAGGTATCAAAAAAAAAAAGCTTACAAAACAAAGCCAAAGGCTAAAAGGGGCAAAACCCTTAAAAAAAGTCCAATATTAGATATACACTGCACTCTTTTTAAAAAAAAGTCCAAGACCTTCTCTCAGCTGGAACATCACGGAACATATCCTATGGCAAAAATGTTGCCTCCATTAGTCACCTCATGACTTGGAGGAACGAGCATCAGGCCTATTCTACATCACTGAGCCTGCAAGGGGCAGTATTTTAGTGAAAATCCTAGGTTGACATGACTATCCCTTCAAGAGAAGTAACAGTAACAAGAATTCCAAGATAATCAACATGGCAGCAATGATGAAGGTCTGATTGGCACCATTTTGATTTAGAATCAACTATGCAATTCTTTAAGTGAAAACTCAATGTAGATATGATTAATCATTCAGAAGTAGAGATACCAAGATCTGCAAGATGGTTGCCATGGTGGCCATGTTGGCTGTACAATTGGCACCATTTTTCTTTAGAACCATCTAAACAACAGAAAAGTCTATCTGTGACAACCCCAGGTCATTATGACCATCTGTTCAGGATGGGCAGTGACAACAAAATTTTAAAGATGGCCTCCATGGCAACCATACTGGATGTCAGACTGGCAACATTTTTCTTTAGGACTAACTAGACATCATAATAAGTCTTTTAGTGAAAACCTAATTGGTTCAGAAGAAGTAGTGATAAGATTTGGCAGCCATACTGGATGACAGATAGCCATCAGTTTTATTTAGGAACAAATAGGCATCATAAGAAGCCTTTAAATCACTCCAGGTTGATACTATATCACTCCAGGTTGATACAACTATTTGTTCAAGAGAAGCACCAATAAGATTTTCCAGATGGTTGCCATGGTGGTCATATTGGATGTCAGATCGGTACTAGTTTCATTCGGGACAAAACTTGACATCACAACAAGTCTATCAGTAAAAATCACATGCAACTATGACCATCCATTCAGGAGAAGTGGTGACAACAAGATTTTCAACATGGCCACTGTAGCAGCCATATTTGATGTCAGATTGGTACCTTTTTCATTTAGGACCTACCAGACCTTGCGATGAATGTGTGCAAAGTTTCAATGCAATCCTCTCAGTAGTTTATGAGTAATAGTGATAATAAACTTGTGCTAATGGATGTTGGATGCTAAACAATGGACAGGCCATTGCACTAGTTCATCTTGTCTTTGATGAGCACAGCTAAACATTGTTGGTTTGGTTTTCTACAGAAGTTTCTAAATAAGATAATTACGTTGTGTTTTCTATGCAGGTTTCTATAGAGCATATCTACAATATGTAATTTTCAATATCAATGAAAAAAAATGGGGACATAATCCAGTACAACTGAAAAACATTCTAGTTTCCTAATGTACATGTTTCTAAACTGCATATCTACAAAATAGAATTTTATAATTATTTCTACACAATGGTTACAAAAAATGCTGTAAAATATAATAAATACAATGGCATTTTATGTACAAGTTTTTTTAACTGCATCTTTACAATATGGAATTTAAATTATCATTCAACAAAATGGTGGCAAAAATCCTGTACTGATAAAAAACACAATGATGCTTTTAATTCAAGTCTCTAAGCAGCATATCCATAATATGACATTTTTAAAATCAACCAAATAAAATGGAGACAAAATCCAGAAAAAATGAAAATCATCACTATTTTTGTATGTACAAGTATCTACAATATGGTATTTTTAATTATCAATTCAATGAAAATGCTGACAATAATCCTGTACATATGAAATAAACAATTGTGTTTTACAGGTTAGTTTCTAAAAAGCATATCTACAATGCAGAATGTAAGCAATTAGATAACTTTCCTGTACAAACCAATACAAAAGCAGCTGAATATATATGGATACAAGTTTCTACAACCAGTCTCTTTTTTTTCTGGATTCTTTAAAGACAACTGTAAGACTTTGATACAAGTTATGGCAGCATATTGCACCAAATGGAATGCTATACATCATTGCAACAAAATATAGACACAAGTTGTTCATAACAAACAAAAGACAAAAAGAAGAAATAATAAAAAAAAACACTGGAAAAGTATCCTCTCCTTTCTGCTTTTTTGTTATTCTTTACAAGACCACAACGATACTTTGATACAAGATTCTAAATGTTATCTCAAATATCGGCTTATTAACAATTAAATCTCCTGTACAAATGAAAAATACAATGCTGCTATGGATACAAGTTTCTACACAGCATATAAACAGTACCAAATTTCAGCCATAAAGGCACCTAAATGTAAGCAATGTTTCTTCACAAATCAATACCACTCCTTTCTACTTCTTCAACAATCACACCTTCGCTTTGATACAAGTTTATAAAACTATCAGAGCTGTATAAGATAGACCCAAGTTCATTATAAACAAAAAAACTTAAATTTGTGTTTTTGAAACATGTATACACCACAAATGCTGCCAAACAGTCTGTTAAGGTAAGAAGGGTGGCTTACTGTAGAGCTTGCAAGCATAAATCTTCATTTTAAAATTTCTCCTTATCTATAAGAAATAGACGGATGAAAGTATACACATGTATCTAGGTGCTGAAAAGGAGAATGCATCTAACTTGAGAAATAGAGTACCAACTACTTCAGAAATTTTATGTTAATTCAAATTTAAAGTTTTTAAACAACAATTTTTTTTAACATTTATCTCTCAAATACTATCAAAGACATCTTCAAAATATGTAATATTACAGATCTTTATAGGAATTGATGAACCTTATCATGGATTTTTATATATGACTTTGATTGAAATTACAAAGACTTGAAATGTAATGTCTAGTACATTTGAAAAATATACATTTAATCTATAAATTGTATAGCTATTACATGAAAATAAAATGTTTTATTACAAAATCCCTGAGTGGCTCAATATAATATATACCTACCTAAATAATCACAAATTACACTATGAATATATTTTAAGATGACAGAGAATCTTTGTTTAAATTTTTAAATTATTTAAAAAAATTCTGAAAAATTAAGATTTTCAATATTTATTTCCTTCTGAGACAAATTTGTTTCATTATGATTCATCATACTTGCCATTTTATAACCTTTCAGAAAATGTATACTTTTATATCCTTAACACATGAAAGACAAAAGTTAATAAACTTAGACAAAAGTACCTTAAAACTTGAATCAGCCACCCTTCTTAAAATAAAGAAGAAAAAAAGAGGTTTTAATGAAACATTCAAGGACTAACAAGTATAAAAGTCTTTTAAAAAATGCAAAACTTTCTTAAATGGCATAGAAATCTAATCCGATCATCTACATATGCACATAAATACACCCAGCAAAGTTTATTTATTTGAATATGTAAAATATTATTTTGTGAAATTGTGCTAACAAGGTTTATGCTAAGAAGGAGGTCCAAGTCTAAAAAAGTACCCTTCCCCCACCAAAAAACACAATTAAAAAAAGCAAAAATTGTTTAAATGGACTGAAAATCTTAGCAGGTCATTAACATATGAATAGGAATATAGCGACAAATATTATGTACATCAATTTATAAAAAAAAGAAATTTCCCACATTTTTTGTAGTCTGAGATACAGACAGAAACAAACAGGAGATGCCCCCCACTGCAGTGGGAGCATAAAAATAACTTGTGTTTTAAATACCAATTTTTAAGCAGCATATCTACAGTAGAGTTTCATCTCTTAGTGCCTCAATAATGTAGGCAATTTTCCTGTACAAATCAATGAAACACTGACTGTATACTGTCTCCTTGCTGCTGCTTCTTGCAATTTTTAAACACAACCATGATACTCTCAATCGATGCAAAATTTCTAAATGTATCTACTGGTCAGCAGAGTGTACAGGACCAATTTGTGTTAAACAAAATTGTTTAAAATATCTCTTTCATCTATCTTGAATACTGTATCTTCCAACATCATCCACCACATCGAATGATTCAGGGAGTCCTCTTATATATATGCAAGATATAAAAACAATGCACAGCTGTGTGTTTCATTTTCATTCCGGTCCTAGAAAAAAGTATATTTAATATAGATTTCTGCATAAGTGTGTGAAGACCTTCTCTTCATTTTATGAGAATTTCTGACACAGGAAAATCAGAGTTAAATTTTCAGAATTGTGTACCTGAACATTACCTTTTTTGTATATTAAATTTTGCGAGGTTTAGAACTTTTCCTGGCTTGTGAACAGGTCCCATATTCTTGACACTAATTTCAGCACAAAACCCAAGCTCAGGCCCAAAATTCCAAATCTGGGTATGATACTTGCAGTGTTCTGCATCATTGAAATTTAGCATGCTGATAGAGTAACCGAAGTTAACAACAATCCATAAAGTTCTTTGACGATAACTTTATTCTCGTCAAAGTTGTACAGAAAGTCAATATTTTCTGACTAGAAGCTTGAACTTAAGTTTTGTATTCCAAAAGTTTCAAGAATACTGGGCATAGCCATATGATGCCCTTGTCAAAAGAAAATAATTATCATTTCTTTTCAAAGAATGATTTACTTACCAGTAATTCATTAGTAACCTTGGAGAGCAGGGTTATGCTGATTATTATGATGCTATCCAGAAGTGTCCTAGCATATTATATGATCAAAATGTCACACTGTGAAAACAAGCCAAGTTAGGATGGCAAGGCTGTGTCATATGAGTGAAAATATATTAAAATGGTGTTCTTTAGAATCTTATGGCAAATGTTTCTTTGAATATTTAAACTAACATATTTACAGTTGGATTTTCTGATAAAATATTTTAAAAATCCAAACAAAAAGACAATGACCAGGGCCTGCATGTCAAGCACACTATTAAAGCATTTCTGTATAATGTGACCTTGACCCCAAGGTCAAAAGGTTGAGCAAGAATGTAACAGAATGATTTGTCTTAGCTTCATAATAATTCATCCAAAGTATGAAAATAACTTGAAAGAAAACCCTGAAAAATTTTCTATGACTGTGACCTTGACCCAAAGTCAAACGTGCAAGCAAGCATGTCACAGAATTAATTGTCTTAGATTCATAATAAATCATTCCAAGTTCGAACAAATCCATGCAAGAATGGACTTAGTAAATATAAGCAAATGAAAAATCTTGAAACAAACCTTAAGACAAATTTTCTTTGATTTTGACCCCAAGGTAAAAATGGCAAGCAAGCATGTCATGGAA
This sequence comes from Margaritifera margaritifera, assembly GCA_029931535.1. Classification (NCBI taxonomy): domain Eukaryota; kingdom Metazoa; phylum Mollusca; class Bivalvia; order Unionida; family Margaritiferidae; genus Margaritifera; species Margaritifera margaritifera. The sequence goes on from JAQPZY010001172.1 coordinate 274,314, forward strand.
TGAATTGTTTTAGCTTCCTTATCATTCATGCCAATTATGATGAGAATCTATCTGGGAGTTAGGAAATGTGACAAAACCTATCTCAATCAAGAGACCACTCATTCTGCCTCAAAAAAGCAGTCTCTAGAGATTGGTGGTCTCTCATAACAGGTCTGTGCAGGAGGGCAGGGCCCGTTTTTCGAGGTCGAAATTCAAATAGGTTTAAAAAGGAAAAAAAAACCTAGAATGACTCTACAAGTATTTAATCTATATTCATAGTTCTTGTTCGTTGTTCATTATTACATGCATTCATCTGAAAATAATTTTATGTAGTAATAAAGTTACACAGCTATCATAAAACATACACATTTATTTTTCTGAAGATATTAACATATACGTGATAGTTGTAACAATGACTGTAGCAGTTTTGATCAGGCCCTGGGTAAATATGAAATATATATGTACCAATAAAAACAATAGACGGAATTAACTCATCCGGAAACAGAATAAATGTATTTAGAGACAAAAGCCAAATGCTTAATTCACCCACAACATAAATAAATTAACTCGTTAAACAAAGGACGCAACCAATGTGCTACGATTATAACATATGATAAGATCCTTGACAGTGATACTTTCGGGTTGGTGTTTAGGTTATAATAATTGTAACATCAATAAAGCAACAAAGAATAGGAATCTTTAAGATTTGAACTTATTAAGAACTGAAGACCTCATTCACCCCAGGCGCTACATATTAACTCCACATAGACAACATACTCAGTGTGCTACAGTGAAAGTCAGCTGCAAAGATCTCTCATTTTCTCATTATGACATTATCGGCATTGTGCCAGTTTTTCACAACAAAAAAAGAAACAATACAAACCTCTGAACCATGTACATCCATGACCGCTTCCTTTAGAGAAAGAATGGCTAATCGTAATTGTGATTTACATGACTTTGGCACTACAATTGTGGTTAGTGACATGTATTTCAGTCTGGTCTGTGGTCTATGGTTAATAGCATATAATGCTACCTGTAGGTTTAAGGAAATCTGGAGTAGCTAGACTCAACTCCCATTTCAAATTTTGTTTTTTTCTTTTATCTGGGTTCAGAACAATCTGCACTCTGCCTGCAGACCTACTTCAGTCATTGTGGTAACAAAGTATTAAAATAAAGGTCACTAGTGTTTATATCTAGTTTTGTGATGCTATCATTCATAGCAGTGCTGAAACATATTCTGCATAAATACTGTGGTCACTGGTCTTAATCAGAAGATATATAATCAAATCAATAAGTGCCTAATGATTTTGACCATAAATGACGGGTGGCTGCTCACAGCAGAGATTGCTTACATCAGGTTTTACTGAATATGCAAATAAAAACTTTAACCAAAACCTCAACTGCTGACTATGTCTTGTTTGCCACTGATGTGGGTTTAACAAAAAGTATAACAAGAGTCCCTAGAAGGGGTTGACATATTACTAACAGAAAAGAATTACCAGGAATCCAAGATAAGACCGTTTCTTCCTTTTAACTGTTGAGCATTTAAACCATCTCTGATATTCTTCAGCAATAACAAGATTTTCATACTGTATGTAAGATCAGCACCATTTTCATCTACATGTAGGACCAACTAGACATATTATGAAGTCTTTTGGTGAAAATCCCATGTATTACAACTATCCATTCAGGCATTAGCGATAAAGATTTTCTAAATGGTCACCATGCTGGCCATATTGTATGTCAGATCAGCACACCATTTTCATTTTGGACCAATTAGACATCGTAAGAAGTCCTTTGGTGAAAACCCCATGTTGATATGACTTTCTGTTCAGGAGGTGTAGCGAAAACAAGCTTTTCAAGATGCTTGCTGTGGCGGACATACTGGATGTCAGATCAGCATCATTTTCATTTGGGACCAACTAGACATCACAAGAGTTCTTCTGGTGAAAAACCCCATGTCGATATGATTTTCTGTTCAGGATGAGTAGTCATAACCTTCTACGAATATCATAAAACTAGATATAAACACTAAAGACCTTTATTTAATCCTTTGTAATCATGCTTACTGAGTAGAGTCTGCAGGCAGAGTTCAGATTGTTCTGAACTGAGATGCATGCAAAATATGAGGAAAAGGTTGAGTGTGGTTACCAGTTCAGTTAGATTTATAAGGTAGAGCTGTATGCTGACTGACGGTAAACCAGACTTGTCACAAACCGCCACTGTAGTGCCAAAATCATCAAAAGTTCTATTGTGATTAACCATTCCATCTTTAAATGATTAGCAATCATGGATGCACATACTCAGTTCAATGGTTCATATTATTTATCTGTTGTGAAAACCTGCACAATGCCAATAATGTCACAATGAGACATCTTCTCACCATGCTTTCACACCAGCGCAAAGGGTACCACCTTCAATCATTGTCTGTGGAGTAACAATACATAATGACCAGGGAGAATAAGGTCTTTGTCTATTTCTCTTATAAAGTTATTTACTTTTTCCAGATCAGTTCATTCTCAAGTTCCTATGAAGGCCTGTATTCTAAGTTGCTGTAGCGATTTTACTGTTACCATAATTCATGTACTGGTAATGGTTCATATGCTCTAATTTTTTTTATACACCATCTATCCATAAAAATAATAATTAATTAAATGTATCATTTTTTCAAACATAGAATTTCATATTTTTCATCAAATTCTTTACATTTTATTAAAACTAGTTTGAATGAGAATATTTACATGTTCAAAAAAGATAAAAAATATAGCCAAATATTTTAACAACAATAATAAGAGATTAATATCACATACATATAAAGTGTTGTTGTGTAATTTTTTAATCTTTTTATTATTTTTTCAACCTTGTAATTTTGATGTTTTATCTTTGAATCAAGAAGAGAAGTTCATGTTTCAAATGGCTTTGACAAAATACTGATGTACAATATAGATATGTGAAACAACCAATGTATTGTTGCAAAGTACATGTATATGTTTTATCAAATTTCATATGAACAATATATTTTTTAACTTTGGGTAAGTATTTAATTAAGACATTGAAGAAAGGAGACAGGAAATATATTTTTATTGCAGCTAATACTGCAGAAATTTGATTTTTCTTTGCAATTTATTTTGTTGACCTTATTCATGCTGACACATGCTCTCTGTTAAAGTTCATGCTATAATTTTTTTAAAATTTGTGTTGACTACAGGTAAAGTTGACTTAAAAATATTCTGTGTTCAGTGAAATGTATTACCATATATCATGTGTTCAAGATCATATTGTGGTTATAATCTCTCACAAATAATTATATAGTAGATTAAGAAAAAGAAAAAAAAGAATCATTTACAACTGTACAGAAAAGCTTCTGATCATCTCATTTTTAAAATGGGTAATTGTTTTCTAAAATTGAAAAATGACCCTTATTCTTCAATCTGCCCTTATATTATTGTCTTCATCGGCATGAATGATGAACGAGTGATGCATATCATTGCTTGACATTAAAAAATTTACTACTGTGCATTAACAGCAGGACAATGGTCTCTATAACTCATAGACATAATCCTTAAACAATCGTGTTAATGAGTACAATTTACTAAGTTGGTCAATGTAACAAAGCACAACAGTTATACTTGCATTAATTATCAAAATAAACACCAACTTCGGTGTCAATTTTCCCTACAAAAAGAAAGGTGGAAAGTTAGAAAACGACATTTGATGCTCTGTAGTCAATGTTAGTGCTAATTTGATATCATAAATGCTAGAAATTGCATTGCTATCTTCAATGGTATCTATGAAACTCCCACCGAAAATTCGCCCATGATCTTTAAATAAAGTGAACAATTTAATTTTTATAGCCCAATCAGAAGCGAATTATGACACAGTGAACATATCCAGGTCCAGTACTAATAAAATGAATAATTTTATCGAATATTTCATCCAACAAACAAATAAAAATGGCACTTCAACTATGGAATGTTATGTATATAGAATCTATAATGAGTGCCTAAACTTTTGGTCTATGACTGTACTTTCAAATATGGTAAAATAGTTAAGTCACACTTTAAGTTTGGTCAAGATGTCAACAAGGTATTTACTGACCTTTGAGTTCAAGGTCAGAGTTGTTGACAATTATTCACAACTATATACAACATTGTTGGGAATTTTCCACTTGAATGACTCATTTTGTATTGCATTATGGGTTATTAGATGACACATGTCCTGTTGTGAAATAGGCTATTTGCAAAGAGTATATAAGAACTTGATGAACGCATTATAATCATTCCTATTTTAAATCCTGTTTTGAGAACATTCCTGTTTTTATGATCAGTCTGTTTGGAATTATCAGACTGTTTGGAATCATTTTATGATTAGAGTTTTAATTGTGCTGTAATGCTGTAGATATAATTCAAAAGGAATTATTTATTTGTACATTAATTGGAATTATCCTAAAGTGCTCATTAACCTTTGGATTTAAATATATGACTCTTGGACATTCAGAACATTCTCAAAGATATTCTGGATTGTATCATTGTGTTATATCAGTACATTCAAGACTATTGTTGTGATACATCAGGACATTCAAGACTACTGTTGTAGTACATCAGGACATTCAAGACCATTCATTCATTTGGAACACCCATTCATTCGGAACATTCATTCACTTGGAACATTCATTCATTTGGAACATGCTATATTTTCTGACTTGTGCTTAGGACATTTAGGATTATTTGGAATTTAATTCGCAAATTTTATGTGTCTCTGAATATTCATTTTAATTACAGAAATAAACTGTGTGTTGATTTTAGATACATTGTTGGTTTCACTTTCTTTCTGTTACATTATTTTACGACCTAGGAGTTGTAACAGAAAACTGTTGCCAATTATTGACTGTAACCTATTTTCGAGGCTGCCATTATATGTTATACAATAACTGTAATGAAGCAAAATAAGAGAAGTTTAAATATTTTTCATAAAGTTTTAATATTTCATCAGTATTGTTAACATTTAACATGAAAATAAACAGAAATAGCTACACTCACTTCTCCCTGTTTTTGCCATATTTGCCCTATTCTGGCTGCAGAGAGAAGCCATTTCACCCAAATATTAGAGTCCAGCTACATGGACCCTGTTAAATTTTAGCCAAGATTACTTTAATAATTTTTATGTTGATGAAAAATTACATGAATTATGGCCTTAAAAACCCATGCATGAGGTTGAACGTGCCAAGGTCAAAGATCTTGTCTGCTCTGTCACCTTAGCGCATTTGTCACATCCTTTTGTTTATTGAGATGATCCATTTATTATTTATGTCATGGGTGACTTAGTTTTGGGCTTTTGCCAGTAAATGAATTTATCAGTGAGTGTTGCCATGACTAATTTAAAAATGTATGGACAGGATAAGTAAGTTTTACCTTATAATTAACTTTGCAATTCATATGCCATAATGCCAACAGACTACATGAAGTTCAAATAAAAGGTTATAATGTTTATGATCAATAAAGAATAAACTTTATATTCACCAATTATGGGTATTTTTCCTTCTTAAACCCAGCTGAATTTCAACCTTGACAGAGCGACAACTTTTGTTGGCAAAAGGGGTGGTCTCTCAAGACCGATTTTACTGTACCAAGTTTCACAGTGACCCATAAAAAAGACTGCAGGACAAGTTGTATTCACAAAATTCTGTCTTGCACTGCATTCAGCTGCAGGACATAAAGGGGAATAACTCTAGCAAAAATTAAGAGAACACAGTGATTTTTCTGTATGCACATCTTCAAATGATAACCATAACATATACAAAGTTTCATAGTTATCCACTGAAAACTGTGAGACTAGATGTGTTTGCACCATTCTGTCATACATCACATCAAGTTCAATGTAAAATAGGGCAATAACTCTATAAAAAAATTGCAAGAGACCAGTGATTTGTCGATATACACATCTTCAGATGATGATGATAACAATTCCCAAGTTTCATGGTGATCCACTGATATCTGTGAGACTAGATGCATTCAGAAAAACCTGTCATACACTCACTGCATTCAGCTGCAAGTCAAAAAGGGCAATTACTAGGGGTGAAACGATACACCTGTGCCATGTATCGATACGATTCACGAGTTCTAAAGTTTCCAGTGTTATAACTGGAAGCAACCCCAGGTCCTAGAGGAAATGCCCACTTATATTGCTTTGGTGTCCAAAGAGGGAGATTTAAGGGGCCAGGAAGGGGAATGAATCCTATAGCTGTGTTGTGTAGCATGCCCTTACTAAACCTTTGGGAAAGCTCCTTAATCGTAGCTGGGTGAGGGAGCAACAAGAGATCGGGTCGAATTAGCCGAAGAAAGTTTCTCCAAGCTGGAAAGAATTTTTGTTTCATTCAAACATGAAGGCTTGGGACACAGATCACTGGGCTAAAGATGGTAAACCTCGTAACCACATTGTCAAAAGACCAGATCTCTTCCTCCTCTGTCGCCCTGATTAACGGAGAGGAGGAGGCAGGGGACCCGAAGGAAAAGGGTGCCACATCGGAATGTTCTGTATCAAACTTGTGCAAAACAATGAGGGCACAAAGGACATATTCGTCCTGTTCTCACTCCTGGAAGGCTGGACTATGAGACTAAATGTCTCTCCGTTGAGGGGGAGACTTGGGGGGTAAGAAGGACTTCGACCTGTAACTCCTCACACAGAGCTAACAAACTGTCCCTAGTAGCGGACTCAACAGATAGTGAGAGTGACTCTCTACCCTCTTGGGGCATTTGGGGTAAAAAGGTCTGTCACCCCTCCCTCCTTTTTGACCCCATTCTGCAAGAGGAAGATGTCGGTCCATTGACTGCAGCATAAAACTCTCTACCAAAGGGCCAACGTCCTGAAATCCATGGCTGCCGGCAGAAAAGGTGCAACTACTTCCTGGTGGTGGAAGGCCAAACATCCCGCAGGGATTTAGAGGTATTATAGGAAAGGGGGGATGCCAATCCAATCCCCTTCCCTAATCTGGCATCTGTATGCCAATTCCCAACCCTTAGCGGGAAGAAACAGCAGTCTGGAGAGTGTGTGTGTGTGTGTGTGTTGGGCAGGGGGTGTTTGACCCGATCCCTATTTCTGTACTGTAGTGTATTGTGACCGGCGCTCGATGACTGGTGCCCAGTCAGTATACGGGCAACAGACAATGACCTGTCAGGCAACTCTGATCTGTAGGAAGACCCTTCCCCAGATCTGACAGACTTATATCAACACTCTCCCTTTACTGGTGGCTCAATCCCATCACAGAGAACGGGCCCCGGAGAATGAAAGGGTGTTGCTCTGCCATCAAGGTTGGGCACAACTCCCTTTCAGCCTGCATCGAACTATGGCGAGTAGAGGGTGCTGCTCCTCCCTCACAGGAGTGTGGGGTGTATGTGTGTGGGCATGCAGCTCACTCTCTACCCTCATAGAATGGGGAAGGTGCTGCTCTGCTCTAATGGGAGGACGCAACTCGCTACCCACCTGTTTATTACCTCCCTTGTAAGGGGGCTCACTAACCCTAAGAGTCTCTGAAGAGACTATGGTAATCCTTCCTTGAGACCTGAGGGACCCAGAAAAGGACAACTCCAAAAGTCCTGAAGAAGGCAAGGAAGGAACTCTTTTTCCTTCTTTATAAGTACGACAAAGTCTAACAAGGTCCCAAAGCTCATTCGACCATAGGCTGCAAAAGGGACAACCATCTGTCCTCTCTGACTCTGTTTAAGATAGGCAAGTGGGGTGGGCATACCACACCCTGCTTAGCCATTGCTGCAAGAGAACTGCTGTAAAGAAGATTTATGCAAAAACATCTATAAATAAATGTATGAATGACTTTGTGTGGATCAAGTCTACATTAATATTATAACAGCAAGAACTCAGAGAATTAAAACAATCACTGATGTTTAAATGCAAAAAGGATGCAATGTTAAGATGATAACGAACTGGTGTTTGCTAACTAAACACACAACATAAAGGGAAAAAACTGGTGTGCAACCTGATTTTCTGAGATAAAAATAGCACAAGTCACATCATTACAAGAAAATGTAAAAAATTATGATTTGCTATTCTAATAAACAATAAACAGAACCAATATGAGTCCACAGACCAAATTTACTGAAGATTAAGGCAATTAAACACCCAAATAATACTGAAGATAATTAAAAAATGATGTCACCAGGCTTATCTAGAACTGTTGATGACTAAATTAGCAAAAAAACCAGTTTGGTAAGATTGCTAATAGAAATGATTATAAGGAATACTATCCAATAGTAATTACCATATTTACCGTATATCTTGGGACAAGATAAGATAAAGGATTTTTTTCCCATAACTTATGGTTCAACTTTTTTTTCAACTAGATGATATGTCCCAAAACTTAAGAACCGAAACAAATTGTGTTGAATTTGCCGCCCGCCCACCCCCCCTCCAGCACTTCATGTTACAATAAGGTAGGTAAATTAAACGATTATTTGATAATAAACTGAAAGAAACTAACCTTGTACTGTTCTCATTTATTCCTCTTTTTTGTTTTTCATAAGCAATTTATGTATAAAAGACACAAACGTATCCATTATCACTAACATATCCACTAACACCACATGGTCTGGTAATGTAGAGTACCAGTCGTGTTGGTAATGTAGAGTACCAGTCGTGTGTATCGGTTCTTGCAGTTAACAACATTGACACATTGTTTATTGACGTGAATATAGATAAATGAATCATGTTTGGTTGTCCTCAGAAGTTTGAATATATTATCTAACTGAAAATTGGATCCAGCAAAATCACAAACAATAGAAAGAGAGAGACAGAGAAATAACATCCGATTGCTTGAAGGCACAAGCAATTCACACATGATCCGGTGTATGGTGCAAAATAACCAAGAGTGTATTATATCCAGGTTAACAATGTAACAATATTTTGCAAATAAAAATTATTATTAGGAAATACATTCACCATGAGAGCAAATGATAATATTTTCGCTAGCATGGGATACAGAACATATTCTTAAAGACAATTAATGCCGTGTATACTATTTACCCTGCAGACCTCAATGCCTTTTTGTATTATTTATGATTACAGATGGCAAACAATAGAAGACCAGGTCGGGTGAATATACAAAGCTGATAGCGAGCAATAAACTCATTGTTTCAACTTACCAGTAGGATATCAAATACAACGTTTAATTTATTACAAAGCAAGCAGACCCTGGAAGCCAACTTTGGATTCATTTAAATTTACAGATTTTTTATATACAAAGTCGGCCGACCAAGGGAAGCCGGCTTTGGTTTCTTTTTAGCAGTATTCACAGGAATTTTGAAAATAAATTGAAACAGTGGAACAGTCGGGGTCTGTAAGTGACACTTTGAGCATACATAGTGAAATGTATTAAAGGATTTGCCACAACTGAACAGGTGTCAATTGTGCAGCATGATCACAGGAAGTTCAAATACATTCTGTCAGCTGAATATAGGACTCTACTTGGCACTGAACAAGCATCAACTTTGCAGCTCGATCAAAGGTTGGGAAACAAAGTGAGGCTGCCTTTACAAGCTAAGGGATTTGCACTGGCAGATAACTGAGGAATTATTACTTGGGAATTAGATCTGGCTTATGAAAAAGGCAAATATAAATCAACTCAAAACTTGTATTGCATCAAACAGTGTTTATACAGCAAAACAAAATATAATACAAGTACGGGTTGCTCCGACTTGCACATAATTTGTACGCAGTGCAAACTTCTAGTCTCCTATATTGCCCATAGATTTATCAAATTTTGTTCTTCAAAAGTTTGCAGTTGAGAAGAAAAGTGTAAACAAACAACACAGACAGCAGTTTTTATTTTATTTATTTAATAAAATATAAGTTTGAGTGCATTTTATTTTTTTTTACCAGCTAAGCATCGATATTATGATTCAAAAGGTGTCCCAAAACTTACAACTCGAAAAAACAATCTGTCCCAGAACTTACAGTGCACAAAAAATTACTTCAAAAATTAATTTATGGTGTCCCAACATATACGGTATCCCAAGATATACGGTAAATACGGTACAAGAATAAATGGTGTTCGATAACTAAACACACAACATAACGGGAAAAAGTAGTGTGGGAACTGCTTTTCCGAGATAAAAATATTGTGTCCCACTTTCATTAGATAAAACCTATGTTTGGCACTATTCTTGTACCAGCACATCCAAAGACAGCAAATGCTGAGTAAAACAAAGGGCATACATATATCTACAACACAATTTTGTACACAAGTCCTAAAAATTAAACAAGACGTTTACTTGTAAACACATATCCCCTCACCAACAGAAGCGCATATGTAGTAGCCAACAATATACAAACTAGAGCAGAAAAAACATAGGTCACTTAAGCACCTACCAGTAGTGTTGGTATGGCTGAGTTACCCTCCTTGAGATGCACACACACAGCAAGTTTCATGAGCGAGTTAAATAGGATCCAAGATATTGAGGGTGTAAAGAACACAAAGCAGAAAACGCACAAGTCACTCACAAATGATTTTTATAATATCTTAGATTTTATATTATATGATTACTTACATTGATATGCACCCACATTGCAATTTTCATTAGTTTGGGTGAAATAGGGTCTAAGATCTATTGGGTTTAACAGATTGCTGGATGTGAACATAAGCACATGTACCTTTTACAAGTCACTCAAGCATGAAAACTGGAATACATTGACATAGTTTTGGTATGGCCGAGTTACTCTCCTCAAGTTGTATCCATATTGCCAATTTCATGAGTGCAGGCAAAATAGGGTCCAATATATTGAGGGTGCAACAAAATGGACTATTGACAATACAAAAGTCACACAAGCATGAGAATTGGGTCACATTGACCTAAATTTGATATGGTTCAGTTGCTCTTCTCAAGATGTATTCATATACCAATTTTCATGACTAGATGAAATGGGTTCCAAGATTTTGATGCTGTAATGTACAGATAGGTGAAAATTCAAAAGTCACTTAAACATGACAATTAGGCCATACTGATGTTGATGTGACATGAGATGCATCAACATACCCTTTTTCACGAGTGTTGGTAAAATAGGGTCAAAGATACTGAGGGACTGTAACAAACAGATTGCTGAAAATTCGAAGTCACTCAAGCATGAAAATTTGTTCTCACTGACCTAATTAAAGTATGGTCAAGTTGCAGTGAGGTTGTATATGTCTATGCTTTTTACATATGCACATGCTGTCGGCAGGGTTTGGGAAGGAGGGTAGTACAATAGCTCTCCTCTACTTTGTACTGTGAGCATAAAGTGTAATGAATCCTACAACAGTCCAATGGTTGTTGGAGTTATGTACAAATGGAATACTAAAAAGCAGAAGAAATATGAACCTAAGCAAGGTGTTACAGACAGATGACAAACAAAGGTAACATCTTATGGTCTTACCACTATTGGGTTGGGGCATAAAAACTTACCTTATTCATATTTAGTAAGGTAAACTTACCATATTTTACAAACTGATGAAAAGTCTTTTCACTGTTTATAATGTATTCCTGCATTTTCTCTGCTCTTAAGAGTAAATCTGATGGTGTGCTGACAGTCTCTAAGACCTTATTCAATGACTGCAACACTTCTTGCAAATGATCTATTATGTATTTATTTCCTTGCAGTAATTCTTCTTGGCACCAATAATGCACAATTTGTGAGTATGTTAAACAGAACTTAGCATCTAAAGGTTGATCCTCTATATGCTTGATGCTCATACTGGTGCTTTTGCTTTGTTCACTTGATACAATTTTAGCAAGTCTGGGTATGCACAGTTTTAATATCCCCACATTAATATTATAATCCTCTTCAGAAAGTTTTGCCTTTGGTGCATGGGATATGACTACATTTCGTATCTCCTTCAACCGTAATATGTCTGCTCCAACAGACAAGTTATTATCCCTTGGCTTCTCTTTCCATCCACTCTTTGGTCTTATCACTATTTTACTGTCAGGACAGATCGTCGTCAAAAGTATGTAAAGAAGAGATATGTCAAAAGTGGACGAATCTGCTGCACCAGTTACAGGATTTGCTTTCTGCTCAGCATTCGGGAACAATCTTTTCATTTGATCATCATGAAGTATTTTTCTGGCATGCAAATCATCCAGAACATGTTTATATTTTGCCAAGACTCCCTTGAAACCATTCTCTGGATGTTCTTTGTGCAGAACTTTACGCAAGACATCAGTCCCAACATCAACAAGAATGGCAGTAATGCGGAAAAATCTGACACTATCAGAATCAAGAGATGTCAGACGTGCTGTGGCCATCTATAAATAGAATATGAAAGAAGTTTTATAATGATATACAGCCAAAACTCTCAATACCAGCCACCTATGGGAAAAGGCAAAACTGTACACAGGTGACCTCTGTACACAGGTTCACCTTTCAAAATTGGTTTTTGAAGAAATACCATGCACTCAATATCATTATCGTTATTATTATTGTTATTATGTTATCAAGATTGTTTTATGTGCACTATTCAACAAAATCATACAATACATGCATATTGTTATCTCCCAAATTTATGTTCCTCACAAGAATACCATGTCCTGCTCACTTTAATCCATAGTATAAATTAAATCATCACTGACTTAAAATAATCACTAATCTTAGCTTGTTTTGTGCACCATGACAAAACACAAATTTTATTATTTATTGACAGCTTACATATGACTGTAAAACGAAGGACCGACTCTTTGGTCAGCCAACTTGTATAAATTAGGCTTGGAAACAGCGGTTCACACTTCAAAAACAATATCTGGATTAGCCAGTTGCTCAACTCACCGAGATCAAAACAGTCAGCTTTTGTGAGGACCTGTGATGAATAGGGAATTGAAAGAAGCCATATATGGATATTCTTTGTGACCCAAGAACCAAAACTTTGCCAGCCTTTACAGAGAAACTTTAAATATTGAATGACCCCTGACCCTAATGAAAAGGGATGCAACTCGTATCTCTTCTCAAAGATGAACATTTTTCATCCGAGACCGCTTTAATTCACAGGCTAATAGATGAAGATATAGAACTAATGATGATGGAAGACCTGACCTAGAGAAATCCGAACTTTCAGAGGGTCCCTGTGTGGTTTCCAGTTTGTCAGAAGGAGAAACTGGAGAGGATTCAAGTGTAGTTAGCCTAGGGGGACCAGGTCTGCTGCAGAGTTCAAGGTCCCCTGCAGAGAAATGAAAAAGATGAGCCAACAATGTGGTCTTGGTTCTCAGCGCCTCCAACAGGGACAGGATCTTTTCTACTCTGTTCAGAGGGACATGGACTAATCCCCTGTTCATATGGAAATTCATCCCCACATAGACGAAATCTTGAGATGAAGAAAGCTCTTACTTGTTGCTGTTATAACCTAGGTAAATAAAAAATACTATGTAAATATATGCACTTCTTTTTATTTCATTGATATTAATCTGTTTCACTTTTATGACGTTAACACGCGCTTTGTAAAACATTTTATGACCCAAACACACGTACCCCGATGCTATCGAAAATTTCTGGGGAGATCACTGACTGCTTAAAGACTAAGCACGTGGTTTGCATTTCAGTGTAAATTCAGTGTTTTAGGTTGGGGGGGGGGGGGGGTAAGCAGAAGCGGATGTCAATTTGGATTTTAATTGTCCATATCTCAGAGAATTACTTTCCTTTGGAACAAAATGATAAATTTATGCTGCTTGAGAAGCTCAGCAAGGCGTGCTTCTCGTCAAGTCAGTGCGTAAGTTTGTTCATATTTCTTTGAAATAAATTAAAATTATAAACTTATTGCAAAAGAAGTCGATCAACATTTTATAAACAGTAATGTGTACTGAATATACAAGACTTTTGAAATAATTTTTTTATTGTCCAAATATGATGGAAATAAAGATGACTGATTCTTCCAATGGTATCAGGTTGTAAATCACTCTTGATGTCTCAGTCTTTCCATAGGTGGTCTTCATTCATTCACTGTTCAAATGTCAATCAGTAATGTTGACTAGCCCCTCCACGGTGGAGTTGACATTAGCTTGCCTGCCGAGACACGGTGGTGATTTGTAGGTATTTATGCCTCCACCATGGAGTGTTATCGTAGAGCAAAAGTGGAGGGGATGAAGTCACCCACCGTGAAGCGTGGGGTTCCGAAAAATCATGTGAGCTGTACTGTACACTGCATATGGCAAACATCATGATGCCATGTATTGGAGGCTGCCATATTGATCTTCTTCCAGTTAATACAGTCCCATGACTGAGAGTCATATTACATGCATATCTGTAACCAGATAGCTATTAAAATTTCTATATAGAAAGTACAGTTCTGGTCAGTACTGCTAATAGTGAAAAAAATTCGTAAACATTAGTGAAATATATACTATAAAATGACTTATTTCTTTGTTTACATTTCATTTCCCGGTCCCCTCTCCTTTCACCGCATGTAGTTCTGTAAGTACTAATCCGCCAAACTCTATTTTCTCAGGCATTATCATTATTTCATTCTTCATATGTGTATCAGGGATCTCCGTAGGATTTTGAAAGTTGCAGTCCAGGACTCTTTACTTTGGAAAAAGTTAGTCCCAGTCCTAAAACTAAGAGTCCCAATAACAATACGTTTTTTTTCTCCATGCAATAATTCAGAACATTGTGTGTATTATTGTCACCAATATATGTCATCAGATTGCTAGTGCTCATTCATTGTGAAATATTCAGTATTATAATAAATGTGAGGAAAATTAAGGCAGTTGATAACCATAATAATAGTGATTGTTTGTGATGTTATAACTGAAACAATTCTCAATGTCTTTACCTTGCCATTCTTTAATTTATTTTAATTTAATTTCTTTTAATTCTTGCCACTAGAAGGAATTAAGGAAGAGATTATACTTTTTTCTATGTTAATTTATTTAATTAGCTTAATTCTATTTCAAATCAATAAATTCTCTAAGACACTGGAAGAAGAAACAAATGATCATATTCCATTCACTTTTTTTCATTTATCTTTAAGCAATACATCATACTACATTCAGATTTTTCTTAAACAGAATTTTAACAAATTTCTCCATAGAAGGTTTAGGATCAAAATCCTTAAGTTCAGGACCTGGAGTTCCTTGGGTTGCCACTGCATTTTTGCTTCCACGGTCGCAACACCCTGTGCATAAAGCTAATAATGTGCCATTGTTTTCTCGTTTTTTGGCACATGGAAATGTCCAATTCCATGACTCATTCCATGAATTTCTCAGTCTCTTTAGCATTCTGTTTTCTTTATCAAAACTAGATGCACCTACTAATCTACTAATTTTTGTCGGTCCATCTGCAGCCTCGTGCTTGAACCAAAGAGATTATGTAAAGTTGCCATCAGAATAGTACATATATGATACTCACTCTAAAATGAAAATATATCTGTATATGACACCAAAAAAAAAGCTTATTTTATGACAATTTATGATCCTTAGCATGGGAGTTCATATTCCTCAGACAAACAAAACGAGTCCCAAAATCTTGGCCCAATTTTTCTAAATATGGTTTAAGATAAAATGCAATTGTTCCAAACATTGCATAAGGATTTATAATATGCTGGATTAAAACTGTGCTGAGTAATTTTTATCAAAGAGAAGTGTCAAATCACATATGCATGTAACTGGTCTTTTGATCAAAATGATCATTAGGAACTGACAATCGATTAACAGATGTCCTAATCTCCTTGTCTGCTAAGGTCTAACCTATGTTGCTTCACCTAATCCTATTACATTTGCCTTAACTTTGTTTGACAGCTCGCACACTATACTGTATGTACACGACTGATACTCGCTTTTTAAAAACGGATCAAATAATAGAAAATTTTTCAGACAAAAAAAATGCATGAGCAGTTGCATCCTTTAGAATAAGGTCGACTCTGTTCAATGTTACAATTGTCAATAATTGTGAATGTTAAGCTAAGTGTAGCATAACATGGTCAGTGATGATGAGTATGACATGTATACATGTACAGCTCTATGTGTTTTTCGACAGTGGATTCTATGGCGTGTCCAATATGGAAAAGAGTTGACACTTGTTTGTACAATTATTTATATGTGTATTAGTGGTTCTTTATTGACATTTTTTTTAATATTTGTGTTAAATAGTTATTGATATTATTTTGTGTGTGAGATTTGAACACTCAGGGTCAGTTCGATTATATTGTTGTACAGTCGTTATTTGCAAAGACGTGAGGTGCTTTGGAAAGAATATTAGGCTGTGATTTAATGCCACTAGTGGTCTACACAGTTGAAAAGAGAGCCAAACCATGATGAAATTTTTTGTATCAAGGGTGCAACAGTATTATAGGGACAAGATTAGGTGCCCACCATACCAATTGATAAATAAAGGGATGTATGCTGGAGAGAAAGTCACAAAAATTGTTGTGCGCTGCATTTCTATTCAGTGTAGTAAGAAGCTGCATGTGTTTCATCATAATAAGAAAAATGCAATGTTTCAAATTAAACAGTCTGTTGACAATTTGGATGGCTAGAGAATTATAAACCTGGAGTAGCTGAAAGAGCACATCAGTGAAATCTCAACTCGCGCTGCTTTCTATGAGAGGTCTTGGAATATAGTAGAGAATGGTGACAGTTCTGTAACATTGCATACCAAAAGTCATAAAAGGGGACTAGCGAGCATTTTATTGTGCATTTGCCAAAGCTGCAGTAAAAAAAAATTGCCAACCACCACAACACATCTGCTTTAAAATTGGAGTGAGTGCTCCCAGTCAATGGAGGCAGACATGATAGTGGAGGGGTTTCAAAAGCATAGTCTGTTCATTGTTTGAGATATAAGAGGATCACTGCTGATGGAGATAGCTCCATTTATGCCCAAATACAAGAGAGAGTGCCATTGTGGGGTCAACATGTAAACAAAATTAGAATGTGGTACAGGAAAAGCCACATTAAAAGGGGAGGGAAAAGTTAACTAAAATGAATCAAGTATGACTGACAACAGTCATTAGATGTGCAATACGAATGAGAAGCAACGAGAAAAATGACAAACTCCTTGGAAAGGACATACGTAATTCCCTCAAGCATGTTTTAGATTTCCATGATAACTGTACCAATTTTTTGCAAGAAAAGACCCATGTCACCAGAAAAGTCTGATGTTTTTAATACTGATGATGATATTGAGGCAGATAGTTATGATGATGAAATCAACAACATTTTAGAAAGTCAGAGTGAGTTTTTGGAAGATTTCAAATGATGAAGAACTAAATGAGTCCCAAATGGCCATACCACCTTGTGGGGAGGATGTCAGCAACATTATTAGAGATGTGACCATCATTTTGAACATGCTTGCTTGTAAAAGTGAATGGCTCATTGATTAATTTTACTACTAATTTGGCCGAATGTTGGATGTTCATCAAATTCAAATTTGATGGTGGAAAGGTGATCAACCGCTGCAACCAATGTTCATGACAAGCAAAGTGTTATGGTGCAGCATCAGATCACACTCTTACATTTTATACATTTTGCTTTTAACTCATTACAAGAATACCAAGAAAGTGATTAGAAATTTAAATTCGAAACTCATTAATTACTAAAGTGTGGAAAACTACATTACCATTTATGGTCCAGAAGATTTAACCTCACATTATGAGAACAATTATATATAGAGCCAGGGAGTAAAATAGCTATTTAGATAGACAAATATATAGATAGATAGACATACAGCATGTACAGAAAGACATGAACAGAGAATATGAAAATATTCCAGACAGTTAATTTTGGGGATCATCATAATGTTGGGCACTGAAAATTGTCTGATTATTATTATTACCAAAAATGTCTTAATTGCAAACAGTATAGTGGAAAAACAGCTTATGTTCAATTTCTCTTAGTTTGATACAAAATCCTCTTCTTGTTACTACAGTACACGCATCGTGGATTACGGAAAATCCATGTTCCCACGGTGGAAATTAATCAGTCCATGTTGTTTCAGTCACAGACCAGATACAGCAGTCATCGTGGATGTCCACATCATGGCTCATAGTGGACGGATTAAGTTTTATTCCCCCAATTAGAAAGTCACAGCAATATAATTATGTAATAGTGGATGTCCACTACATCGTGTGAAACTTAACTGTCTGCTGAGCTGTAATAGACAGTGCAGAATGCTCTTTTTAAGTTGTACACAATGCCGTTTTAATATTCAAAGACTCGCCCACTAACATGCATTCATGTGTACTGCAGTTGATGAAAAATAAATTTCCGAGCAAAGAATCCAGAGAATATATAGCCGCTTCACAAAATATACAAAGTTTAATGATAGCAATTTTAATGAGAGAGAGAGAGAGAGAAAGATGCTGCTTTTAAACAAAAAAAATGAAAAAGAAATCACATGCAAGTATTAGTGGGATTCATTCCGTTTTTAAAATAAAAAATGTGAGAAATGATGCGATTTATTTTTTAATTCCTCCCGTCACTTTTTAATTGTTTGCTTAACATGTTCCCACACAATGAAATATACACAGCACTATCCAAAATACAACCTCTACTAATCCAGCCTCTGTTTAGTACTTGCAACCCAATATACATGCCCCTGCGACACATTTTCTCAGGAACTAGACATTTGTTAACTTGTACCATAGACCTACTGTTTTTATGCAGGCTCTACAAAGCATGTGATGCTGCATTATATAATCAACAGCTTAAAAAATATAATTAGGTTTGCTGGTTTGGTCATCTGATGAGTTTAATATTATACCAAAAGGATGGGTGAAAGTGATGAAAAAGTGCAATCAATTAAATATTTTCGGTACGAGATAAACTTGTATATATTATTTTAAGCTGATGCGGATATAATGTATTTGGTACAGTACATCTTTCAATCCATGTCACAAATATACTGCAAAACTGTTCCCAAATGTCAAGCGAATATTGTTTATCAGTTTAGTTACTAATTTGTTACATTTTGATCCAATTATCCTTTTTGAGAAGTTGACGTGAATACAAATAAAACATTTTGTCGCCAAAGAACACGTACAAAATGCAAAAATGTGAAATCACTTAAATTATATCTGTAATCACCCAAACAGTACTGAATCTTTGGGAAACTAAGCTTAAAGTCGTATGAACAAACTTTGGACTCTGAAGTTGAATTAAATGTAATAATAATCCAAGGTTAAATGCTTGAAGATATACATGCACACAGCATAGAAAAAAGGGTGGGGCCAGTTAGTAAGTGAGGATGGGGAATAAAAAAAAAGGAGTGAACATTTTTATTTTATTTTCCATATTGCAGTAGCAGCTCATTTCTCCCGGACATCCTTCATATCATCATAGTCTTTTGCAATTCAACTGAAATGCCTACTATTATGCAAACTTAGTTATGAAATGGGTATCTGCGGTAGATACGATTGTATTGTCTGTACAATAAATAGCCTCTAGTTTTGTACATCGGTTTAGTTTTAGCTTTATATAAGTGAAATTTCTTCTTATTCATACTTTTTTTTCCCCTTGTTCAACTTTTACTGTATTATGCATAAGCTTAACACATCATATCTATCAATATTGCTGTGTATATTGCCTGAAACTACTAAGCCACGTGTTTGCCAAGGCTATAAAATCTATCTTAATTGCATTGATTGCTACTGATACATGGCTTTATATTTATAATGGCTTTAAACAGGTATCCCTGGTAGAACTTCTTAAAGCCAATTAGAAAGAATTAACAAGATACAAAAGAGAGTAGCACGCCTAATACTGGATGCTCCTTTTGACACACCATCTAAAACCCTTTTCATGAACTAAAATGGCTTCAAATAAATGACAGAATTAGCTTTCAAAAGGCAGTAATTGTCTACAAATGTATAAATTGGAAAATGCCTGAATACATGAGAGAAATTTTTGATGAAATCCAAGGACGATATGCCTTACGGTCGACCATGCATGGCCATGTGAAACTCCCCAAACCCAAGACTGAACAATTTCAATATAGTCTTAAATATTTTGGAGCAAAGATATGGAACTCCTTGCCCACATCTGTTAGATCAGCCACTTCTGTTGAAAGTTTTAAAGAAAAATATCTCAAATATTTGAAACATGATTTTTAATTGACCTTTACATGTCAGTATACCTTGAAACATCTCCTGTCCCTACTCCAACTGTCTTGTCTCTGTGCATGGTAATCTGTGTTTTTGGTTTTAGAATAGCTGAAGGCCTCAAGGGAGACTAGATACATCTGTAATCTAATTGAGCTACCATCGTTAAATAAAGAATTATTATTATTATTATTATCTACTCCGAACTGGAGGTGGAAGAGGTTTTGACTTTAAAGGTTGTAAATCACAATTATTTTCTGTTTATTGTAAACCTTTCATAATAATTCTAAGGTTTTGAATGTTGTCACTGTGTTCAGTTTGATTACTGCAGTAATGCTGGCTCATTCAACTTTCAATCTATTAAACTTCCTGAAGCTTCAAGTTTGAACATGTTAGTTATGACCAGATTCGACTATAGAACCAATCTGAAACTAGAATAATAAGAAAATAAGAAAAGCACACTAATAGCAGGTTAATAACCCAATTAATTATATAAATTCTTTTTAAATACAAAATGAATTGTTAAGCAGTAATTAACTTGTTGACTGATTCTGAATTAAGAGTGGTATCAAAATTTTATTTCAAAAATTTTGCAGTAGACGAATTACAAAAATTCAGGTAACTGCAGCACATTTCAAAAATGTATACTCACTAATGATCAATGCATGCTTCTGAGTTAGCGATAAAAACTACGTGTAATGTTGATCGAAAGTCACGGTGCATAATCTCTCTCTCTCTCATTTTGCATGTAATAAACACATTTTATTACAAAGAAAGATTCATTTTTTTAAAAAGAAAGCCTGTAGTGTAATAGAGCTTTTGTAAATATGTCATAGCTATGTGCTGCTGTGATAGACCTGTATTATATGCACTGCTTTGAAAGATTAATGGGAAGAATAACAATGTTATATGGTTTGTTTTATATAGTGCTAGAAACCAATTTTATGCAAAAATATCACAATTTAACCTCACTGCGTTTCTCAGTCAATGTTACAAGTCCAAAATTCATTTTTTTCCACAAACAAAAAAAAACAAACATCTTCATTTAAAAGTTAATGTTTCTTTTGAAACATTGGTGCTAAAAATAATATCGAAGCTCGACGCCTTCCTCACTAACCAGAGTTAACAATCATAGTGGCTGACTAAAAAGTAAAAATGTCATGCCTCGGCTGATGCTTGATGGTAGATTCACCAAAAAAAGTGACAAACAAAGTAATATATTTTTCATGAAAATCACTTTGTTTATGGCACGAAAAGCTACCGATAGAGGAGCCAGTGTAGATGAATTAAGCGCATTTAAAAATTGTCATACTGTTAAATAATCAATGTCATTTTCTGAGTCTACAGATAAAAGTACAGATGAACATCTTCTAGCATAGCTCGTGTATCTTGTTTTGTATTATGTCAATATACGATGCCATGTTATTCTTACAGAATAAACTTGAGAAAGGATGATAACATCCATGTCATTATATCTCTCGTACTTAATCATGCATGTATACTATACAAGAGTACGGCGTTCGTTTGTAAATGCTATTGGTTGTAATCATTAGTCTTATAGGTTATTTTCATTTTCAAAAATTGTTATCGCTGCACATCTCTGACATTTATTAACTTTTATAAATTTAATGAAGCTGTTTACTCGATATAAACTTGTTTCAAATCTTATCTAAAGGACGAATGCAATAAATTATAGCTATCTTACATGAATGTCTTATGTGTTTGCGATAAGATGGGGCTTTTCGTATTTTATTTGTATACTGCTTTCAATAATTTGTTTAAAGGAGGTTTCTGGAAATAATATGGACATTAAAGGGAAACTATGACAAATTAATAACCAATACAACAAGCACTTTTATGAAATACCATTAGTGAGAAAGAACATCGAAGTTACCGCCTGATGCAGAACAGTATGTAAATTTCTGCATGTGTACATGGTAACAGGTACATGTACATGTAATCAATCAACAGGGATGTATGTTGTAGCTAGGCAATTTTTCTGAGAGGATAACCAAGAAATTTAAAACCTCTTATTTTTTTCTCTGTTACGCACATTCATCTGTATTTATCCCAAGCTAGACCACTCATAAATACCACAAGATATGTTACCATTGTATAGTTTGTACAGGTAAAGGCATGACATTGACACCTGCCATCGTCAGGTTTATGGTGTCGGGGCTATCTCCCATCTGTTGGTTTAGTGTGTCAACTCGTGGAACAAATACAATAAAATCAGCGATGGGTGCCATAAAACCCACTACAGCTGCAATAAGATCCTTGATGGAGTTCCACTAGATCAGGTGGATGTCCACTACACTTTGAGGAAATCCACTACTCGTAGTGGATACTCAACACCTTGCTCCCGTGTCCATGTCAACCAGATTGAGTGAACGATTAACAATCACTGATGCATGTACTGTAAATGAACTAAGACCACAATTAATTTTCCTATATAGTCTCTACATTTGTTTGTCAGTACTGAACTTTCCACTGTGTCCAAATCCTAAAAAATCATATGTTGCTGTAAAGTATCTTCAAAGATGAACTCAAGCTGAAGTTCTTGTCACAGGTTAACTGGCATTCTTATGAGAGGCTGGACTGTAAACAATGCAACGTGCAATGAGTCGCAGATTTCACTTCCGGATCAGCACCAATGCCTCATTACTCACTGTGCACTGTCGCCAAAATACACACAGACAACCACACCATAATGCTCATATTCTAAACAGTAACCAATTTCCTTTAATTCAATACTAAGAATGCCTAAATCTGATGCATACATCACCACCAAATTGAGAGAGGAAAAAATTATCTAAAAATAGAATCGGACTACATTCGTGGATACTGAACCGGAAGTATTAATTGTGGCCTGATTCCTATCAGGGTCAGAAATTTTCACCTGAATGGAAAAAAACTAAAATAAATGTGTCTGAAATACTGCTGCAAAGTTTCAATGAATTTTATGCATGCGTATACATTTTATCTGACACCATTGTATTAAAAACACTGTGAAATTCAAAATGGCCAACTGTCGACAATGCACAAAACTTAAAGTTGAATGATGAATTTATTAATTAAGATAAACACCTGAAATAAACTGTAATTAGTTTATAGTCCTCATACAAATCTGGAAATTACGAGAAATTAAACCTGGCTGTTAAATTTAAATTACATTTTCATGAAAATTTAAAAACTCAAGTTGACAAATTTTGTTCTTTTGCAACATGTCTCCATTCCTTTATCACAAACATCAATGGTTTTCCTTATCAGGTGTGAAGTAATTAAACCAGGGCCTGTCAATAATAGGTAGCACCTTAAATCTGGTAGCATCTGAATACGCTAGTTAAGGGTGGAAACTAAGGTAGTGATGTAATTTTCACCCCATAAGAGTAGATGTTAGGCTTCCAATAGTATTGAAGATTTGGTGGAGTTCTCTACTACCAGGGCAGCACACCTTTTCCTAGTTATATAAGGGGGAGAGAGGATAATTCTTGTACTTTTACATGCAGTTATTTTAACTGAAACCATGAAAGGGCACACCAAGAAGAAGAAAACTTCTTTTAAACCAGGAAATATTCCACATAACAAAGGGGTCAGATTTCTGACTGATGATACTCTACCAAGTTCCAGTGCTGCATCTGCTCAAGTGACCAGAAGAATGGATTCAGAGAAGTTCTCTCTCATGGCAGTGATGAAGCCGACAGGTAGGGGTCTCCAGTCAGTTGTGGCACCAGACTGTAATGGCACACCTGGGTCTGCTAGAATTATATGGCCATCATCCAAAGCAAGACTGACCCTGAAAGAGACAGAAGTGAATCAGCATGAGGGGACACGTATGATCTGTATGAACAAAAATGTTGAAATGTGGAATAATGTCATCCATCGTAATGGCAATCAAGACAAAAGATGTGAGAGTCCCGATCTCAAACAGTGCAGTTCTGCAACTTTTAGTGAAAAATATGTTTCTGGGAATAAGAACAAGAGAAGGAAAAAAGCTTAAGCAGACAATTCTCAGTCAAGATGTTAAAGCCCGCTGCAGTTTTGATCTTCAAACAAATGATGGAAGACACCGGTGGTGATGTTAGAATTATCCAATGTCAACTTCCCCAAGTACTGGATGCCGCTCATATTCTAAACAATAACCAATTTCCTTTAAATCAATACTAAGAATGACTAAATCTAATGCATACATCACCACCAAATTGAGAGAGGAAAAAATTATCTAAAAATAGACTCGGACTACATTCGTGGGTACTGAACCGGAAGTATTAATTGTGGATTGATTCCAAATGGATTATTCATAAGTTACACATAGAACTGTCAGGGGACATAACTTTTTCTAGCTTCCCAATTTCTCTTGCCACTTAGGTTCCTGAACAGTGGTATGCTTTTACAGTATATTTTCATATAAATTTTGACATATTGGATTTAAAAACACAGGAACCTGACAGAATGAACATCTGGACACATGTTTATGATATTAAGCAGCCCACAGATTGAAAACGAAGTAATTTTTAGTAGAATTAAAAATTTCACAATTTTTATTTCCACATATTAAGAGGAGGTAATAATCATAAACATAGTAGGTCTTAAGCTGCCAACACATGGGAATTTATCCATGTATGTTTCTGAGTAACCTCTATTTACCATACAAAGACTCAATTTAGTAGTCCTACTTGGTCATTTCAGCCATATGGAAATAACAGGTGCATAGGCCAAGTTATCCCTCAAATATTTAGGACATTGTCAGTCACCAGCGTTATTGTGTGAAACT
This sequence comes from Margaritifera margaritifera, assembly GCA_029931535.1. Taxonomy (NCBI): domain Eukaryota; kingdom Metazoa; phylum Mollusca; class Bivalvia; order Unionida; family Margaritiferidae; genus Margaritifera; species Margaritifera margaritifera. The sequence continues at coordinate 299,126 of JAQPZY010001172.1, forward strand.
TGATCTAGTAAGACAATTTCCATGAATTTTCATATATATACTGATTTTCATTCAGATAACAAAATAGTGTTCATGTTTATTCTCTGGAAATTAATGTATTCAATTTATTTAACTGAAATGGTGTCATGGCAAGATTATACTTGTATGAATGTAGTCCTCTATTCAAAATAATATACATACATGACAAAGAATGATATAAACAATAATGTTGGCTTGCTTCACATATTTCCAATTCTTCCGTAGCAGAAGCCTTCCTTACAAAATCAAATGTCAACAAACATAAACCCAAACTATCAATGAAATATTAATTTTTATACAGAAAGTACTACTTTTAATCTGAGGGGAGTGTGAGTGACATGACAATCAGTTGTTGAAAAAACATTATTTTTTTACACAAATGTAAATATCTTACAACCTGTTTAGATTCAGTGCTTAAGTTTTTATTTTAAAAAAAAAATGGATGCTAATTTTGTGCATATGAAATTCTGTAGCAAGTACCGAAAATAATGGCTGTAACAAATTGGGCATCAAACTGAATTGTTCAAGCATCCTGGATTTAAAGTAATTAATACTCAAGTAAAAATTATATTCAAGTCAATTCAAATAAGGCCAAATAGATACACAGTGGATATTGACATACAAGTTTCTTTTATCTTTTTCAATGCAAGATTTCTTTGAATACCATCAGCTAAATTTCATTGTGTAACTTGATCAGAGACTCTCTTTAAACTCTGTAACAACTGAAATGTTTCACAGTAGCATGTTATGGCATAATATTTCTATCCAATGTAAAAAAAATTAGAATCACATATATACGTGTGTATATTATTTTTAGTATGAGGGTGTGTAGGTATGTTCTTATGTGAGTCTGTGTGTGTGTATGAGAAAGAGAGGAATTGTAAGAAATGTGAAGTGTGGACAAGTTTAGCCTACTAAGAAGGCTTTTTCAATATGTTGCCAATATTTTACTTTATTGCATCATCAGTAATAGAAAAGGGCCATTGAGTTATCTCCCCCTTATTATGCTGACTCTACAAATATTTGTTTTGATTTATCGAGTTTAGTATAACTTAAACATGAATCTATTCTGTAGAAATAAGTTTATAAACATATATGAACAGTTTTAATGAAGGTCAAAAATTTGTGTTAGATTTCATGAAAATGAATATTTGGTAGAGCAATTGGTAGATGTATTCCTCAGATGACTGCCAACAAATGTGACTTACTATATCTTTCATTCTTTGTCTAATTAAAACTGAAGCTATAAACATGTTTTGTAGCACAATCAAGAGTTTCAGACTCTATTCATTTTCATGAAATTATGTAGTATCTCCTCACTTTGCGGTGGGGGTGGAGAGCGAGTGGAGACGATTAAGAAAAAACCCTCCACTGTCTCTCCGTGTGTCATGACAAAGTTGCAGTGGCTTCTAATGGAGAATAGCTCTGCACACTGCGCTTTCTTGTGGAGGGATCGGACCACTAATTCATTTCCCATAGAACTTAATGTTAATATATTAAAAAATAAAAGTAACTTCTTCATTAGCTAGGCATACAAACCACACATGGTTCCATTCATTAGAGTTAGATAAAAAAAAATTCAGCCTTAAAAGAAAACTAGCAGAAACTCACCTGTAGGTGGCTAAACCACTCTAGTTTTATCTCTTTTTTATACGAAAGGACAAAATACTACCGAGGTTTTTTTTAATATACATATATCTATATATATGTATGTATATACACAACTATATATATAGGTTGTAAGAATAAAACAAGGTGACGTAAACCCGATTTATCTAGTACTGGATATGAAAATAAGCAAAAAACCAGCTTGGTAAAATGCTTTATTAATATTCTAGCAAAAGGAATAAATTCCTATACTAATAAAATAAAAACTGAACCGGAGTTTAATATAAAGCACACATAAGAAGAACAGACGGGTGTGCCACCTGCTTTCCTGAGCTTTAAAAATAGCCAACCAATCAGACTGAAGGGAAATTAATTTCGATGCTTTCGTGAGTTTTTCAAAAAACAAACAAAAGAAAATCAGCTGTCTGGTGTCAGGGATGGGGAAAAAAGGATAATTTACCTATCTGAGCTTAAGAAAACAATATGGAATTCTCAAAAAAGGCAATGGTTAATCCTCCATACAAACAATACAAACAATACATGATGGGGAAATAACTGACTAACCAAGATTAAGAACATGACGTTTCTTGGTATCAAATTACCAAAACTCTACAAAAGAACTGAATATTTCCAGAAAGGAAAATACTGGTCAGGATAAATACCATCTGTAGTTACGAAAAAAACATAACAAAAGTGTAAATCGCTACGATGACTCGTCTGGTGACGGCAATTTCTCAAGTGATAATTTCACCGTCTTCCTCAATATGACGACAGGAAAAAGAATAATGAATTGTGGGAAACATGTGCAAAAGACTGTGGGGTTTACTTTCTAGTCAACCCAATGAGAGGATGAATTCTTATCATACGGTTGGGTATTTCCTGTCATGGAAATAGATTAGCTAAGCAATAGCAACAGAGTAAGCTATTACTGATATGAAAAACTCATCCACTTGCTTGTGTCAGGCTTTTAATTCATCACGTAAAAGACATCAGAATAAGTATAGTCCGACTAAAGCAATTTGACTTGAATCTGGAACAGCATCAATACGGGCTGCCAAGTGTGTGAGATATTCTTGAAAACTTGGCCTCTAGTTCCTGTCAGTCAACCAGGGAACATGGTCCACAACACCATTTGTGCTGAAAGTATCAGGGTGAACATCTTACATTCTAGGATTACTATCTTCAGTGCAAAGACTCCATATTGATTTACATTGCATCCAAGTCTGTGGACAAAAAGGTATGGAATTCTAAGCTAGTATTTAATACACTCACTGCAAAGTGTTACAGGATACTTAGTTGAATGAACTGGGACATAACTATTACCATAATTTTTTGCCATTTCTTCATAATCATCCCCCCACCAACCTGTACTGAATTGAGCATTATTGTAAATCGTCTTAACTTTGTGCTCATCTTTGATTCATGTGCCATGTTGCTTGTGAACTCACATGCTTGTTTTAAGATCCTGACATCATCAACTGGGTCACTAGCATTCACTGACAGTGACACTAAGTGCCGATTAAGAAATATTTGATTTGATGAAATGAGATTTATATATGTACTACAATTCAAATCAATGAAAACAAAATGAAAATGTCCAATTTAACTAATGCCATATTTGCCACAAGTTTGTGGCCTGGAGTGTAAGCTTTTCTTTGCTTTTTATCAGCAGGAAACCCATGACAGAGATTTCTGAGACAGCTAAAGCATGTACGTCTGGCCTAAGACCACAGTTAATTTTCTTATATAGTCTCTACATTTATTTGTCAGTACTGAGCTTTCCACTGTGTCCAAATCCTAATAAATCATATGTTGCTGTAAAGCATCTTCAAAGATGAACTCACGGTGAAGATCTTGTCATAGGTTAACCGGCATTTTTATGAGAGGCTGGACTGTAAACAAAGCAACGTGCAATGAGTCGCAGATTTCACTTCCGGATCAGCACCAATGCCTCATTACTCACTGTGCACTGTCGCCAAAATACACACAGACAACCACACTATAATGCTCATATTCTAAACAATAACCAATTTCCTTTAAATCAATACTAAGAATGACTAAATCTAATGCATACATCACCACCAAAATGAGAGAGGAAAAAAAATGATCTAAAAATAGACTCGGACTACATTCGTACTGAACCGGAAGTATTAATTGTGGCCTGATTCCGTCTATAATCCCAGTGCGCGCAATTTGATGTTGTACTGACTTTTGTCAACTGTTGTATTGTCTTTAAATCTGCTGTTGTCATTGGCACTGTAATGTCTACAATTGCACAGTTACACTATAAATATGGACAAACTGTTTACCCATCCAGTACTTAAATGGAATGCTGTAACTTACACCAGCAACAACTTTTAATTGCGCATGCTACACATGTACATGTAATTATTAATTAACTGTTAAAAAATTTATGTTTATGTCTGTATAATTATTTCATTTCAGAATCTGGAGAGTGAAACCTTGGAACTTGCCAATAGTGACTTTCAGCTATATGAAGATATGGAACAAGGTGACATTGCTGAACAACAGAGTGATGATGAGGATGATTCAAATCATATTTCTAATATTTTTTTAAATAATAAGTACACGAGTTTATAATAATTCCATCATGATTTTTCCAAATTTGATTATTTTTGCTTTCAAGACAAAATCTGTGCCAAAATCAAATTTATGATAAATGTAAGAAAAGCTTTAGGAATACCAAGTTAAATTTCTTTCTGTAAGTTTTCCTGTAAACTTAAGTTTTCTATGTCCTATTGATGTTAAGTTTTCTATGTCTTGCAATATAGTTTTCTTCTCTGAGCATATGTTCAATGGTGTCACTAAAAGAAATAGACTTCTGTGAAGTGCGTCATAATGGATGACGAAATACACAAACTTTCTGACAAGGGGTCGTCTGGTTGAAAGCATGCAAAGAAGAGTATTAGGGAATATATCATTGTCATTTTTTATGCATACTTTGCTAAAATAACTAATGTTTCAAAAATTAGAGGTATCACTATTAAAGGAGTATATTTCTGACAAGGTGAAATTAAGTACTTATGTGCGTCAAAATAGGGGAGTCCAGGATAGTAAAGAACAAGCAAGCAGTAATATAAGTGCACATGCAGTACTGTTCAAAACAGTATTCATTTAATCAACCTTTAATTATATACCGGCGACGGCAATCTCAAACGTAGGTACTGTTACTGAAATGTCAGAATGCCTTCTGCCCGTGCTCGTAAGCGTGTTAAACTCCATCAGTACCCGTGCGCTGTTTGCAAACAGAATTGTGCCAATGATTCGGTCCATTGTGATTCTTGCGAAAGTTGGCTACATGCATTGTGTGAAGGCACCACAGTTAGTGAATTAAATGTTCTTTCCGGGAATTATAATTTTATGTGCCGAGTTTGCATTAAGAACAATGATGGTGAAGAATATAGCTACATGAACGCTCTCTTCCGACTGAACGAGGTAAGTGATAATTGTATAGTTTGTCGTATATCTGCTTTATGTACATGTATATGAAGAAAATCGTGTTTTCCAGATGAGATTAATGAACAACGGAAGAAGTTCTCAAAAAATAAAAAAAAATAAAAAATACTTTGAATGAGACTTTAGGTTGTAGAGTTGTGTGTATCGTTGTTAGAGTATTTATTTCTCCGTATGGTAATACATGTACTTTGTGAACCCAATAACAATTGTCATTATTCATATACAATGCTATCTTGATCATTGTAATGCTGTTCATCCCACGTCTGCTTCATCTGAGCCAATTCATTTCCCGATGGTTTTTCTGTCTTAATTTTGTATGCAAAATGTCAAACAAACGCTCAATGACATTTTCCATTTCGCATTTATTCAATATATTCAAACTTGTTTCCTTTTGTTAAATATGACACTCCAGAAGTCTAATCGTCACGGTTCTCTGTACTTTTAGAAAGCACAATTGTTCTACTGATACATTTAAAAAAAAAAAAAAATGGCCATAACTAAAACTTATAATTGATTTATTACTTCAGTATTTCCGCAAAATGTGTGTCCCTTTATAGTAATTCTGGAAAGCAAAAAAGATTTGCGCTCCAAAAGTCAACTTCGAGTTTTTAGAATTACAGCGACGTTATGTAGTTTCGTTTTAATAATAATAATAATAATAATAATAATAATAATAATAATAATAATAATAATAATAATCTCTCTCTGTCTGTCTGTCTGTCTCTGTCTCTCTCTCTCTCTCTCTCTCTCTCTCTCTCTCTCTCTCTGACATACACCCCTGTTACTATGTCACTCACATTTCCCGCCAAATCACATCTAACACTTTTTACTCCATTACAGAGAATATCACAATAAAAATAAACAAAAACGACAATAATACAATAATATAGTAACCCCGTTATTTTTTATTTTTATAGTTAAGTCTATACACTACCGCTTGTATAACGAAACTTATTATTTTTCATAACAGTTATATATATTTATATATTTATTTATGTATGATTGTCTTTTACCACCTTTACAAAGTAGTCATATTAAGGACACTGCAAGTCTTCGTATAGATTTCACTGCTCTAGGATTCTTGGAATGTAATTCACGCAACGAAACCGATACTTTGCAACCGTTTATGACCACGGGTGATGGGAACTGATGAGTAATGAGGCATTGGTGCGTATCCAGAAGTGAAATCTGTGACCCATAGCACGTTGCTTTGTTCACAGTCCAGCCATTGATAAGAATGCCGGTTAACCTATGACAAGAACTTCAGCGTGAGTTCATTTTTGAAGATACTTTACATCATCATATGATTTATTAGGATTTGGACACAGTGGAAAGTTCAGTACTGACAACAAATGTAGAGACTATATATTGTACAACAGCCTGATGTCGTAATCCCTCTTCAATCGTGCGCAATGTTTCTCACGAACTAACGCGAGATAATGACGTCATCAGCTGTCACCAGCGTTCTTCAAGAGCGACAGAATTTAATTATATAGAAAAACAAAACAAACTGAGATTCAAAAAGGTAATTTCATGTAATTTTAACAAATCATAATGAAAATCTCTGTTTTCACTAATGCCCTTTTTTGTGTGTGTGTCATTCATTTTGGCCTTGGATTTTCTATTATATGCTAAAGATAGTGCCACCGATCACATGTTGGCTTTGTTTACATATTTTGAACAGGATAACCCAATTTGGGAATTTCTACAACTGGATAGCCAATGTAAATATTTGGCTTTAATCATGTGGAGTTCTTATAGAACGTAAGAAAAATTTACACTCGAAATGAATATTCACTACGGACTTTATCGTTTCAGTATTATTTCATAATAAACATATATTCTACATCAAAAGACATTGAATCTATCATAATAAAATGTGTATCCATTCACCAGTGTCTATTTTTAAATTTCTCTCTCTGTCTCTCCGTAGCCTCGAGTAACCACCTTTCGTTCGTGAATTTGTATGCGTTCGTCATAATATTATGATAATCTATTCAAATAAACCATAAAAAAGTGTTCAGCTATATCTACTTCATTTAATCAGCGTGAAAAAGTTTTGGCATTCATGTACATTAGTTCATAATTACCGTGTATGTTTACTTATTTCCGGAAGAGACATCCATGGTTCGTGACACCCACTAAAAAGGGGTCCTACTAAACACTGCAAAGTCAGACAAAGTCTGTTTATTTTTGTTTTATTTGTACATATTTGTATACATTATACTATATTAACTTTGGTTTGATATTTAAATTTTAAAAAGCGTGATTTAATGTTGTTTGAAAGAAAAATTGGTACATAGTTGTGTCCCTTTATTTAGCGTTGTGACGACGATATACATGCCGACAATTGTTAATAAACGTTCATTAACGAGTTATTTAACAAAATAATTTTATTATTTAGATATACACAATAATATTAGAACAGTATTATATTGCATAAGTATAATATAAATATTTAATAGAACAAAGGCAGATAGAGTATGACAAAGTCATATAACACAGATAGCGTATGACAAAAGCAATCTCAATGTGACAAAACCAGATTTAATAATTTTATGTAATAATTATCTTATTGAGAGACACGTAATAATATTATGAATGTAATATAAAATACATAAGTTTTATATAAGTATTTAATCGAATATAGTATGCCAACGTGATGTAATAAACTTAAGATATCGTATGACAAAGACAGATTCATTGTGACAGAGTAACATGTACTAATGCTTTAATATTATAAAGTCAGCACTATCAAAATCGGCTGATTATACAAAGTATTATATTTCTGCACTTAACGTTTCACTGCCACAAAGTCCAATAGTCCAATCGATGAGAGTTGATTTGGTTGTAAAGAATAGATCCAAGATACGTTGGCTCAAATAGGAACTGTAATAATTTGTTCTAGGTTAAAATCATTGAAAGTTTAAATACACTCCCTATCGAAAGGTGGATATTTACAATCTGGGTTAGATCCAATTGTGGTTCAATCAAGACTAGGTAGATTAAAATATCCCACTAACTAAGCGTAGAAATTCAATTTGGAGGCAAGATCTATCAGATTGTCAATAGATCATAATAATGAGGCTTGTACTAAACTCCAATCAGTTATGGTTTAGTGCCTGCGGTTTCAATTTTGATCCATATATTTTCACAGTTAGTACGAAGACGATGTACTTCAGTTGCAAGTCTTGATTTCCTAACAATAATTATAAACTTCTGGTCTATTATATCTCTTTTGAAAACGTCATAGTCTAATTCTGGTCTGAAAATTTTATTATCACGAACTTCCGGTTTCAACCAAGTATCCGTCCTACTAAAACATCTGTGTTTGAGGCGTCAATCAGGTTTTCAAGTTCTAGTTGTTCATTGACCACTGATTGAAAGTTTATATGTAAGATTTTAAGAGGTTTGGTATTCTCTGCTGTTTTGTCGCTTTTGGTTTAAATGGAGTTGAGGCCAGGTTTGGTATGATGGGTAGTAGGTGGTTTACTTGTGTCAAGGTTTAAAAATCTATTTGATTTTCCACATACATGAGGATAGATTTCTACTAGAGCTGGCGGTATATTTTGTACACAGCCATGAGCAACTGCCAACAAGTTCATACAGGCTGGTATTAATTTCGCAGTTTGCGTGATACCTAGTGTCACATGCTTCTCACAATATTCCCTTATCAGCCGATGTAACTGGTTCCTCACAGCTACCAATCGGGAAAACTATTAAGGCAATTGTAACACTTAACTATTACATTAACTTCGGAAACTTGCCAGTTAGGCAATATACGATTTTTTCTCGGTTTCTTTACAAAAGACCACCATTATCAAGTTTGTATCAAGACTGGGACTTTTCCATATGTCATCAATGACTCCGAACAAAAAGAGACAAACCAACTTGTTTCTTTTATCTGCTGATTAGTCACGAGAAAGATATGTGCTTCCCTTACTCAGTTTCATACATCCGGAATAAAAACAGAAATTATCTTTGCAAGCACAAGAATTGGCATCCCACTGAATACTCGGATTGAAAAAAAAAAAAGTATATTTCTACTCCAGAGGACCACTTCATGTAATATTTACCATTTCTAATATAGTCAGTTTGTTTGAAATATTTCGTACAAAAAATAAGATCCATCGTAAATTATGTTGAGAACATTCAGCTTGGAACAACAATAAATCCACCCCTTTTAACTCAATGCAGAGTAGTGTAGCATGTTGATGCTATTTGATGCACCTATTTACTTATAAAAATCGACTCAAAATCTTTGCCAGGAGCCCCCAACTGTATGTCATGTATTTATATAAGGGACACATCCCTCCAGGACAGTTATGCCTCAGGCCTTTCATAAAAAAAATAATTAAAAACCCCACAACGGGTCATGTCGCACCCAGTTCAAGTCGCACATTAATAAAGTTATGTCACATCCAATGCTAAAGTCATGTCGCACCAGTATAAACCAATACCAAGTCATCCTCGTTTAAGATATTATTGACCTTATTAGAATATGTTATCAAACTGAAATTTGGATCCAACAAAATCACAAACAATAGAAAGAGAGAGACAGAGAATTAAAAAAAAAAAAAACAGATTGCTGGAAGGCACCAAAAATTCACGCATAATACGGTGTATGGTGAAAAATAACCAAGAGTGTATTATATCCAGGTTAACAATATAACAATATTTCGCAAATAAAAATCATTATTAGGAAATACATTGACTGTGAGTGCAAATGACAATATTTTCGATAGCATGGATTACAAAAAGTATTCTTAAAGATAATTAATGTTGTGTATGATATTGTACCATACAGACATCAATTATCATGATAACAGGTGGCAAACAATAGGAGCTTGGGTGGTGAATAAACACACCTGGTAGAGAGTAATAAACACATTGTTTCAACTTAGGTACAAAGATTATTTTATTACAAAGCAAGCCGACCCTGGAAGCCGACTTTGGATTCTTTAAAGTGTGCAGATTTTTTTATATTCAAAGTAGGCTGAACTAGGGAAGCCGACTTTGGTTTCTTTTTATCGGTATTCACAGGAATTTCGAAAATAAATTGAAACTTAGGAAATATTACTTGGGAATTAGATCTGGCTTATGAAAAAGGCAAATATAAATCAAATCAAAACTTTTATTGCATGAAACACAAACAGTATTTATATAGCAAAACACAAAATAGAATACAAATATGGGTTGTTCGGACTTGCACGAAAATAAAAGCAATATACTTACTAGTAAACATTAGAGGGTAAACAGCATCGATGGACACTTGCGGTGAATAATATTTAATTTAATATTTTCAATCATTAAAATCCAAATGTAGATACAAGTACTGTGTAATGAATACCGTAATGAAACGGATCAACACAGTGCATACCATACATGCATTTCTAAATGGTAATAGTGGGATGTAAACGTAAAAACATTTGAATTGACAGTATTTTGCACGTACTGCAAACATCTACAGTTTCCAATATTGCGCATAGATTTATCAAATTTTGTTCTTCAAAAGTTTGCAGTTAGGAAGAAAAGTTTAAACAAATAACACTGAAAAAATGTAAGTTTTAGTGCATTTTTTGACCGGCTAAGCATCTATATTTTGATTGAAAAAGTGTCACAAAACTTACGACTTGAGAAAAACGATCTGTCCCAGAACTTACAGTGCACAAAAAAATTACTTTAAAAATTAATTTATGATGTCCCAACATAAATGGTGTCCCAATACATACGGTAAATACGGTACTACTAATCTAAACTAAAATCAATATAACACAATAAAAAGACTAAATATATACATAAAACTAATAACATAAGTAATGAACTATTAATAATTGGGAAATGGTCATGTTTCTGTCGTTAAACTTATCCCAATAATTAAACAATTTTGCTTGCATTTCTTTGTACATTTGTTTCTGTTGTCTCTTAACTTTCCCTTCGTACAAGAGCCGCAGCTGAATATTTACAAATTGGGCCTCCTTAAATAAAAGGCTAATCAGCATGTATAGCGGCATTTTCCCCCTTCTTGCAGCCGAATTGAACCTGTGATGCCACATCTCAGCATCGTTGTTTGTCCTTATTGGCTGCATATATACGGCCCAACAAGTAGGGGTGAATAATGGATTTGTTATCAATTACCTTTCTATCTAGCTACATAGATCGGCTAAGGGTCTGTTATTGGTCGTTTTCTCTTGCAGGGCGACAAAGGTTGTCTGTATGTATTCTTGTGGTAAAAATGGTTGAGCCATTAATTTCCTGACGAAATCATGAATGGACTTGTTTTCTTTATAAGGTTTGTGAAGGCCGATTTCGCCACATTGCCTCCAAATCGCTTGGGTCCAATGAAAGACACAAACTTGCATTTGAACTTCTGGAAAAACCGACAACACTCCCTGCCACATAGCAGCTTCAAAGACGGCTACCACTTTTTCATCTTTGGTTTAGTGGGATCACATTTTTGAATGCTTTTAGCACTTTTTGATAATCATTCTTCCTTTTCCCGATCATCAATGCAAAAGCTAGGCTAGGGGAACTTGTTTGATTTTTCCATCTTTTTTTACGAAGGCGTGCACACTAAATAATTGGGTAAATGGTGATTTAACCACATGGAACGTGGCATTTTTCTGCCATTAGTAATATTTCCAGCATTTGGTGTTTAGCAAAAAGCAAACAAAAATCTTCTTTTTGAGTCGCTGTGAAATACAACTTGCCAAAGAGAAGTTATGGGACCTTATTAATTCAGTAATCAAGATAACCGCATCTGCTGATTAAACCATTTAAAAAAAAAAAAAAAAAACCGAGGAAGAAAGTAGTCACTGTGACCTATGTTTGCTCGTAGCTAGTGGAACCATCCAAAATAAATACATCCATCCAGTGTCATGACTGTGCATATACCAGTGTCAGAGAAACTGAGCTAAATTACGAAACGTAATGTAATCAGTGGAGTGTGAAATGCATGACGCTGTGATCTATTTTGGCCCAAATAAATATATAACAAAACATAATTAATGAATTAATAAATTAATCAATCATTTCATCAATCAATCAAGCAGTTTATAGCCAAGTCGCACACTTATAAAGGATAATGCAATGGAAAAATTATAACATGGTAACAATAATTTCATATATGATACATTACAGATGGGTGCGACTTGACTATATATTTGGGTGCGACATAACTTTATATTTGGGTGCGACGTAACTTTATTAGTGTGCGATTTAGCGGGTGCGAGATAGCAGGGTGCGAGATGACTGTGATTCGAAAATACTCATAATTAACGTTATCCATCTTTGCTTTAGACTATTGATTTTAAGATTGGCATGTTGTTGTTCCGCTACTGCGCCGATATTTCGATGACCTTGTCTGATACAAATATTCCGCATGACCCAGTCTTCAATGGTGCCTAAAACATGTCTGATTATTCTAGCTTGCAAGAAAGGAAAATCAAAGTTTTTGTGTTTTAAAACTGTACAGGAAATCTGACTTTCCACGTCAGGCTTTGGGAGGGTCAAGAAGTTATAACAAGGTACTTCACGTCTGAATTTCTGGGTCATGCTTCTGCAAACGATCTCACGCAAGGTTTTGAAAAAGCCACTGCAGATGTCAACCTTGCCAACATGATCCAGTTATCAATGGACGGACCGAATATGAACTGGAGATTTTATGATGACTTGGATCAGAAGCTGAAGACAGATTTCAATCTCAGTCTTGTCAATCTGGTAAAGAATTGTTGTTCCTTTTTTTCTTTCTTATTTACTATTGCATTTAAATGTCAGTCTCGTCAAATACTTGTCAGGAAATATTTAAATTTTTCACTATATTTTTTTTAATTAAAAATAAATTTAACAAGCTGCTTCAAAGTGAGTACAAAAGTAAGCAAAGAATATGTACTGTTTATTACAAATTGTGTTATGTACTGAGAGGTTTAAATATTGTCTCGCATGCAATTTATAAATTAAAGAAATATTCCGTCATTTGTTTAATGTTGTTGTATTATTATTTTACAGGTAGTTGTGGCCTCCGTAGTGTTCACGGAGCTCTGAAAACAGGAATGGATGCTACTGAGTGGGCCTTAGACAAATTCCTAAAATATTTGCACACCCTGTTCAGCAATACACCAGCTAGAAGAGAAGACTTCTACAATGTTACTTCATCGTCCCAGTATTCCCTTGAAATCTGTAAACATCGCTGGGTTGCACACATCGTTGATATACAAAGAGCTCTGAATATCCTTCCTTCTGTGCGCAAGTATGTGGAAGCTGTGGCCGCAAAAAAGTAAAACACCCTGGAACAGAATCATTTAAAACTGTCAACAACATTTGGGAGATCTCCTTCTTGTATCAAAACTTGCTTTTTTATCATGTTGTCCAAAGATGTGCAACCATGCTTAAAAGAATTCCAAGGGGACAAAGCTTGGTCTTGATGTCGGGGACAGTTCGAAACAATGTGTTCTGCACAAAGTGGATGTGGGATTTATCGCAGAAGAGGAACATTTACACTTGAAGAAGATGAAAAAGCTTAGTGACAGACAAATTTTAGATTTTAAAGATGACTGTAAGAAGATTTTGGTAAGCTTCACTGAGAAGCTGCTGGACAAATCCCCTTTGAACTATTCAGTGGTATACAGTGTGGCTTGCTTGGTTCCGTCATTAGTTTTGTCAAATAGAGATGTTTCAGTCTCTCGGTTCAATAAGACGCTCAGAGTTCTAGTTTCCAAGAGAATCTTTCCTTCACAAGATTGTGATGAGGTCATTACACAGTGGAAAACATGTATTGATGAAGCTGTTGCCTCTGGGACAATTTAATAGACAGCTTAATCGCTTTGACAAATTTTACTTTGACAGGCTGTCATTGAAACCCAGATTTTCTCATGTATGGAAAGATGTAAAACCTGTGCTGCTATTATCGCATGGTCAGGCCTCAGTTGAGCGTGGTTTTAGTGTCAAGAAGGAAGTTGAGGCTCACAAATTGAAGGAGTTAAGTGTGGTCGCCAGAAGAACTGTCTGTGATTACACTGACAGAGTGGGTGGAGTGGAGAATGTTCTTATTACTCCAAAATTATTGATGCATTGCAGCAGTGATTATCACCATTATCTAGCCTATCTGGATGAGGAAAAAAGGAAACAATATGAAGACACAAAGAACAGAAAGAGAAAGTCAGAGATGGAAGAAATAGATGAAATCAAGAGAAAAAGAAACGTGCGCTAGAGAGATACGTTGATATGGTGCATAAGAGTGCTGATGACTATCCAGAGGAAGCAGAAGAGAAGAAGCAGTTTTTTCTAGTCGCAAAAAGCAACAGCATGAGGAGGACTAGTAGAGAAAAGGCAGAAGAAGTAAAGCAGCTTAATAAAGAACTGGATGAAAAGCTGCTTCAAATAAATAGTGTATATAGTGTACATATTGAACTGTTGGATTTTAAATTTTATCATCATTCTTCTACAGTCTATCTTTGCTTGTAAGTATACAATTTTACATCGTGTTTCATTAATTACACATTAAATTTTAATTGTAGTATTATAAAATGTCGCTTTATTCCGTTGCTCACTCAAAATTTTAACCTCGAAAAGTCATGAAGAACCTTGAAAAATCCTTGAAAAAGGCTTGAATATTGTCAAAAGATTCTGCTACGGACCCTGTGAAGAAGTTTTTGAGGAATAAACGCTCATATTCGTTATTACTCCCAAAAAGTATTATTAAAACATTTAATGTCTATCGAGAATTGATGCTACGCATTAATTATACTAATCCAACATAAAAACTTTTCAAGTTGGGGGAAACTAACAGGAACAAAGTCAAGCTTTAGACAGAAAACATTATTTTATTGAGCTGGTGTGAAATATAATATGTAAAGATAATTGTTGAGATGTAATTCCAAAAACGACGTTCACACAGGTGAAAAGGCTTCTTCTGCTTCATAACTTAACAAAAAAGCTAAATTAAACATTCGATTCAAATCCAGCTTTACATTTTAAAGAACAATTGGAAGAAGCCCTTTCTCAGCCCTTTTGTTCACTGAATGCAATAATAATATGTTCAAACCAAACTTACTCGATACGTTTCAAAGTTACAACAAACACAGTCTCATTAATCCAATGCAAATTATAAAAGAAAACTATGGCATACAGCCGATTGTTAGATCAAAAAGTATGATAATTTCTTTTCATGGAAACAATATTCGGATAACCCCAGATAGTTTAACTTGATGAGACAGTACCTGGATCACACATATGCTTTTGCCGCTGTTAACAGACGTTGGGACCACTTCATGCCCCAGTATCACCAGCTGTCCTCCAACTGGGAAAATAAAGTCATTGTCTTTATTGTGATGAATACGTCTGCTTGTTTTAAGATGGACTTGGGGATAGTTTTAAAAAATGTATAATAAACATTGTGCTCATATATAATATTTTATTTATTCCACTCTGATAAAATTGTTCAACCTATATATTTATCAAACGATCATCTATAAAATGCACAATCAAATAATATCTGGAGGATTAAGTAGAAAGCTTAAAGATTGACAACCAATATCTTTCCATAATAACAAAAGAAGTAACAATAAGGATAGTATCTTATTGACAAAAGAAGTTAGTATGAATCCATTGCTATACAAGTATTCAGCTGGGTTTTCAGACTGACACATTGGATTATTATTAAATGCGTAGAAAAGACATTTTCTTCTCACAGTCAACATGTATATATGCCATCCCAAGCATATAGGTCCTTATTGATGAAAATATCAAATTTGTTTTTTCTATTCGGTTATAAGGTACCTTATAAAATATTAGCGACATTTATGATTTTTATACCGATTTCTTCTATATCATTCTTTACTTTACTGATTCTTTATTTGTCAGAAATATCTTTTTAAAATTAAAATGATGACGTCTTGTTTAATATCATTATTAAAGATTTCATGATGTCATAAACTTGATACAGTCTTTATGCTTAGGTGGGTTCATACTTAATTACGTTTGTTAACATGGACATTGTTAAACACATATTGCGCACAATTATACAATTACACATGATTCTTCACTTGCAGAGATTTCATTTAATCTCCAAGACGAACTCATCCATATCTCTAAAACACAAGAATCTCACAATATCGATTTATGACACACTTCATTTTGTTTTCAAATCACACACACACGTGTATTAAAATCATGCATACTCGCATTGTCTTAACATGATATACATGTTTCATTAGTTCTCTCGGACAAAGCTATCTATAGCTATTTGTAAAAATAAACAAATGTATATACATTAAATGCTGATTATACTGATTTGCGACATTACAAATAAAACAATGCCTCATTATTGTCTGGTTTCATACTTTGCATCATTCCTATTGAGAATCAACTGTATAAATTAAAAATCTAGTTATCCTCCTAATATTCTTGATAAGTAATATATTACAATACAATTTCAAAAATCTATGCAAAGCAAATACATTACGTGCAAAACTGATGTTTCATATTGTACATCTGGTTCATTTTGCAGCTAATTTATTGTTATTCCATTTTAAATGCCATAAGACCATATTTATACATAGGGAAATTTTTGCGCGCTTTTATTGTACATGTGGGGTTTTTTTCTGGTTAATTTGTTGTTATTTCCATTTTAAATGGTATAAAACTATATTTTATACATGGAGAACTTTTTGCGCGCTTTTACTGTCGCAAATCTTAAAAAACGATTAGAAATCATGAAAACTCTGCCTTGCATAAATCTAGGATTTATTGGTATGCATAATTAAAATGAAAAATTCCAAGAATACAAAAATTAAAGTTGTGAAAGTTAAACATGTACATTTTTCAACGAAGAATAAAATCGCAAAATCTGGATAATGCAAACCTGCACCCATATACACACTGTATTGCGTTTATGTTACATCTTTGTGATCTGTAAACAGCTCTGTCTGAGAACAACCAAGTTTATTTTTTGTTTTGCTCAAAATATTCGATTATCTCTTGGTTATACGAAGCATGATTCCATTATCGGACCTCATCACAGCTGCCGCTTTCTTTTTTGGCCTATGGTCTGGATCTAGATCAAATTTGTATCTGAAATCATATGGAAATACCGGATTACAGTTTTGCACTGCACATGTCTGGCGTCATCTTAAATTGCAAGTAAAGAAATGCCACAACGTCGTGTGTAAATGCCTACAAGAATGACCTGACGCCTGTGACCAGAAATATGATTCGGCCTCCATCATCACTCTAACTGTTTGATGACCTTAACTCAGCTGAAATCTAAACAGGAATCCCATCCTTTAATAACAACCAAGTTTACCAATACATCTAAAAATAAATAAGGGTGAACCAATTTTCTGGTCTGGGCGCCAAAATACACCATTCTCCGTTTGATCTTTCATAAGAATGTTTTTTATGGTCAAGTCAACTCTAGCAAAACTTTGGTCGGACCAGTGATGCTACACAATCGCAATCAAGTCTCCAATACGGCCAATCAATCATCAAAGTGAAATATGTTCACGGCGAGAGCATCGCCAGAACACAGTTTGTCATTCTTGTCTCAACCTTTACTCGCAAGTTCACACTGCCATGTTTTCGAATGACCTATATTATCGTTCTGGCAATGCGTGATGCAGAACGTTAAGATGCCGAGAATATTTTCCTACATTAATTTAAATTTTCATCGAGGTATGTGAATTAACACAAAGAGCAATCCAGAAGAAGACAACTCTCGTCTCAGCGGACAGCCCTACCTAACTGACCGCGACAGAACCATATTGAATGTAGTATATTCGCAGTCATTTCGGAGGCAAGTATTTTACTTGTACACAGAATGTTGACAAATCAAATGTGTCTCGGTTTAAGCGCTGAAAGATCTGCTGTCGATTAATGGAATTTGGAAGATAAAGGCTGGGTCCAAAATAGATGCAAATTTCCTTTGCCTTTGGACGAGGTTGCAGCATGTAGGTCAATGCAGGCGTTGACCGCTAAGTTTACATGGAAAGAAAGAATGAAAGAAAGAATACGACAATTCTTCCTGTAAGACTGCCACCGTATAAAATTATCTCGAGAATACACTTCCATTACTACATGAACTTATAATTTCTTCACGTGTGTATGTGTGTGTGCACGCGCGTGTGTTTGTGTAATTTTCTTCATTTGTTCATTCATAAGTTTTGTATCCTGTTGATTATGAAAAAAACTTTCAAAAAGTGCAATACCTGTGAACTAGTTTGGCAAGGATGACCTTTTCTTCGTTCATGGCAAAATGCTGCCCGATACAGTTCCTGAGAATAAATGATATTGTTAATTCTTAGCACAAATGCAAACCACAGTAATTCACAAATTTGCAAAAAGTTTGTTCTCGGAGAGCAGGATATCGTTAATTAGACACGAAACTGACTACAACTTCTTGCCACATTATATTAATCTACTTTAAAATCCAATCAGTACAAATAAAAACTTTACTAATCAGGCAATATGCATAATATTTGCCTATTTCCCTTAACTAGGCGATTCTAATAGGGATATTACAAGACTAGAAATCAATCGTTTAAGGAGAATTTTCCACACGTAGCAAACTTATTGCCGATGTACATTTGTAGTTTGCTGCTGGATCCATGTGTTCTGAAATAGCAGCAAAGACAAATACAGTTTCTATTTGGGCTGATGAGAATAAAAGAAAGTAAGAGAAACATTTTCTACATGCACTAACTTTATATAACTTTGGACAAACTCAAGCACAGCATCTTTACCTTGGCCCAGCAGAAAATGGCACAAATTGGTAGGAGTCCATCTTCGCAACATTTTCCTTGGAGAACCTCTCTGGAATGAATTCCATTGGCTTCTCCCACACTGTTTCATTGTGGTGCAGCCCAAACATATGGATAGATACAGAGGTTCCTGCAGGGAAAGTTTTTCCTTCCAGCTCGAAGTCCTTGGTAAACTGTCGCTGAATGAAGGGAACTGGACAGTGATCGCGCATGCCCTCTTTAATGACCATTGTCAAGTACTCCAGCTTATTTAGATCATTCCTGTTTAATTTTAAAAAAAGATGACTTCAACAAATATCTTAACACTGAACGCTAATCATGAGGGACGAACACTAACTACTGATTGAAATAAACGTAAGTTGCAGAAACAATTAGATTAAAGCTACAATAAAAAGAAAGGTAAGTTAAACAAATGTGTATATCATAAGTTCAAAGAAAACCAATGGTTGATGCAAATCACTCCTGTTTAATTTAAAGAAAGATAATATCAACAATTAATACTAATTATTAATTATTGTTTAACAATTAATTAACAATTAATACTAATCGTCAAGAATGAGAACAAACTACTGATTGAACTCAAAGTCAGTTGCAGAAACAACGAGATCAAAGCTACAATTAAAACGAAGCTAAGTTAAAAATGTGCATATACTCAGTTCAAAGATTTGAGCAAAAACAGCGCTTGATGTAAATCATGGAAGGACTGGGGGTGCTGTGACGACGGGGATAACTTAAAAATTGCTGCATCCCTCTCTGTTTTCCTGTGAAGCGTTGTTGAATTTAAAACAAAAAGCTGATAAGCAACGTGATTGTTAATAATATTTTTTTTCCTATTTGTCACCTGAATGTGTCATGTGATGGACAAATATCAGTGTGATATCTAACTGCATATAAACAAGTGGGGACAGTAATTTAACTTTTAGGATTCTAACCATAAATAACAAAGAAGATATTAGACCTGAAATCATCATTCATTTGCAAAGTTTTTGATGTTTGAAAGCAATTACTGAATTTAGCTAGACTGAATTTCTTTACATCTACAAATTGAAACGCAGAAACACAAACAAATTCCAAAATATCTGGCAGCAAAACTTATTACTGCTTTCATATTATTTATGAATTCTGATCGGCTGAACAGGTCAAACGAGCTCAAAAGTAATATAAGGGATAGATTTCCTCGCAGTGATTTCAGCTCAACTAAACAACATATTTTGCTCTCATGGGAATATTTTTAGAGAACAGTATGAAAGCAGTAAACGAAGTACAGGTTTTTCTTTCGCTCAATACATTGTTTTATTGACTTGTGAACTATACACAGTGTCCTTTGTCGTCCAATATCATATTTGATAGCTCATGTATGAACTTAACACAAGCTTATAATTTTACACCATCCTTCTTTCTCATTGATAAGAGATGTCAAATCTTAAAGATTTCACGACTAATTACATTTTTTTTTGCCTTGATTCACGGTATTTTATACATAGTAGGTGCTCTCTCGATCTGTCTCCGTAAAGTTTCTAACCACTTTTATCGGCAGACATTAAACAACTTAGACTAACCACTGCAGATCATCCGTATCTCTGCCCTCTAAGAAGCTGTCCAGTTCAGCCCGAACTTTGTCTTGTATGTCCTGATACTTGGCCAGTGAATATAGGATCCAAGATATGGCACTGGCTGTTGTGTCATGACCTAAAAAAAAGTTACATAAATTTAAGGAAGGACAAAAATTATTCATACCTGAGATCATTATTTTCATCCCACGAGCTTGACATTAGACATCGTTATACATTTTTACTCTTGGAATATTTCCTTTTCCTTGGTGCACATAAACAAGTAAACAATTCTGCAGACCTTTCTTACTAGTCATCCGATTCTTGTTTTCTTAGGAATTGTTTGTTTTCGTTTCGTTGAAAATGCGTATTTTGTGCCAATACTTAAATTTATTCTTGTTTACTTACCAGTTTTCTTGATAACTAGGTAAGAAGTGAAAAGTAAAAAACATTCTGTAAGTGCAGAAGAAGAAGACATTATGTGAAAATTACTGCAGAAGTTAAAATTGTGCAGAAGATGACACACCTTCAAACAAAAACGTATCCACTTCATTTCGAATTTCGAGTTGGGTCATCCCTTTGCCATTTTCATCTTTTGCTGCCAGTAGAATGTCTAAGAAATCAAGGTACTTACTCGATGAGGTTGCTGATGCCTCTTGGTTGTCCTATAAAATAATGTTCGTGCGTTTGCGATCATACATGGCCATATAAGAAAATGGTTTTAAAACATGTGGTACAAGTAACTCGTTGTTAAAAATTTAATGTAATAAATATCGATAAGTAAAAACAAATAAAGAAAAAAGTACCATGCGGTGGTATGTAGAAAGTGTCACAAGCAGTATTTATAATAGAAGTTTGGTGTATATATATATATATATATATATATATATATATATATATATATATATATATATATATCTTAATCAGCTAAGGTAACCTTACCATTGTAGCCCGTCTGTTTTTTATAACATCCTCAGCTACGGAATGCACCAAGTCACAATTCCTTTTGAATCTCCTTCCTCTTGGTGTCAGATAAAATATGATGTCTGGGTAAAGGTACAGTTTCCTGATTTAAAAAGGTGAGCAAAATTAATATATACCCATAAATGTGTGCAGCTGTTTTATTTGTGACTTTTTTGCGGTTATATGTAGCATGTACATTTCAACACATCGCACAAATTTCCAAGTACAACCCACATTATTTGGAAGTCATATACTGTGCACAAGAAGGTAGCAACATTGGAGTGAATCATAAAACATGATTGGTTAAAACTAAAGCATTTGGTACCGCACATTCAGTATTGTATATGCAAAGTGAAAGGTTTAACTTTTTACCAATATCCCCCTGAATCTGTAGAAGTACAGTACACTAAATTATGATAGCTGCATCCTTTGTATAAGCCAAGCGACGAAAGAGAAGGACTGAAAGATGAAAATTAGAAAAGGATATGAATCTAGGGACATACCTTCCCCTGTATGACCACGTATCTGACAAGTCGTGTACACCCTGGACATAGGGATGTGTATCTCTGCAATTATATTATATAAGAATTATATATATTCCATAAACCGTCTACCACTGGGGAAAAATGTTCGTTCAACTTATAAATCATGGAGATTACACGAAAATTAAACATGCTGTATCTGCTATCCTCAATTCATGCATGTATGTTTTGTGCTGATTATTCTAACGAGTGAGCGTATACAGGTGTAGTTCTGTGTATGCATTTGTGTACAGCAATATATTTTGTTACAAAAGAATCATAAAGAATGGGATTCGCAATGACCCGTGGACTTGCCTACACCAAATTTCTCTCTCATGTCCGCTGTGATATCTTAGGCAAAATGTCACCTTCACAGATAAGTTTGATCTTTTCCTCCCATATCAGTTCTAGTCTTCGTCCTTTAGCTGGGGGCTTACATATTATTAAAGTTTAAGACTGACTGCTATCTAATTTAGAGTTTAGAGTGATCCTGATCAGTTTCCATATTTTATTTCATAATTATTCAGCAATTATTGACTATGGTGAGAGATAAAATAAGAATCACTCTCTTGAATGAGTATTATTTAATCAGACTGTTACATGTTCAGCTTGCCTAACTTACAGGGCTTACGATTGAGTTGCAGATACTAGGATCCACGGGCTTATTTTTTATTCGGCCTTGATTGCTGCCCGTGCAGTCTCTGTCACTGGCCAACCACATTGGTTTCTGGTTGTAACTAGCGATCAAACGCTGCCCCATTCGCACCTCGCGTGTGCATCTGACAGTCAAGACATCTGACAGTCTCTTCAAACATGTCACGTAGTTAGATAAGACCCATCTCTGTCTATTCGTGCTCCTTTTGGTAGATGTAGCTCCTTATCAAGGAAGAAATTCCTCTTCAACCAGCTAGACGTGCATTTTCAAATCGTGTGCCATTACTCTCAGCGAACACTAGTACTATAATGTATACATTATATGTCCGCCATGACTAGTCATTTTGCGCAGATCATTTCTCTTCTTTCAGTTTTGGTGACCTTGACCTTTGAAGTATTGATTTTAAGATATGAAAGACAAATGCTGTTACTTTCCAAAAATGACGTGTATGGCAATATCGCAAAGAGAAGTCTATATTTCAAAGAATGTTTTTAAGTGCATATTTTTCAAAGTGAAAATGAAAGAAAGAATCGTGGAGATTTTTGGTTCACAAGTGTTTTCATTATATATATATATATATATATATATATATATATATATATATATATATATATATATATATATATATATATATATATATACACATTGTTTAGATTCAACATGATGAAACATACTGAACTTTAATCATGATAAAATGATGAAAATTGGAAGTTTTATTATTTATTTATTTATTTTGTTGTGCAGTAAAATGTTTCTTGGGACATTGCATACTAATTGTAAATAAACACATTTTTGATAGGTAAAATAGCTGCCATCTTTCATATTTTCAATTCAATTTTTATTTTGGCATTCACGGGGTGTACTAAGCAGAATTTTCTTTATTAATCAATTAATTAATATAATTATTTCATTCATTACTTTTATGATTGATTAATTATGTGCTTATATATATATTCACCTAAGTATCTACTAACGTAGTATTTTTAAAAGTAACTGAAAGAATTAGTGAACGAAAATATACGTGAATGAAAGTGTAAGTATGAATATTATGACTAAATCTTTCTGACATGTTGATAATTGGAATTCTTAAATTGAAAAATATAATTTTAAGACAATTTCAGGAATTTAGTAAAATAATTCAAAATTTAAAACTATGATATAGATAATCGAGGAAAGAAAAATGAACCACGAATTACAGCCTCTTATTAAAACAGGAACTAATCAGAAATTGTATAGCAGCTATGAAACTTTTGGGCAACTAATTTACAAAACCGTCTTTCACTGCGATTACGATTAAATACTTGTACAAAAAATGACATTTGCTGCAGTAAATGTGTACAAATACAGTTTCCATAGTATCGAGAGATGCGCGATATCAGTACCGTAATATATATATATATATATATATATATATATATATATATATATATATATATATATATATATATATATATATATATATATATATATATACAGGCACACACAGAGATCACATACACAGACATACTCAGAATGCAAGTTTTCAATAATCATCTTTTACACGTCAACAGCAAGGTATTCTTTATATTTTACCCCAAAATATTTATTAAATACAAGACAAGGGAGTACCTAAAATAGTGGAGGCCCTTTCCTTATTAAATGCAAGACAATGGAGTACCTAAAATAGAGGAGGCCCTTTCGTTATTAAATGCAAGATATAATATATTATCTGCACGTATTGCACACAGAGTAAAATGTGATTAACAAAATTTAATTCGTGAAAACAGAAAAAATTTTCTGTCTGGCACATCCATAAGAGAGAAGACAAGATTATTATCTGATATAATGCCATTTACCGAAAACAGAAATATGTTTGGTCTTATCGTATTGACATATTTTGAGAAAGCATTCGATTCTGTGTGATGGATATTTCTAAATGGCACTTTATGTTTGATTTTTTTTTTTTTTTTTTTTGTTCATTTTGAAACATATTTACGCAAATGGGTCAACACAATCAATGAAGATGCACAATTATGTGTTCTTCAAAATGGCGCCTCTTCACAATTTGTTTTTAAAGATAGGACGTGTTTACTGACAAGGGAACTCTTTATCTACGTATCTTTCTTCTTTTACGTGCTGAAATAATGTGTTTGTTATTTAGAATGAGAAGAAGATATAAAAAATATGAGAATTTTAAAGGAAGAACAAAGACTGATTCAGTATGTGGATGATGCAGAGCTGATACTTGATTGGTCTGAACACTCTTAAAAATGACTTTACTTATTAGAACAATTTTCAAAATTCTACATTCTAAAATCAAGCAATGAAAAGACATATGGTTTAGGGTTAGGATCTATGAAGGGAGGCAACTTCATACTTTTTGAAGACAGGTTTATTTTGGTAAAAAACGCATTTTACCTAATCAAGTTCGTGTAAACTTGAATGAGATAGCTGAAATGAACTATATGAGAAAATTGGAGAAATTACATTTTTGGTCTCGATGACCGTTAAGCACAGTTGAAAGAATAGCTATATTGAAGTCATTCTTGTTACCAAAATTAAGACATCTTTTCATTAGCATTCTATCAAAAACTTCCTAGTTTCAAAAAGGTATTGAGAAACTACTTTTCAGTCATATCTGAGGAAATAAGAAAGTCAAAATTGCAAGAAAAGTGAAGTTTCAAGACTATGAACTCAGAGGCTGCAAAATACTTTGTATCGATTTATTTATGAAATTAATGACAATTGCTTTTTTTCCAAGACTTTCAATGTCAAGTACTTTTGCAACGTGGAAAAATCTTGCGTCAGTTTCGAAAAAGATTTTTTTTACAGTTTGAGGACCAATTCTTAATAAGGTTTTCACTAACACACACATACACAATTTGTTTTAGCAGTGATTTAGAATATGCATGAATTGTAAATGTCATTAATATTAACGAAAATGAAATTATACGAGAAATATCTGAAATGTTCTGAATATTTTGTTATAACTTTTTGATTCCTTGAACTTCTAAATAAATTTAATACCGATCGATAGACAAAATAATTTACTATAATATGATCTGCAGATATATGCGTGTGACGTTACATAGGTAAATGACAGTGACATATACATGTCGGAGAAGGAGAATAATTCTGCTACTGTGCAAAGAATATGCTGTAAAATCCGGGCGCACTTAGGGTACTCTCTGACTGTTAACTAGACCGACTTAGATAAAGTCTGTGGATACAATTCTCTGTAATATCCTACAATTCTGAGCCGGTTTCATCATTAAAAAGATGGTCGCGAATCCATGGAAGATGATTCACGTCCTGAAAGACCGTTGTCTGCGATTGGTGAGCGTGAAGTGGCTGCTGTGAAGGGGGGTGGAGGGGGGGGGGGCGATAGATGTAGATGCTCGATACACAATAAAATATATTTCTATTATCACGGACATAAATTTGTCATCTGTTTTTAATATAATAAAGAATCATTTGAAAGATTTGTGCAGGATGGATCCCGCATTTGTTACACGGCTGATCAAAAACAGACTCGGGTTGTAATCGCGAAACAGCTATTCGTGGAAAGAGTGGCCAGAAACGTTTGAATGAGATTGTTACAGATGATGAAACATGGATTTACGTATTTTTTAATCCCGACTCAAGAGAAAATAATATAGTTTAGATCGGGGAAAACGAGCAGAGACCATAAATCGCTCGACGTAATCGGACTGTCCAGAGAGTTTTATACGCATTATTTTTACATGCAAAAGGTCTGACTTTGCTCGTGTCACTGGACATTGTTATGCCTCCAAAGTGTTGCCAAAAGTTGTGGAACGCGCACCTGTACCCAAGGTATCCACCTACTCCATGACAACGCACCGACGCATAAATCCGCCGTCGGGACAGACTTCCTGAAGGAACAAAGCACCCCAACTTTCCCACATCCCCCATAGAGTCATGTTTTAGCTCCAAGAGAGCTTTGGCTGAATCCCGTTTTCAAAGATTCGATGAGGGGCAGACGATTTAAAAGCCGCCATGCGGTTGAAAGTGCACTTTTCCAGTGCATGAGCAACATACCAAAATATAAATACGAAATGGCATTCAATAATTAGAAAATCAGACTGAGAACGCGTGTAGATGTGCATGGGGAGTACTTTGAGAGGGATGCACTGGCATACTGTTCACTAATAAATAGCTTTATTGAACAACGCACTAATATTCAGAACTTTTAAAATACCCCTCGTATATCAGCCAATATGGTACCATTCTTTATGGTTGATAGATTTTTTTAAAGTCTTGGCACGATAGAATAATGCGATTTATATATAATTTATTAGACAATACTGGCAGAATTTTTAATTATAAATTGTATTTAAATATGGTATTATATTTTCGTCACGGAATTGCAAAGGAAATGGACAAATTAATATAGTATTACTTCTTCTTGTCCAAAATTTATATAAATCATAACCACCAACTGTAAAGGAGCAAGAACTATATATCCGATAAATCAGTTAATAAATCGTTTGGAAAAGAAAACTCAGAAAGAACGTGGTGGTCTGAGCTTGACGTTCCAACTATTGAAAGATGACAGAAGTGGTAGTCTGAGCATGATGTTCCGAGCAGTGATGGGTGTTAGAAGTGGACGACTGAGAGTGAAGGATGTTAGAAGTAGAAGTCTGAACTTCACGTTCCTGGTAGTGAAATCTGTTAGAAGTGGGAGTCTGAGCTTGACGTTCCTGTTAGTGAATGATAATAACATTTAGGTATATACTTATATATATATATATATATATATATATATATATATATATATATATATATATATATATAAATATATATCCATATATACGTATTTACTGTACTTTACCAGGTATGTTAGACTAAAATGGTTCTAATTCTGCATAACACATAGAATAATTAAAATTAAAATCATGTAAATTTCAACGCTTTCTTGAATATTTATTGCTTAATTTGTTTGTTTCTGTTTTGTACTTGCATTCGATAAAGACTGAGTGCGAGTCGAAAGCACTTAGGCTAGTTACAAAAGCTTTGCACTGGTAGTTGTCAGCTTGTTTACATTGATCTTAATCAATCCCTGACACACAAGGCATTTGAAAGGCCTGGTATTCGCCATACGATTTGTATTCTTTGTATTCTTATACGAGTGTGTGTGTGTGTGTGTGTGTGTGTGTGTGTGTGTGTGTGTGTGTGATCTGTATCATTGGACTCAAACAGTAGTTGCTAAAAATATCTTTATTGACGTCAAACACCTTTTCCTTATCACACTTCCTTTCCTGTACATTGCACTTTTTGTCTGCCTTTGCTTTATAATTTTGAGAAGATACTGATATTTCTCCATCAATTACACTATTAACTTTTCGAATAATAAAATAAAGGAGCTATAACAAATGTGTCTGAACAATATTTAATCAGAGATAATGCATCACTTCTGTGTTTTGGCATAAAACAGGGAAATGAAATTATTAAATTACTCAAGACTCATTGGACTAAATTTCCACTAGATCTAGCACCAAATTTACGAAGTGAAATCTATGTATCTATCTTTGTATATAAAAAATACATTTCAGTAAAAACCAGTTTCAAGCGGACCATCATGTGACTTTTTAAAAAAATAAATAAATAAATTAAAGATATTAGATAATCTACATTAGTGTCATATGTGTCATTATTTGAAAG
This sequence comes from Margaritifera margaritifera, assembly GCA_029931535.1. Classification (NCBI taxonomy): domain Eukaryota; kingdom Metazoa; phylum Mollusca; class Bivalvia; order Unionida; family Margaritiferidae; genus Margaritifera; species Margaritifera margaritifera. The sequence continues at coordinate 327,333 of JAQPZY010001172.1, forward strand.
TTCTTACAAGTGAAATAGCTCAATAAGCTTTCATCCAACATTTCCATTTGAATCATAGTATAAATCTGGAACATAGAAAATAACAGAATGTACTAGTACTTTAGAGTAATTGTACAATCCCATAATGCACCCTTCTATGATTCTGATTGAAAAAATTTAAACTAAAATATTTGTGTTTTTTTCAAAAGTTGTGTGTGTGTGTGTGTGTCCGTGTGTGTTTGTGATTCACATAGTCCTGATTGGAATTTAAATACAACATTTTGTTTGAACATTTTTTTTATACAATTCAAAACTAAAACCTCTAATTTGTTTACCCGAGAAAAAGAATCACTATTGTAAAACCAACAACTACTTCACTATGTAATATGTTTAAGTTTTCATTATAACAATCACTGGATAACAGCTCAAACACTGCCTTAAATAAATTATTTTGCAGAGCAAGAAATAATAGGGATTTTTGTAAATTAAAATATATACAACATTAATCAGGTAAATTAGGACGCGATTCTTAGAAGAAAGAAAATATGTTCTAATGTCAGAAAAGAGAAACACTTCCTTAAAACTTGCAATCTGAGGAATAGTGTATTCTAATGCAGTCTCACTAACAACGATACAACAAAAATTAACTCTTCAAAATGAAAAAAATAGTTTCACGCTTTTCTGTGTAATAATCCTGGGCAATATTAGTATAATATTTGATTCATACGCGTGCAACATGTGAAGCCGTGCATGTTGCCTTGGGTTTCCACTGAGAGTTATAGCACATGGTTTCAAAATAAACGTCTTGTTAGTAGAAGAGGGATTCCTTCCTTTGTAAGAAACTATATCTACTACAAGAGGCAGGAATAGATTTAGGTGGGTCTTATCTAACCACGTGTAATATTTGAAGAGACTGTCAGATGACTCGACTCTCAGATGCACACGCGAGTTACAAATAGGGCAGACTATGAGCGCTCGTTAAAACCAGAAGCAATGTGTCGGCCAGTGATAGATTCCACCGGCAGCAGTGAAAACCGAAAAAGAACAAGAAAATAAGCCAGTGGATCCCAGCAGAATGTGATAATTAAAGAATACAAAGTCAAATCTATCTAAGAGTTTAACTTTGTCCAAACAACACGCCTTTGTGTCTTATATTGTACATTAAAATAATATGTTATTCGCATCCTATTTTTAAAAAAAAAAAACCATTTGAAGTATATGCATCAGATGGATAATATTTATCATTGTCTTCAAAAAACCTTGGATGATAATCATCAGGGAATCATGTTTTCATTGAGCAATACAATTTCAGTTATGGTTCTCATTAACTGAATAGATGATGATATATTATTTTTTTTTAAAAAAACATATGTGAGCAGCAAACTTACCCCTTTTTCTGGCAGTTCGTAGAGTAGGAGAATGCACATCTCAGAATGATGTCCAATGTGCAGAGACTTACAACCTGGAAGACCTCAAACGATGTTCCAGACTTGGAGACCGGCTCAAGCTTTTCCTGAACACAAAAAAAGAAAACCTATGGGCAATACGGCACTATCTATTATGCAAGATTTGGTTGATACTCTGCTTTGGAATTGTCTCTTTTAGTGTGATATAGGTTGCTTCCCCGTCTATCAAGGAATTACCTGCCCACAGGAGCCATTTTGATAAACAAATACAAGGTCGAAACATGACATCTTTATTGATTTTTAAATAAATAATAGATATGATATTAAAGCGTTCACATATTTTTTTGTATTTTATATAAATACACAAGTTTATATCAATCGACTGACAACTATTTCTTTCAAATCCATTTAAACTATTAACAAAACAATCTCTAAAAAGAATATTGGCGATGAAGGTATCAGTAGATGTGTTGTAATAACGTCATAAGTAGTCATGTTCATAGCTTGTCAATTGTGCTAGCTATAGGTCTGTGTGTCTGTGTGTGTGTGTGTGTGTGTGTGTGTGTGTGTGTGTGTGTGTGTGTGTTGTTTAGCTCAAGGAAAGATAAATTTGACCTTGGCTTCTATGGAATCCATAATGCTGCGACAGAAGCCGTATTCAGTGAGCACAAACTTGACAAACCATGTTCTGTAAACACATTTCTCTATCAGGTCTGATTAAAAGTTTCTAAACCGCTTAGAGACATCATAAATAGGTTTGCGCACACCTGTCATGGATGTCACACCAGACAGATTTTATATCACTACTCTAGAGCTACCAAATCCTTTAATGTAAAACGTGTGTTAAAATCTAGAGACGTTTTCAGTTCGGTAACACAGTGGTTTGTTTATCGGATTATATTTTTATGGATTTCAAAATTGATTTACCAACTCCATAACGTAATGTGCCAAATATATGCACTCAGTTACAATATTTATGGCGAGCATGCCAATAACATGACAGTATCGATGTTAATACTGATTCTCTTTCATACATCAAAACCTATTTTTAGAAAATCAAGAAAAATGTAAAGAACGAAACACTTTTAAAAAAAATTACTGAAAGATGGATCGTTTCTAGGGCTTATAATGGTTTCCACGTTTTTGAGTGCTACAGCGTTCATATTTCAAGCAGTAAACTACTTTTTAGGCTGAGTCCTTCACAAGGTCCAACGTCTGATCTCATCGTTCTCATTTAATTAACCGGATGAAAAGTTTGTGCGCCATCTATTGGTCGCTCCATTCCGCCTCCTGTAACAAACGAGTATAGCCCGTGGATATATTTAGCTGCAGTTTGCCTTGACCTAGACTGACGCTTGATGTATCGTTGTAATTCCCATCCTCCGCCATTAGTTGAAGATGTACACATTCTGATTACATTAGGTGCCGACCGTGCTGGACCTGTGATAGTTGTATATTCATTGCGAGGAGATTGGCCTTTATTTAATGAAAAACCCTATATATAGCCAGATGTCTACAAGGAAGCATCCACTTACATGATACATGCTCTCCACCTCCCTCCCTCTCTTTCTGTCTCATTGTTAGCGTGATTTTATCAAGCATGAAACTCACACAAAATTTCTAATTTGGTCATATTTGAAAACACCATACAGATTTTGTATGTATTTGGTCTAGTGTATGCATTTGTACTTAAAGAAAACAATTTGTAGTCTTATATCGGAAAATCTGGAGCTATCAGAGAACAAAGCAATAAACTGACATTATACTGTCTCATTTTGCAAATCATACAGTAAGTCAATATTGACCGTACAGAAAAGAGGCATTACATCGTAAAGATGCGCGGTCATATTCCCGTGATATAAATTACAATAGTTACAATTTTGCATATTAGTAAATTATCGTCTAAATATATGTTAACAGATGAGAGAACATTCGTCATTAATCTTATACTGATGTCACGCACGCCAGTGATGATACAACTTGCTAGACATTCTATGCCACATGAACGAGTGCCCAATATTTTTCAATACTCAGTCAATAACCTTTTTATTATATACTTATAAACAAACCTATTATTCATTCTGTTATACTAAAGGAATAACACAGTTGAAACAAAAAATTATTTCAACGTCTTATTGAACATTTTACATGTCGTCATTGTATGAATGAAACCTGTACACAGCGCAGTAATATACGCTACATTACTGCGTTCGAAGCGTGCGCGTAAATGAGGTGATTCTCATTCCGCGGTCGACGAAACTAAGGTTGTTAAAGAGGATGGAATTTCATGTAGCCAAAGAAACACAACTAAATATTAGACGAACCAGGGCAAATCACATCAAGAAGTTCATACAGAAGTTAGCAGCGACAAACTCCTTTAATTTCAGCTTCTTTCTGCGCACCATAGAGATATGGAACAAATTACCGGCAACAGTTGCAGAAGCTCCTGACTTGGTATCTCACAAGCAGGAGCTTTCTATCATCACCTTCTAATGTAATCTTCAGTTACAAGTAAGACCTAGTGATTCTCAGATCTGTGCTGGTTGAGGTTTATTTATCTCTTTATGGCCACGGTTGCCGCATTGGCCTGAGTATGAAGGACCGAAACCGTAGATTGACACTATTTCACTTATTTCTACCTTTCCTATTGTTACTCTTCCATCTGTCCTACCGCTACCTTATTTCTATGTTCTTGTCCGACCACCACCCGTTGTTTAATAGTCAAGTGTGACTGCATCAACGTAGATATAGATGATATAAATATTGATATTAGGGAAAAATGACGCAATACATCAACGAAAATTGAAGATACCATTATGGAAAGATGAGCCAGAAAAATTCCGTGTAATGTTATCGTTGTGTTACTCTCAGTGATGCTGTCATGGTGGCGGGTAAATTTGATTGTTGCCAGGGTATTGTGGTCTTGGATAATACCTCTAAAAAGGATATAGATTCATTTGGAGTTGCTTGTGTTGCATTAAATTCCTAGCACAGGATAAAACAATGCTATTCAGAGTGGATAAAAGTGCACTTTGTATGTGAAAGTGACGTTGTTGACTGATACATTGTATCAAAGGTCAGTTTGCCTCTCTCTCTCTCTCTCTCTCTCTCTCGTACTAACAGAAGCAATTAGAGATCACTAGCAGTCCATTTTCATCCCTTTATAACTCATATTTATTTATTTTGTTCTCCTTTCACTTTAAGTCTTTGGATATATTCGCGTTTTCTTTATTTTATTTGGATGATAGATTTTATTTGTTTCGATGAGAACTAGATCTACTGATTCTTCAGCACTGATCTCAGATAGAAAAGGTTACAGTCATTGTCGGCTTCTGGTAGCCATCAGATTTATGACGTGGTCAGCGTTCGACGTTTCCGTAGCGATTTTGATTTAGCCGTAGCTAGAAGTAGTTCATCGAATGCGGGCACATATTTACCATAGAAGAAAGCAGTGAATATTTTACTTAACTCCGGTCAATACCGCTGGGTATTGATGGTATTGACCCGTAACAACAACGTTAAACTAATGGGAATGTTTATAAAGTTATATATATATATATATATATATATATATATATATATATATATATATATATATATATATATATATATATATATATATATATATAACACATGTCAAAATTGTATCTTATTTGAAAGGCATGAAAACAACATGCTGCCATAATTTGATACCTTGCTGTTTCTTTGTTGTGTAAATGTTTGTGAAATTCATATACATTACAAATAGAAATATTACGTTTTATTCTTATATCTTTATAAGCTGAACATTTTACAATGAAGTGAAATTCATCTTCTGTTTTCTAAGAGATTAATATGGCTTTTGTTTTATTTTTGTTAAATCGTTGTTATTAAAACCTGTTTAAAGTATTTTACTCGGTCAAAGTCACAGGCTTCGAGTAACCTTGGAGTGACAGCCAGTAGTTTAAGCATAAATCATCCATCAATAATTACCTTGATTAGCCACTATAGACTAGGAATCACATGAAAAGCATATATCATGTAGTCCACTCATCTACATCATATATTCATACACATGTACAATACAGGGTCAACCTGTTGATGGTAACCAGTCACAATATATAATATATAGTCATTAACATAGAATGTATACCATTGTATTAAGATATGAATTCCTAGTTCCAACTGCACTGATAAGAAGAACATTCTGAGTAAGTTAGGATGTATATAACACTGACGAATTTATGTAGTCATAAACTGAAATACTTAGCCCAAGTTAGTAAAGCATGGAATGTAGATCACAGTAACTTTCTTTGATTTTAAGAGTGTGGTACTAACAGAGATATATCAAATTATCAAGTTTCCTGATTGGAACATAAACAGTACCCAATAAATGAACTTTAAGCACAATTTCAACAAAGTTACTGAAGCATGACATATAGGTTACAAAGACCGCTACTTCCAATTAGGCTGTAGAATTTATCAAGATGCATATACTCACCAACTTGGATGATTCTATATAGAACTGTATGCATATAGCATGCCAAAAATTCATGTGATGATGAGCTAAACAAAAAACCTAACTTAGCCAGTAAAAGATGAAATATAGGCCGCGATCAGCTCCTTTCTTTTTGTTATAAGAGTGTGGTAGTAACAGATATGTATAGCATCATCAATTTCGCTATACTAGCATGAACAGTGCCTGAGAAATGAACATCAAAAACAATATTTCAAGAAAGTCAGTGAAGCGTAAAATATGTGCCATAATGACCTGCCACTGAAATGATGGTGTAGCGCTTATCAAGATGCATCCCCTCACCAAGTTTCATGATTCTAGACAGGATAGTACGTACACAGCACGCAAATAAACCCAACAATACAACATATGATCATGGGCTAAATGCATAACAATAACTTGTGAAATGTAGGTCACAGTTATATGGGCGTGGTGCTATGAGAGATTTGTACAATCATATACGTTAATGATTAAAGCATAAACAATACATGTACACATTTTAACCAAAGTCTGTGAAGCATGAAATATGGGTCACAGTGACCTAATTCTAAAATGTGGGTATAACACTCATCAAGATGAGTCCTCTCAATAAGTTTCATTGTTCCAGGTATAACAGTATTATAACGGAGACAAAAAAACCTATGTGGTCATGATCAATTCACAGAAACTTAATATTAAAACATACGTCAGTTAAGCGTGAAATATGGGTCAGAGTGGTCTACTTTGTGATAGAGGTATAATACTTACCAAAATGCATCTCCTCACCAAGTTTCCTTGATTAAGGTATAACAGTGTACACAATGTGCCAAAAAACTATTTGGTCACGACTTATAAGCAAAAATTTAACCTAAGCCAGTTAAGTGTGAATTGTAGGTCAAAGTGACTTCCTTTTGTTCTAAGAGTGCGTTACTAATATAGAAATTCATATAATCATCCAGTTTGATTATTCTAGCATGAACATAGCTTGAGAAAACTTAAACACACAAATTAACCAAAGTCAGTGAAGCATAAAATATAAGACAAAGTGACCAACTTTTGTAATGAGGGTGTAGCACTTGCTAAGATGCATCCCTTCACCAAGATTCTAAGTATAATAGTGAATAACATATACAGTATGTTTAAAAAAAACTGAGCTAATTGAAAACAAAAATTAACCCAAAATGCGCAAGTAATGTTTTTTTATCTATGTATAAAGTTACCCCCACTTTAGGGGGTAGGTTCTACGACGTCAGGGTAGTATAATAGCTTTCCTCCACTTCGAAGCGGTGAGCTAATCATGCAATCAACCATGGACTGATATTTTCAGCTGACAAAAGTTTTACAGTACATCTAGTACTTTGATTGTAATTATGATCTGTTTTGTACACCATAAGGGAAAGGTCATAAGCAACGGTCATTATACAATTTACTTATAACTGGATTCTTCCCATGTACACATGTCAGACCTTGTAGTCTAGCCAATGATGCAGTGGCAGAGAGTCACATATACACAGATGGGAACAGTTACTAATATGTGTTCGTTCCCATATACAGGTGGTTTTTCATACTACGACTATATTCAAAGAGTCTACGATCAGGTGGCGCAGTCGGAACTCCTTTTCGATTTTAACCCGCCATTCCCCAAATATTATCACCCAATTCAAAATATGTTTCCACAACAGTTATGAATGGTCTCCAGGGTAGAATGCCACCTTTAACTCGATCAAAAGATATATATGTATATATATATATATATATATATATATATATATATATATATATATATATATATATATATATATATATATATATATATATATATAAACAGAAATAATCTTCTCCTGTGGAAAAATCATGTCAATAGTCAAGTGCATCAGTCAAATCTTCGTGGTAGACATTTCATCCAGGTATTCTATGCAGACAAGAGAATAAGCACAAACCTTAACAAAATATCAACGAATCACGATTATGTAAATTTCAAACGTACCAAATTTTCTGAATTACCATTCCATAAGGATAAATAAGACAATTGTTTGTGTATTAAAATGTTTTCATATTTCTTGCACTTTTTTGCCAAAATATTATGCACTTTTACATAGCGCAGCGTGTGAAATGGGAATTTTTTTTTTAAACGGTCTTTACCTACCAGCAAGATATTTGCGGCATCGTTGTACACGTCTATGTATGGTTTCAGGATATCAAAGTGAAAGGCTGGAGTCAAAAGACGTCGAGACTGCGCCCACCTCTCTCCCTCTGCAATCAGCAGGCCACGTCCAAGCCATGGGAGTGCAAACCGGTACACACCGGAAAAACCAGTTGGCTTAGGTTCTTTAAAAGATATTTTATTGAAATCTTCATATACTCATTATTAGTTAGAATTCGATGAAGATACCTTGCTAATTAGTATTTCTATCTATTCATTTTTGTTCAATGGGCGCAAATATGTTATACATGCAAACTTTATCAAGGAGGGTAAGCATAAAGGCTGAAATTTCGGCCATATATAGAAGGAATGGTACCCATCCCGCGGGCAACGGCAATTATCGTCTAGCTCTCATGCAACCACGGCCATGCGCTCATCCCATATGAAGGATGGAACATGGTCGCAGGTAAGGAATGGAGACCTCGCTAGCTAGGCAAACTAAATTTAACTCTCAGCTATATGCACCAACCCACTGGATTTCAATTTAGAAATGCAAGGTATACACAAGCAATTATTATTATAAATTGACACCTAAAGTAAGTCCTTATCCCTGAATACTATGTGGTGTATATATATATATATATATATATATATATATATATATATATATATATATATATATATATATATATATATATATATATATATATATATATAGGTGTATTCTTTATACGTTATGACCTAAAGCAAGGTCTTCCTCAGGTGGACAAGAAAGAACATACACAGAGAAACACCATGAGAACAAGAAAGACTTACATTTTGACACAGAGAAGAGAAACTATCCAGTGTAATGAAAAGATCTAAAATTAGGAAAAGAACAAAATAACAAGAAATAGTTCAATGCCTCGATAAGGCTCTGTCATTTATGAATAAAACAAAAGAGTTTTGATAAAAGGTATCAGCACAATAGCGCTATATTGCTTGGCGTGACGTCTCAATTAATGTTATTGCTAGGAGATAGTATTTCATAGGGCTCCATATATAGCGGTGCTTTATTTTGCGCATCTAGATAGGTTCTGTTTTTGGTTTGGTTTGGTGTTTTACATTCAAGGATATATCGTGCCGAGGCAAGTTGAGTAAAGTGCCTTACCAAAAGGACACATCACGGTAGCTATCTGGCCTAATCTCACGGTGGGAATCGAACCAGTACTTCTGGTCACGAATCCAATGTTGTGTAAACTACTGAGCCACACATGTCCACTAGATACGTAAAGCCGTATTCTTATTGTTCGTGCACCTTCTAAGTTACACTCATCCACAAGATAAAAGCAGTATTGTAAGTGAGAATGATAATATTTCTTGTTTTTTTTTTTTTATTTTGTTTTAAAAAGAAACAGAAATGGGATTAACCATATACCACCAGACATACTTTACTGAAGTGTTTACTTGATTGTAATTGATAAAATGTCACGAATAAATAACAATGGCAGAAGGCGTAAAATGGCAGCCTCAGTTTTAGCACTGGAATGTTAGACTGGTCCAGTATGAATAAGAAGTTTTATAACCATTCGGGTGGCAACTGTCATGTGATTTTAAAATGCAGGAAGCTTCAGTATTCGGTAAAACAAAATCCGCTTGACAGACATCAACTATCGAGAAAGAATGTTGTGTCTATGTGCAATGTGGACAAATCGTCGATAGGTAAAAACAAACAAAAAACAACAAACAACAGCATGAGTATACACTGTGCAGTTTTGATTAAGGCGTCTAATTAGGTAGCACGTGCTGGATGGCAGATTTGAAGAGATCCAGGCTAGAAGCTGTCACTGCATTTTCAGAACTTTGGTTTCATTCAGCAACTGTCGGAGGGAAAAATGAGTACTAGTTACCGTTCACCCTGCAATTGGTATCTGATTAACTTCTGTGAGCAATTATGTCTTGTAGATCTTACTAATACTCGGATAGGGTGATACATACATAGCAATGGCACTAAATTATTGACAACTTTAAATAACAGGGATCACATTTGCGTAGCTGCGTCATATTGTGACGATTGCGATTGCAAGTTGTTAAGCACGGTGGAAACACAGTTAAAATTGTGCATGTTGTATGGCTTATTTAATACAAAACGAGCTGCATTTCTCTGAATCTATTTGACCTGCTTAACCTGGACCTCGTGCTAAGGGCTACAGATAGTTGATGCGTATTTCAGTTTCCGTTTTACTAAACTGAAGTACGCCCTCTGTATGACTTTAGACGGACAATAGCTTAAATTACATACAAGGAATCCCAGCACACGTGAAACTTTGTTGGTGATGTTATTGATATGCAGGTTGTTCTTCCAGTTGTCCTAAAGTTCTACTCCAAGTTATGGCTGGCTGTGCACAACATCAAGAACGTGGTCCTCCATGGTCTAACCATTCTGATGCTTGGATGTTTTGGAGATCTGCATGATGACATATTTCGTGATGTTGAACTCCATCTGCCAGGTAACCAATGCGTCAAGATCTTTCTGAAGGAGCAGGTAATCATTGTACTTGTTGATTGACTGGTACACTAGGCAATCGTCAGCCAATAGGCGGACAGTTTCATGTAAGTTTTCAACAATGTTATTTATGTAGATCAGGAACAGAGTTAGACCTAAGACTGTACCCTGTGGTACACCCGATATTACCGAAGCGTTTGTTGCGGCTTCACAACCCATGTACAACCTGTTGCCTTAAACCTTGCAGGAATGATTCAAGCCACACATTAATGTTATATGACTCCATAATAAGATAGCTTGTGTGGCAATCACTGGTGTGGAACTTTGTCAAAGGCTTTGGAGACATCCAGTGAGGTCATATTGACTTGAATGCCTTTGTTCAAGTTCCTGGCATTGCAATCAATGTTAATAAGAAGCTGTATTTCACGAGACCTTTTGACTCTAAATCCATGCTGAATTTCATGCAGGATATTCCGGCTGTATAGGTGGTCCATTATCTGGAAGACTATGATATATTCCAGCATTTTCGATGTAACATCTGTTAGCGATACTGGGCGATAATTTGCTGGTTTGGATCAATCCCCTTTCCTGAAGATAAGTTCAATGTTAACATTTTTCCAATAGGATGGTAACTTTGATGTGTCAACAGACTGCTGGTAGATGGATCCAAAACTAGTGCTATTATTTCCTCAGTATCTTTCAGGACTAATATTGCCATCTAAAATGAACCATGTGCCTTCTTGGGATTTAATCTTCAAATGTACATGGATCTTTGGCCAAGGTTCATCTGGGTAATCACTTTTACTTGGGATGTTAAGATAATTCTTCATAGTAAAGGCAGATGTGAATTGTTAATGCAATATATCTGCTTTGTCCTGTGCAGCGTTTGCCAATCTGCCATTTGATTTTACAGTTCATGAATTTATTATATCTTGTTTCTTAGGTTCTATATATTTTCAAACTCTCTTCAAATTACGATCTAACTCTGGGTCAAGTATATTCTTTCATAGCTGTAATAAGATACATATTGTTTGTTCATTACTTTGAGGCGAAGGTCTTGAAATCTCTTCATGTCTTCCTTGGAGCTCTTCTTCTTACATCTTTTGTAAAGTCTGTTCTTCTTTATTAGTTTGTATATCTGCTTTCAGCCATGGTATATCTGACTTCCTCTTTAGTTTCTTATTTGGGATATGCTCTTCCAAACTTTGGAAGATGTCACCTTTATAATACGGTAATGTTCGTCGAACTCGAACGGTAATATTATTAATTTTTCAACCGTCTGTTTTTTTCGAGTTTTTTGATTTAACTAGATGTCCCAGATGTTGGAGAAAAAACTGCTTAGGTTAAGCACTTTCCAAAATACAGGTGGCAGCAACCATGAGCTACAGACAACCGGAAAATCCATATAAAAATACTGACCAAGGGCATCCACTCTTTCTTGCACCAAAAATCTAAATATGAATCGTTGGGTTACAAATCGAGTAGCTTGACCAATCGGGATCCAAATTTATTATCCCATGTTTCATGACAAGAAAGACTAACTGTACCCAGCAAGTGAAACATAAATAGCACTCATTTCGGAAAATAAACTTTATTCACCAATAAACTCACCGGAAGTGCGAAGTATTTTACGGACAGTTTCCGGGTGAACGGAGGTTAGAAAGGGATTAAATGGGCCATTCCACATGTGAAAATACCTCCTACCTCCGAAACTCAGAGGTTTAAATGGGCCATTCCACATGTGAAAATACCTCCTACCTCCGAAACTCAGAGGTAGACTTCATGTTATTTTCCATGAAAGCCTCTCTAGTGTTACCTGGCAACTGAAATATATATTTTTCAACCTTTTATATCTTACACACTCGTATAAGAGCTAAATGTAAAAATGTAACAAACAAAAAAAAAAAAAAAAAAAAAAAAAGAAAAGAAAAGAAAAAAAAAGACAGGAGGGGTGGATCTGTGGAAGTGATTAATGGTACATGGGATGTCTAATACACAGAAAGCAATCAACCGGGGCAAAATTGTAACGATTAAATGTCATAGCGTCAAAAGCAAGTAATTATACTAACGCTGTTGTATATACGATTTTACGAGATTTCCCGTCCTGTGCTATATTCTGGCTGGTTTGATGTAAGTCGCAAGAATTGGTTTTTAAAGCTGTGAGAGGGAATATATGAACGTGTGAACTCAAGATCCAGATATCAAAATTGTATTGCCTCGTGTGTAATACGGTCAAATTTATTGCCTCCATGTAAGCTTTTGATTTCATATATTGTCCACCAACGTCACATAATTTTTTGTGTATAAACTCCCGCCTTAACATTTGGTTTTTAGTCGCATCTACTGGTTATGTTAGAACAGGATTTTCCAAACTTTTTGCGTGAGGGGCCACGTTGCAATTTATTTCTCACTCACGGGACCCAGTGAGCAGATTTCGGAAAGATAAGGCATTAGAAGGCACAAGATAAGGCGCAAGTTATAAAAAGTTGGCGGGCCAGACAGAAACCTTTGGCGGACCGGATTCTGGCCCTCGGGCCATATGTTGGACAACCCTGTATTAGAACGTACCAAAAAAGCCGTTTCTCTTCCGGACAAAATTTAGGAAATATCACAATTTTAAGGCAACAGGGAATATACTGAGCTGTTGCAGCAGTGAACTTTTAAAAACTCAAGAGTAACATTTACAACAAACTGTCAGTATAGACCGCGAATGTGGTGCATAAATAAGCTCTTGTCTGGTGTTCTAACGCCACAAAATTTCTAGTTAATGTTCATAACGAAAATGTCTAAAATAATAATCTTCTAATCCATTCCACAAGTTCTATTTTTTCTTTCGAGCTACATGTGTAGGAGATGGAAAGTGCCGTGAACCTATTTTACGACCTAACTGCGTAGAAGCCGCTGTGGCTCAGTGGTTAGTCTGCCAGGCTCGTGACCAAGCGCGAGTTCCCGAAACTGAGAACATGTAGAAGCCGCATTGGCTCATTTGTTAGTCTGCCACACTCATGACCAGGCCTTGAAGTGGCGTAACTGAGGACAAAAAAATAAACTCAGACTCAAAACTCCAAACTTTAAACTCATTAGAATCTTTTAGGATTGTTAAAACTTGACATGTAAGTACAGATAGTAGCATTAAGATAATGTCCAACGTTTTGAGATTCTTACCTCACTCTAAAACTTAACTATAGAAGGTCAGTGTTTTTGAAATTAGAACATGTGTTCAATTTCTGTGCTTTTAATATTTTGTGACTACTGGACCAGAGTCAGACTCAAAATGCGAAATCATACTTGGAATTTATCAATATAATTGAAATTTAACTTGTATATAGGGATACAATATATAAGATATAGAACATCAAAAGTTTAAAAATTTGAGTACGAGTTCAATTTTTGAGCTCAGAGAGTTTCATGACTACGGAGCCAATTCCCGCTTCCATAAAACGTCTTAACTTTGAGAAAATTTCAGCTCCAATTTGACTTTACAGAAGTTTTTACTGAGGGACAAAAGTCTGAATTGAGCAGACATTCGAAACTTCTCTTTCAATCCTAATGTTCATATCTCGAATGTATGCCGATAGCTGCCACTCCAAAGCGTTCCGACTAACGATCGAACTTCTTTTGCATTCGGATCACCTCTGCGTAGGATTCTCCGAGATGTTGATAATGTAGTTTATGACTATGTAGCAAAAATACAAATTTTTTTTTTTTATTTAAAGAAATTTCTGGCGAAAAAAATGCATGATTTGTGTGCAAATTACTAAGCCGACATACAGCCGAGACACGTTTCTGTCTCGCAGAAATAGCAGAGGTGGTCCGAATATTGAGTAGGTACCCAAGTTGAGAAAGTTTTATAAAAGTCAGACCAGAAGAGTGTGGTTCGAATCGTGCCTACATCAGGCCAGGTCGACAGCCGGCGTGTGTCTATAGGCAAGACAATTTGTACTACTATTGCTTCTGCACGATGTACTTTTTCATTTATTGATGCACCGTAAATAATAATGCAATAAATCCAACTTACCAGCTGTTTTTAGGACGAACCATACGGTGTCAGGATGGTTTACGACCAAGATAGTTCGAAAAGGTACACTCCAAAACTTGTAAAGCCTAATAAAACTCTTGGTTAAAACCGTAGGCAAACATCAATGGTTTCTCGCTGTCTTCAAGTAGCTGGAAGTAGGGCAAACTGCAACAAATTGGTCAAACTACCCACCGGATACGTTCAAAAACTATTAAATGTTGTAAATTATAAAATCTACATGTTGAAATTTTTCATTTAGCGCTACATGTGAGTGAGAAAAGAAATCCTTTCTGAACCCTAATTTTCTTTTACCTACCGGATGTTTTGAGAACGAGCCTGACGGTGTCAGGGTGGTTTACAGTCAAAGTAGCTCGAAAAGGTCCGACCCAAAACTTGAACATCTTTGGAAAACTCTTGCTAAAACTGTAGAATAACATCAAGCGTTCTTCACTGTCATCTGGAAGCTGTAACGAGGACATATTTTAAAAGATTTGTGTGAAAATGCCTACCATACATTTCTTTTATTTTAATAAACTGACTGAATGACCTTAAATAGTGGTTATTTTCATTTCTGTTCATCTTGAAAATTTTACTATCCTTTGAAAACCATCTCGTTCAAAAAAGGTCTAGAAAACCTTCCCCAAAATGATTCTGGAAACAGACATAATTTTCCGCAATTGTAATAAATATATTAAAGAGAGTTATATATGTGTCCAGCACTACTGTCTAATATTATTAAGTTCAGATTGACTGTCATGGTGGCAAAATTGTAGTTGTTAAATTTAATTTTGGACGAAAATTTACAGAAGATCTTACACTCATTTCAAATGAAGTTATTCACAGATTTTTAGAAATTTCATTTAAAATGAGCACACATATAAGACTCCATTGATCACATGACCGATTGTATTCAATAAAACAGAAAAATATAAGTGAAATGTCTTTGAAGTACATTCGGTTGTCTTCAGAGATTTTACTTTGCATGACGTCATTTGTGGCATCATGAGGTCTTACTACACAATTGTAATATGCAAAAATGAAGTAAGGTTTTTTATATGCCACAGTAGTCATGTGATAAATATTCATACCATATCAACTGGAACCACATACTAACATCCAAGGTCGCCGGATACAATGCATCATTCTCTTTTAAAAAAACTAACTTACACCCCCACCCACCCCACCCCGAATTAATGAGGTATACTGTATTTAGTTTTTCCCTTTTCATCATATGCAAAAACACTTGCTTCCGAAGTACATCGTATATTTCACATACTCAGCCTATATTGAAATAGATTTTCTAAGGCGGCGGATCCAGACATATCGGCGGATGGGGGGGGGGGGAGTAGGCGATGGATCTCAGGGACGGAATCCCCGATGGAGTCCAAAGGGGCGAAGACCCCGGAAACTCTTGCATTTTATGCGTATCTATGGTATAATTTTAACCATCTAACTGTACTCTAGGAAACGTTGTGGTTCTTTCACGTCGGCCGCCCCCCCCCCCCCCTAACATCTCTGTTGAAACCTACGCAGTCAGTATTTTAGTTAGCTGATGACGCATTGGCCCTCAAACAGATCGCTTTATCCGGATGCTCGGAGCTAATGTTCAGATTAAGTGCTCAAAGGTCGGCGTTAAGAGATAAGGCGTTCTCAGCCATATAATTCAGTCAGTGTTGAATAAACGGTGAGTCACTGTAATATAGCTTTGAGCGCGAGACGCGTCTTTTCCAAAATGCACCCCAATTGCAACTTTCGTGGCAAAAGATGTTTCGGCATAAAAATTAGAAGTCAGTAACGTTTTGAGCAATGTCGAATAACAATCCAGTGTAAATCACAACGAGTTAGTTTTGGAATGCTAAAAACCTTCATTCCAAGATCAGGGCTAAGCAAATTTTTTTTTAAACCACTAGTCCAGGACAAGTGGTTTCAGAAAATTAACTAGTCCCACCTTGATCTTCACTAGTCCCACCTTACTCTTCACTAGTCCCACCTTACTTTTCACTGGTCCCAAAATGGTAATCACTTGCCGAGATTTGATGAGATGTATGTACTTAATCCATATTAAAAACAAATGAAATAATATACAACATAATTATTTCTTAAAATAATTTAATTTTTCAAAAACATTGGTTGTTATACATTTGGCTTCTTCATTTTCATGTATATATGTTTTAGCTGATGGATTTGAAAAAAAGTCCATGTATATGTCTGCCACCTGCACCAGCACTCTGTCTCTTAGTAGTGTCATATTTGACATTTTTTGCCATCACAGATTGTTGCTTATGTCTCTTTGGAGAAATAGCTACCGCACACTCAGTATCAGTCTTACGTTTTATCCCTCCACATTCAAACAAATTTTCCTTCTCCGAATCGTCGTTATTACTTTCCTTGCGAAAATAATTTAGCAAACTCATTTTATCCACAGAGTAACTATCAGCTTGATTGACAACTACTTCTAAAGTGATCATAACATTTATTTTCTCTTTTAAATACGAACAGAGACAGCTCATTAATTAGCGTAATTGTTTCGCTTCAAACGCAATATCGCACGCGGAAGTTAATCATCTGTATAATCAATTAAAAATGAAAGAATCATTACTGTCATTTAATCAGTTCATAAAAGAAACCAACACTGATGTCGGTAATGTACCTTTCATTAATTGAATTACACTGACTCGCTGGATTAAAATCATAGTGAGCCGCTCGTGATAATCTGGCTTGAGTAAACTCAATGCAACAAAGCCGCTTAAAACACAACTTATTGATCATACTGGCTTTTTTTTTTTTTGTTTGATTTGTTTTGATTTGCCGATAATTTGGTCGCTTAGCCCAATATACAGTCAAGCGGTAACTGAATGTAAATGTATACACGAAGAGGGGTAGAATCAAGTACATGTATTCAGTACGCCCGGTGGGCATGATTGGCCAAATAAAGGTAGATATAGTGATTAAAGCACGAAAATAAGGACTTGCCCAACTTTTTTAAAAAGCACTTGTCCCGGACTAGCGACTTGGAAAATTTTACTTGCCCGACTTCAAAAATGACTAGTGCGGGACGTCGGGCCATGGGATTTGCTCAGCCCTGAAGATGCACTCAAATCGCAAGTTTGGTTCAGTGTGTGTATTAAGATGAACCACAGATTGGACGGTGAGGGTGTATGTAGTACTAATGGACCGAAGGACAAACAAGTGAATCCTATATACTTGCCCCCCACCCCACCCCCAACACCACACAAACAAACAAACACGGGGATATATAAACTTACAATATTCAAGACTGTGAAACTGACTGCGGGCGATATGCACTAATGAACATATATCATATATATATATATATATATATATATATATATATATATATATATATATATATATATATATATATATATATATAACATTTGTTACATAAAAGCAGCGCAACACTTTAGCTCTTAGGTTGAGTAGTGTAACAGGGTCAAGGCTTTATATATAATATGTGCTGAGCGAGTACACAGTGTAGTCTATGATTTTCATGGAATGGGATCTTTGATAGGGTATCTTGCAAACAAAAATAATTTCCAACGTGACATAACGGAAGAATATGGAATACATATAAAATTAAATCAATAAATAAAAAACCTCAGCGATTATAACTCTTATTTCAAAGTCAGATAACGATATTTCGTCACAATTATGGCGAAGGTAGCCGTGTATATGGTGCAATTTATCATGATGTATTCGCAAGTAATTTATCATGATGTATTCCCAGGTAATTTATCATGATGTATTCGCAAGTAAACAAGTAAAATATGATGCAATTTATGAAGATGTATTTGCACGTGAACAGGTATCCATGATTTTATCATCAACGTGATTCCTTGTGTTAGCCAATCAAAAACCCTTTCTTGGTTATTTGAAAAGGTGATTTATTCAGTAGTTATCCTTGTACATTCTTCAACTTTAATGATGAAAACAATAAATAAATGTAGGATATTTGTCATAGAATTTTTAAAAATATAATGAATCTGCACAACAACTTTTATTCCCCTAGATCTTAAGCTTTATATTTTAAATATTCATCAATTATTGACGTTGAAAATTAATTTCAAATTCATGAAGTAACTACTGACCTAACCGAGTGTTCAACAATGGAAACGTGGCTCTGCTACCTTTGCAATAGAATGTAAATATTGTATAGACATTGCAATATCACGGAAATAGAACGGTCTAAATCTGCAAAATTCTGGCTGACCACATGTACGGATTTGTCTGCATTGCACAGATTTTATCTCATAGTTGCTTACATATGGACGGATAATCCAAAAGTGAGGATTTTATTCTTTTTGTTCATGACAAAAAGGTATATTGCTAAATTTACAGTATCTTTAGAATTTCTGTAAGGACTGTTTAAGTTTATTTTCAAAATATCTCTGGTATTCGAACATATTGCAAGCTGGAGGGAGTAGCTACATAAAAATACCATAGTTAAAAGCAATCAAAAATATGCGTACTTGATTATTTTTTACAAGCCTCCTGCTCCCCATTACTACTCCCTCACCCCCCCCCCCCCCCCTTACCCCGGCTGCATTTAATAGAAACCAATATTGTCATCTAATCATGCAGGTGAAACATCGTATTAAATATGAGAACTCTGATTCAATATTTGCATGTGGAGTTCAACTTGCAAGAAGTCCAATATTACCTATAAAATTTGACCTTTTACTCCCATCCCATCCTCCCCAAGGGTATATGTCCAGAATCCCAAATCTTTGCTGTCAGCTACTCATCGTTGTGAAACATGCCAAATATGATCACCCTATCGAAACCAGTATAGATGGAGTTCAGTCTACAAAAAGTCCATACGACCGATGCAATTGTAACCTTTGACCCCACCCGTTTCTCCCCAAGGCTAGCTACATCCAGGATCTAAACTTTTCATTGTCGTCTACTGATCCTTTTGATTCATCATTCCAAATATAATCATCCCTTCTCAACTGGTGCAGATGGAGTTCAGGTTATGGGAAAGAGTCCATATTACTCATGAAAATGTGACTTTTGACCTTCACCCCGTCCTCCTTCCTAGAAATGCATCCATAATCCGAAATCTTCGCTGTCATCTACTTTTCGCGGTGAAAGATCATGCCTAATAGGGGTACTCTCCCTCAGTCGGTGTAGACGGAGTTCAGGTTACAAACTAAGTGACAGATGGGCGGACGCGTAGACGAACAGACACACGGATTGACCATTGACAATATATCCGCTAAAATACGGATATAAAAATTATCAATTCATTAACCTTTTGTGCTACTTGTTCCTATTTCCTTTGCGAATTCTTTTAAATGTGGATGTTATTCATCACCTGGGGATATTAGTAGGAATATGATGCAAAAATGTGTAATCACTTTAAAACTATTCAACCATACTCCGGGCCGTTTGTGAAATGCATTAAAGCAGACCATATAAAAGTGCTTTTCTTAACTAAGTAGAAAAGGATGCTTACATACTGAATCAACAAATTTTCACAAAATCGGGGGGGGGGAAGGGAAAGGGTGAAACGTCAATAGAGAAAATGTGAGATAAATTCAAGATATTTTTAAAAGAAATAAGACTAAGATAGTAGATTATGACAAAATGTAAAATGAGCTGTAACATTTTGGTTTGATGTCGTAAAAATGTACAATGAGCTATGCAATTTTGGTTTGATGTCGTAAAAATTCCCCTTTGCACAACTGAAACAATCCAGGTCTGGTGATCTTATAATATGATCCATTGGAAAACATGAGTACTTATAGATGTTTTTAGTAGTAGGAAATGTTCTAAAAGTTTTGGAACGGTTGATTGAAGGTTATGTATAGTTCTGTAAAACAAAACCAGACGGGCATATTACCACCTCCGATAGAAATGTCACCAACCAAGCCAACAAGCATCTCGGACGCACTTTAGTAATATAAATAATCCCGACAGCCCAACGCGCAGCGTTTCTTTGATTTTTTGTATATATTAAATATTTTCTTTTAGAATATTGGTCCCAGATACATAAACAATATTCCATTTGGTTTTTATTCATGTTTTAAAAGCAATTTCTCCGAGTTTTGTTATTTTTTCCTTTTGATCTTTCTTTTTGGAAGCCTAAAATTTGACTTGCTGAGTTAGTAATTTCATGGGAATGAAATTCCAGGAGAGATTATATTTGTTAGGTTTTCGTAAAACTATCTAGTCAAAATGTTTGTAATCAACTTTTAAAACCTGCAGGGAACAGGGCAAGGATTCAAGACTGCCATTTTTCCACATCAGTGCTTGTAACATTCCATGTTTCCTTTGAATAAGACCCTTCTACGTTCAAATGTTTAGTATGGATACAAACATGTCCGTAGTTTGCTTACATACAGCCAAGTTATCATCTGTTCTCCTTAAATCGATATATCATTATGTGTCCATTGACAATTTGCTCCACATGTTTCCTTTTTCTGCCAAAAAACTTTCAAAAGGGATGTCCCATCCCCATACCTTTACGATATTCTTAGCCATACCACATGTTATAACCGTGTACAGAGAAAGAGTGTTTATGGAGAGATATCTCGTCCCATTTATGCATACGTGACTACAGTCATATCATGCATATATATGAATGTGCGTGTATGTTAGAGAGAGAATTAGCCTGGGTCACGTGGTCCTCTGCGACATTCATAGCAATGCTATAAAAAGTCAAACGAGGAGCCCTATATTTTAGGGCGCTAGGCGGCGCTGTTAACGTCGAGAAAGACTCAGTTAAATAAATTTTGAAAACAAATCACGCCCGTTAATATCTTTAAGGTAAAAAAAGTAAAGTTTATATTAGTGAATAAGAATATTGTAAGATAAATTGTAATTGTATATTAAACTAACTGCATTTTGACGTCTTGCACATTATGACGTCATAATCTCAATGACGTCAGCATTTACACATGGAATGAGATCAAACTATATCCGTTTGATTTAAACAATCTGCAAGTGGGCACATTTTGTGAATTTTTTTCTCCAGACTGATATCTGCAAAATCTTTATTCGGTTACAGTCTGTGCAGGCCGAGACCAAGAGAGGAAGCAATAATGAACTGAATTTGCATATAACTCTGTATATTGTATGTACTATACGTATATGCATATAACTCTGTATATTGTATGTACTATACGTATATGCATATAACTCTGTATATTGTATGTACTATACGTATATGCATATAACTCTGTATATTGTATGTACTATACGTATATGCATATAACTCTGTATATTGTATGTACTATACGTATATGCATATAACTCTGTATATTGTATGTACTATACGTATATGCATATAACTCTGTATATTGTATGTACTATACGTATATGCATATAACTCTGTATATTGTATGTACTATACGTATATGCGTATAACTCTGTATATTGTATGTACTATACGTATATGCATATAACTCTGTATATTGTATGTACTATACGTATATGCGTAGAATGTCATCTTCCTTCAGCATATAAAAGATATGATCGATTAATATATTTACTTCAAAGGAGTTTTCTTTGAAAAGAAAATGGTCGCGAAGTTAAAATAAAATGGTATATGTATTGGCACAAGGATGGAAAATTGATATTCAAACTTAAATATTACAGAAAATTAACAGAAATTGATAAAGCCTTTTCACTGCAAAAAAGAAAAAAATTACTCAATAGCCTATCAATGCATTGTATTCATTTATTGTTGAATATAATATTTCAGTGTTATGAATTTCAGTTTGATCGTTGTATCTATTAACTTCAGTGCCAAACTGGCACGTACCTAACGATCCTATGTCTAGACTTTCAAAGCAGTCTTCTAAGATCGTGAGAGATGCACGGATAATCCAGTGAAAATATGTCTCTGCTGTGCACCGACAGTGACTATAGCACAAATCATGCAAGTTATGTAGGTGTTGAGTACCGACTATTTCATCAATGGGTGTCATTTTTTAGAAGTTGATTACATATACCTTTACATGGCGATTATTAACTTTTTTTGCATCTTCATCAATCCATATTCCTTTGGAAGGTCATTATTTACAAGCCCCGAAAAATACATACCGCAAAAATCAACGTTAAAGTACGTGGACATCTTTGGACAAGGTCAATCAAAAGGTGTGATCCAGTACAAACCGGACTGAATATCGCGCGCTGTGATGTCACACTGAAAGCTGCGCCTGTTTAAAACAAATTCGTACTACCATGTTATTTGTTATGATAGACCCGACGTACTCTTTTCTTGACCCAGTTTAGTACCTGGCCACGATTGTAAAAGTCCAGAGCGATCAATAATTTTCGTCTGGAAGTTGTTTTTTTTTTAATGACATTTAAGGTGCAGAGCATTAAACAGTCAGGATTGAATTGACTTTGGTGAAACTATATTAGTATTACATTTTAGAACAACAATGAATATTTAATTTAATTTGAGTAAATGCGCCTACATGACCACCTTGATATACACTTTAGTAGTGAGATGGTCGATGACTATTAGCCAGATTTTTAAACTATTGGTAAACGAAAAATGGGTACATAAAAGTAAAAGATGAAAGCAATAGAAATCATTAGTTAGAGATTGAACAAATGTAGTTCAATTAGAAACTATTAAAAAATGAACCCCTCACATAAATGAAGACATGTGATAGCTGCAACACATAGAAAGAAGCGGATACAATCAAGAAATGTGTCATAATAAAAATGATGTAAGGATTGCGAACATAAAATCTGATAGCGGATTCTCTATGCCATCCTGGTACATAGCAGTGATATGGTAATGAAAGTAGTTTGGGCTACAACAACAATTTGAAAAAGTCATCCAAAAACGCTTAACTAGGACTGACCACTGTTATAAATACCAACGTGTTAAAATATTATTCCAGGAGCTGATAAGCAGTCTATAAGAATTCAAGAGATCGACAATGGAATAGAAGAAGATAACGTGGCTAAGAATTATATAAACAAGAGGGACAGAAATGGTGATTGACTTGTCGTTGCAACATAATTTAAAAGACAAAGATCATGACAAGATTTACTAGTACCTATTAATGAGTTTAAAGACAAAATGAAAACGATTACAGATGCTACCTGTCAAGAGTTTATAACAAGACAAGTTACGTGCAGAAGTTTTATAAAACTAATATGAAGGAGTATATTGATCGAGACTTGTTAATAACGTACAAAGTAATACTGACAAAGCAGACAAAAGGATGAAAGCATGAGAAAGGACATAAACGATTTGGTACAAAGGTTACAACGGAAACAGATTAATTCAAAACTAAAATGAATAAAAAAAGATTATCGTATTACGTGAAAGAATTGACATAGTTAAAAGTGAAAGAGAGAAAAACATACGTAATTTCAAAACCATCATCATCATCAGAACATTATTCGAGACAATATTTTTCAAGCTGTATTTTGAAATAAATGTCGACGAGATATTTGATACTGATTTTAAGATTGAAATTTTATTGGATTGTAAGTGAACAATAAACGCGTTCTGATATATTTGGGTTGGGCTGAAAACAAAGTTTGTTTGTATAGTTAATAGAATGTCGGACATACTATATAGAAGATAGCAATATTAGTACTTTGATTTTAATGTAGTTGATCATATTTCTTCAACTAAACATATCTGCACAATCAAATCTAACGGCAGTATTACGATTTGTTGCCATTAAATAGCACAAAATGGTAACATCAGAAGTTTTCATCGGTGGTGCAAAACCTAGCGGTCTAGCATCCACATGAAGTAATTGCTGTTCCAGTTATCTGACCCTAACAGTGCAATTGAAGACGGAACCAGATAAGATAAACTTGCATATGAATTGCAGAGAAAAGCTGCAGAGTTCAACAAGAACAGTGCAAAGATACTCGACTACCAGAATGAAAGATTGAGAGAACAAGGTTTGATTACTCAGTTGTTGAATAAGTTACACGAGGCTTTTTCTCTCTATTCTTCTACTCATCCTGGTGCTATTTATAAAAAAAACCTAGACAACCTAAACTTAGGTATTTTACTAGCCTTCTGATGAGTTGGTGAAATATGAGTATGTATTTATTGTCCTTACGATGACTGTACGATTTGTCCGGCCCGCGGTGTAAAACGTTTTTTAAACGATTTTGCATATATTTAAATTTTTCCCCTGCTTTAGTGTATGCCCCTCTTTGAGGCTAGCCATTCAGTATAAAATATTTCAACGCATGAAATGTGTAAACACCAAAGTCATCCATCGTATAGATCACTGATTCGGGATATTTTGAAAACTATTCAACCATCGATTTGTGATCACCTTTTATAAATTATTAGCAAATAATTACTCTTACTGCGTATGACAGAAAAACAAAAATTAAATCATTTTTTAAGATTCTTATCTTCTTTAAGATGTGTATATATCATATTCAATCTATAGTCATTGATGCTTTGAGAATTCCCCATAAGTTCTGAAAATGACATGATTATTCATCATATGATCGCGTAATCAATCTATAGAATACTGATTATAGTACTAACAGACAGACAGAAAGTAAGAATATAATACTAATTAGAACACTATCAGATAGATATCAACAAAATAATATGAATTCATGCGAAACATTCCAGCTTATGAATTCAGACTCTATCGTAGAGAAAACGAAAGCGGAAATAAAACTGTATCTGTGTAAACGCGTGTGTAACAAAAGTTTCCACATTTCCATACATAAAGTCAATTATAATAACACGCTCACTCTATTGTTTTTCGTTTGCTTCTTTCGTGTCCTCTTCTAATCCCGTGCGTAATTCCTCCTTAGCGTCATTATATCTATGGTGCATGTATTCATTCTTTTGATCCTCACTTTCGTTTTCTGCGTCTTCCAAATTTTCTTCAACACACCTTTGGTATACCTTTGTTTTCAAATGTGATTCAATCGTTGTAAATTTCAACGTCTTTCCGCATTTACATTTAAATTTAACATTGTCAATGATTTTTTTTATATCTAATAGAATGCTTTAGAGGATCCAGGGTCACATCTTAGTTTTGTATGCACAATCCTTACATCGTTTGTATTCTCTACCACGTTTTCCATTTATTCCGCTTTTTCTGTGTTGTAGCTATCACATATCTCCATTTATTTGACGGGTTATTTTTTCAATCATTTGAAATGGACATACAGTGATTCCATTTCAAATGAATGAACTATTTTGATTCCTCTCTTCCTTTCTTCCAGTAGTTCAGCAATTTGGCTAGGAATCATCAATCATCCATTCTGCTCTGACTGACCAATTAAATGTCACCAAGTGTTAGCAAACAGGTTACTCTATTTTGAAGGTCAGCTGATGAAGCGATATGTAGAAATTGACTTAACTGTGTATTTCAAGGTCTTGTTACTTTATAGAATAATATTTTTTTCTTCTTATATATGTTATCGCAGACAAAGTTTGTTCAGTGAAACAGTTGAATGCTTAACTACATAGCATTAAAATATGGCGGCATCCTAGAACAATCATTTACAGTACAAGCTTTGCATCAATCCAAAAGTAGTTTGCGCATAATGAGAGAGAGAGAGAGAGAGAGAGAGAGAGAGAGAGAGAGAGAGAGAGAGAGAGAGAGAGAGAGAGAGAGAGATAGAGAGATGTATACCAGGTGAAGGTTCCCATAAAACCAGTGGGTATCTTTTGGTCCAGGAACATCCTTGAAAACCTTCTTGATGTATTGATACCAGACGAAGAACCGTACCACTCTGTAAAGAATATACCCCAGTAAAACGGACACACCGATATTGAGAACTACTGACCCTGATATAGTCCAGCCACTAGGGAACAAATTAAACATGTTTAAAGACCCATTAAGAACAATTTTGGCTAGTCTGTTTCGAATTCCTTCCCTATAATAACTTCCGTGTGAGCCACGTATTTAGTATTTGCCTCAAGACGAATCCTAACACGCATTTGTTTCTCTGACAGTTCAAGAAGTAGAATGATTGACACACTTATGCAAGTAGAGCGGCTGAATGTATAAAAAACCGCTTTCTTCGTCTACATAAGATTGAATTTTGACCCCCGTTGAAAACATGGTCAAATCAAAATTCAACGTTGAATACTGAACCCAACAGCTGTTGAAAATGAGTCATACCTGTCGAAAATTGATACACATTCAGCTTAATTTTCAACGGCTTCTTTAGGTTCACTATTCAATGTTGAATAATGAACTACTTTCATTCATTGCTATACCTTTTAGCAGGCCTGTATCACGTCATAAGGTATTTGTTAGAGGTTTATGTGTAAAATGCTGACAATAATCCCTGGATAGAACCACAGGCAATGGCCAGTGGCGGGTTAATGGTGCATAAAACATTCCTTGTTAGTAACTGTTATAAGTAAAGTTTCTTTTCTTTTTTTTTTTCTTCAGTTTTTCAAAGGAGAATCGATATTTACTAATTCCGAATATCTTAAATATATTATTATCTATTGGTCTTATGTACTACATATGTGCTAATTAGGGTTAAACAAAGGGAAATGACCTTGGAAATACAAATAAAATTACGTCATTCGCACGAGACACTCTATGTCGGTGTAGATCAAAGGGACGATGACAGAATATGTACGGCATGTTAGGAAAACGCGTTCAGTTCATTGTTTGTTGACTGTCTAACTTGACAGCTAGAGAAGTTCTTTAGATCAGAAACTATATCCTGAAAAGAATGTATCCTTCAGTTGTGAATATATATATATATATATATATATATATATATATATATATATATATATATATATATATATATATGTGTGTGTGTGTGTGTGTGTGTGTGTGTGTGTGTGTGTGTGTATTAACAAGTAAGAGGAATTTTCGAGGACTGTGTAAGAAATATTGCATACAGGACGACATTCTTTTCTCTAAATTCAAGGTTGGTGAAAGAAGCGTAGCAACCGTGACGCGAAAAAAGACCATTCTAAAGAGCGTGCATTGTCATGACCATGGTGGTGATCTCAGAGTTAACAAAACGTAAATAGTTACGCGTTTGAAATGTTGTTTGTTTCTTTTTTTTTTTTTTTTTTTTACAACATTGTATATTTATAGACTTCAACCTCGGCAGTTTATGCTGAGGTATTATACCGTTGAATAGTGCAGTGGCATACTAAGGCTAAATGGCGCCCGGGGCGACGATGATGGCCCAAAGGGCCAGAATACGAGAAACTTTTTTTATCAGCTGTTTTGGTGCCCCAAGACCTTTGGCGCCCGGGGCAACCGCCCCGTCCACCCCCCTCCCCCGTTAGTACGCTACATGAATAGTGTATCCCTCGATTAAAAAACTTGATGCTGTAGGAGAGGATATTTTGAAATATCGATTGACTTCAAAACCTGCCAATGTCAAGATTGTTTCTGCCATTTTTTAAATTTGTTTTTGAAAGGCATTTCTACATTTAAAATTTTTAAGGACGATGTGTGTTCATCCCAAATCAGTGCCCATCCTCCACCGTTCTTACATTGGCGATGAGCCCCCCCCCCCCCCCCAACCACGACACCCCCCCCCCCAAACGTATTTGTTAAGTACATGTACTATTTAAAACTGTATTTGAAACAATAGCAGTATTGCCCAAGCGTCATATAGCGGACTCGGTAGCTCAGTGGATGAGGCTTTGCGCTACGGAGCAACAGAACTCTGCCAGCATGGGTTCAATTCCTCCGTCGCGGCGTGTCTGTGGGGAATTTCATCAATCTCATCTCCCTTTCTCCCTTTGAGGTTGTATGACATAACATGTAAACCCCATTCATTAATTCCTAGAGTCATGTATGATATAAATCATGGAAAAGTTTTGAAATTCTAACGAAACAAATCTATGGAACCGTTTTAGGTAAAAACTGCTTTTGGTAATGCCAATTGCAAAACGTGTAATAATTATTTTTATTTAGCCTTAAAACCGACAATTGCACGTGTACAATTAATAATCGTGTACGGGTAATTTTATTGTATCTTTACTTGAAACTATGGCCATTATTATAATGATTTCTATATGTCCGTTTTAAAGACTAGATTTTATTAGACAGGTGCTTACAGGCAGGGCCGGATTAAGACCTTTAGAGGCCCTAAGCACTGAAAAGATTATGGTGCCCCCCCCCCCTATGTAATTCAAAATAAAAAACAATACTAAACAGTAATTTCTCTTTTCTTTTTTTTTTTATTTTGGTGCCCCCTGCTTTGCTGGTGCCATAAGCACGTGCTTAGTCTGCCTATTGGGGTACTCCAGCACTGCTTACAGGATGAAACCGGTCACTAAACTCTCACACTGGTTAAGCTGCACTACAATATTTGTTTCGGTAATTTGATAACTGCGGGAGTTCCAGCCCTAACCGCCGTTTAGACCCGGGGGGAGGAGGGGGGGGGGACGGGAGTAAGATATACCGTATATATACTATTACAGTTGTTACTATTGTTATTTCTATATTGTACAAATCCTTGATTATTGTTATTATTTTAAATATTTTAGATTCAAATTTCTTGTCATGTGCAAGACTGCTACAGCGAAGTATTTGCATTGTTGCTTTGTAGTTATCCCCGCTAACAACTTTGTTTTTGATGTTTGATAGTGCACGTTTTTCTAACGCTGTTCCGAGTTTGTTCAGCGTTTGGGATTAGTGAAATACAAGAGAGTTCAGTTAATGATGTTTACTGTATGAAGTTTATGTAACAAGTGTATGAAGTTCATGTAAAAAGTGGTATGAAAGAGGCATACATAACATTCAATAAAAAGCTTAAGTTTTTCGATTTTTGTTGTCGATTAATGGAGTTTCCTGACTTAGTTGGCAACCATGTTAGCTATTTATAATTTTTCCGCCATTCATGTGCTGTTGATTGTGGGAACGTTTGAGTTGCATGACTGTGAAACAGTTAGCCAAAATGCATCGTGGAGGAAGAATTTGTGTTCGACATGCTTAAGTGTAGTGGTTACTGCAACTTGATGAGTCCGGAAAATTTGTGGCGATTTCTGACGATCTAAAAATAGATTGAGGGTCCCTCTACTCTGGTTTTTTTACATGTAGAAAATCGATTTCCCTATTTTTGTGTGAAGACAGTATGAGTAAAATTGTTGGAACTCATTAGTATGATGTTTCGTTTAAACTTTGCGCCATTAATCGCAAATTATTAAATTTATGAATTTAATTAGATTCTCAGCCTTTAAGTAGGTGTCGGCGGTTTCATCAGTATGAACCTCCGTCTTCAGTAGCTATAATATGAGATTTTTCATTAACTTTCCTAACCACTGCTGATTGCCATAGCTTCGGCCTACCCATCTGAATGCGCACATCTTCGCCTATTGTTAAATGTGTACGATAAATTGGAATTAAAATAATCTGAACAACTTGAAGAATTCGAGTAAATACTTTTGAATTGACAAATCTTTTTGGCGTAACCCGTAAATTTCAAAATAAAAAAAGAGTCTATGAATGTTTGCCATATATTTTCTAGCGTACCAAGAAATGTACGTTTTTAGATTCCAAGAATTTTTTTTTAATGAAAATGTATTCTTTTTGAACGATGTAAGCACGCCTGGGGTTAATGAATTACAGTTCTATGTGTAGACGCAATCCCATATCAACAAGAATGTCTACTTTGTGTTGTTAAAACACGTTTCTAACATGAAGATTTGCGGATTTTCGGCACCGTTTCATTAACTGGTACTGCATTTCGGTTAGTCACTGGAACAGCGTGGTGAATGATTATGAAGATTTTCACGTTTTGAACTTTTTTTTAGCTGGAAGAAAATATTTGAGAGATATTTTAAAAAGGTCATTTGAGGGCGTATAACAATACATATCAGAATGAGACCAATGCCAGAGGAAATTGCCACTTCAAAAGGCAAAAATACTTTTACATACCTGTCCCCGAGTCAGAATTTGCGAAGATTGGGATGGATATCGTCGAACCATTGGAAGAGACATGCATTGGTAAACAAACTGTTTGTATTCTTTATAGGTTAAGAATCTGATAATGTCACCATTCATTTTCTTTCATTTTCACTTTTGAACAGTGTATAAGAATACCATTGGTGCATTACATGAAATAACAAAACTTCAGCTTTTCGACTTTTTTTATAAAAAAAAAATTGTTGTTGTTCTTTTCTATCTTGATTGCCAACCAGGTTAGCTATTATTGCTCTGTTGATTGTGGTAAGTTCGCGTTGCGTCACGTTGAACAATTATCCAAAATGCATAATTTAGACAAACTTGAATTCGACATGCTTTGGTATAGCTGTTACTACAACTTGATTTGATTATGAATTATTTGAGGTCATTTTCGGTGATCTAAAAATTGATGAAGGTTCCTTTACTTTCGTTTTGTTATATATAGAAAAACGGACTTCCCTATTTTTGAGCTGAAAGTATGCGTAAATTTGTCGAATCTCTGTAGTATGATGTTTCGTTTAAACTTTGCACTATGAATTGCAAAAACTACTTTTACTTATGTATCAAAATTAGATTCTCAACCTTTAAAGGTGATGAAGTAACTTACTCTCTGCAACTCTGCACTGACGTCCATTTTTTTGTTCGTAATAAAGTCGGCTCATTTATCAATCGTTGAGAAATGAACCAGTTAGCCTTTTAATGTTGAAAATGGAACTCTATAACGTTATTGTTTCATTTCGGATAATTTCTGTGTCTGATATCAAATGTCCTGTGGAAAATTCGACTACTATTTACTGTCAATCTTATTAAAGCTCCAGTAACTCCTGTCACTGATAAGTTTATAAACGGGAACATGAATAAACAATACTTACTTTTTTCATGAAAACTACAAAACTGCTTTTAATTTAATGCATCTTTTGCGAAGACGTTATATTTCTGCTTTTTCCATAGCACTGGCAATCTGTAATTTAAGTTCTAAAGGAGATATCGACTTCTTTATTCCTACACTGGCACGTTTAAAATTTCAGCAATATCAACAATAGAAATTCGTGGATGATGTTAATAATAATATTTGTTTAAAAGGTGTCCATCACATGTGATATTTTATTGGCAATTTTATACGGCCACAACAAATATGCATCTGCGTATCACGGTATGATGCTGTCCGTTGATATTTTGGTTCCGCAAGTTCTGGACCTTGTATCTTCCAATAATGGGCGTGCACATCTAGCTTTCTGTTGGAATAAGAAAGAACCTGACATGAGATTGCCGACTTCGATCCAACATTATATTATCTTCTCTAACGTTGATCCATTTCAATAATGGAAATTGTATTACCATATATATGCTAATAAGGGTACCCTCACTAATAAGGGCACAGTTTTCTCCAACATCTGCAGTTCTGATGATGATAAATTTTATGTGATGATTGATGTTCAATTTTACAATTAATTTCGTTCTTTGATTGGATCTGCTTGGTAGTGTAATCCTGTTTCTTGTCAATAATTTAATTCGTATAATTTATTTTTACACATTGTGAAGTGAATTTTGACCACCAACCTAGCCTCTTAATCATACCTGAATATTGGTAATTCTTTTTATATTGTAGGCGATCGATACATCCTGGTGTTGACAGAGTATCTCACACAATGGATGGATGCTGAAGGAATTCCAAACAAGAATGCACAGACTGTGGTAAACTGTTTCATACGATACGTATGTAACAATGCAATTTCTAAGGTCTTGATTACAGATCAAGAAAGAGAGTTTTACAACGAATTGAATTTTTTTTTTTTTTTTTTTTTTTGCAGCTAGATGGGTATTGAGCACAGGATTGCCTCCGCCTATCACCCTCAAACAGGGGGTCAAACAGAAAGATTTAACCGCACGCTTTGTACCATGCTGACTAGTTTCGTGAACGAAGAATGCAATGGTTCGATGCAAAGCTTCCTTTTCTGATATTCCATCGTCGGAAGGCCATGACATCGCCGACAGTGACGCAGTGTAGGTGAGGGTAGATTCGTTTCTACGTTTGTCACGAAATAGTGCAGCAGAAAATATACATGAGGCACAGAAAAAAACAAAAGCATTAGCACAATGCCAAAGTAAACGACATTGCGTACAAGGAAGGCGATGAAATGTTACTTCACAATACAAGAAAATTGACCATAAAAGGAGGTAAACTCGGTTCATTGTGGACTGGACCATACATTATCGAAAAAGTGCTGAACAAAGTATACAAAGTGTCGATAATGGTAGCATACTGAAAGCTTACCAGAGGAAAGTGGATGAAACTGCACCAAAACCGGAAGCAAAAACCATCACACATGGGACAAAAGACCAAGATAATGAAACCTGTCCATATAGAAGTGATCTTGAAGCTCGGCTGCCTTCGAAAAAGCGTCTGTCATGCAGATATTCTGAACATCAGTTCACATTTCCACACACAGCTGATGAACATTACGCTGCAAACGGTGAACATCATGCATACAAGCAAGATAATGAAGACAAACAGACCAACAAAACCACACAGACGAAGAAGATTGCACAAACAAAACCACACAAAGAGAATCGCGCAGACAAACAAAACCACGCAAACAAACACGACCTTGAAGATGAACAAGATCATACATTGAAACAAGATCTTTCAGACGAACAGCTTCATGCAGAAGAACAAGATCATTCAGAAAAAGAAAACTGTGGTCAAACAGCCGTAGAATATTTGCGAATAGATACGCCAAGAATGATATCATACAAGCTGGTTGACAAAGACTGGCAAGAAGATAAATTACAGATGTTTTGAATAAAAGTGAAAAATGTTCATAAAGAAACTAATGAATTGAGTGAAATTAAGATATAATCGCGTCCAAAAATAGCAGTGCCTATGAGGGGATATGGTAACTGTCTATTCAGAACTTTGAGTTACCCGTTGTTAGATGTCCAGACATACCATATATTAGTCTGGAATTAAGTTATAGATTTCATGAAGGAAAACAAGGAATTATTTGCTATCTTACCCTCTTCGTACAAAAGGTTCAGCATTAGATTCAAGCATATACATTCAAAACATGCATGAGCATTTTGAACCAGTGCTTGATGCGGAAGACATTAGCTTGGTAGACGATTGTGGCACTATACCGCTCTTTAAACGTACTCCGTACTTGGGTATCATAAATCATCTGCCCTCTAAATACTGGCGATTTGTGTCCGAAACTGTCAGTCTGTTAGCACAAGTTTTTTATGGCTACTCTTAAAGTACCTGGAGAATTGTCATAAAACTTTACAGACATATTCATCCCATGGTCTAGCTGGGCCTACATGAACATGGTGCTGCTTGGACATCTAATATGGCCACCACGGTAGCAATCTTTAAAATCTTGTTATCACTACTTCTCCTGAATGGATGACCAGATCAGCATGGGATTTTCACTAAAAGACTTCTTATGATATCTAGTTGGTTCTAAATGATAATGGTGCCAATCTGAATTCCAATATGGCCACCACGGCAGCCATCTTAAAAATCTTGTTATCCATCTTGAAAATCTTGTTATCGCTACTTCTCCTGAATTGATGACCAGATCAGCATGTGATTTTCACTCAAAGACTTATTGTGAAATCTCACTGGTTCTAAATAAAAATGGTTCCGATCTGACATCAAATATGGTCGCCATGGCAGCCATCTTGAAAATCATGTTATCACAAAATCTAACTGAAGAGAAAGTCATATTGACATGTGTTTTTCACCAGAAGACTTCTTATGATGTCCAGTTGGTCTCAAATGAAAATGTTGCCGATCTGACATCCAATAAGGCCGTCACACAGTGGTCATCTACAAAATCTTGTCGTTACTTCTCCTAAATGGATGCTCATATTAACATGACATTTTCACCAAAACACTTCTTATCTTATGATTTTTTGGGGGTCTTGAATGAAGATGGCGCCGAACTGACATTCAGTATGGCCACCACAGCAGCCATCTTGAAAATCTTGTTATTGCTACTCCTGAATGGAAAGTCATATCTTGGAAATATTGTTATGTCAACTCCACCCAAATGGATGGCTATATCAGCATGGGGTTTCC
Organism: Margaritifera margaritifera; assembly: GCA_029931535.1. Lineage (NCBI taxonomy): Eukaryota > Metazoa > Mollusca > Bivalvia > Unionida > Margaritiferidae > Margaritifera > Margaritifera margaritifera. The sequence continues at coordinate 361,806 of JAQPZY010001172.1, forward strand.
AGCAATAGATAACATTCTCTAACGCAGACCCGTATTATGATTTGTCTATATGGAACCACTGTTTCCTTACTCTCCTAAATAGACACGCTCCCAAACAAATCAAAAGAATTAAACGAGCAATACAACCAGAAGATTATACTAAAGAAATCGGTGAGGCGCAACGCAACGTAAACAAAACTACTGCTAGTATCATAAATTAAAATAGTTCACCAATTATCGTTTATGACGGAACAAAGTAAAACATAAACGCTCCTGTTTCAAAGAAGCCATCGCCTCAAACTCTAATAACAGATTCATCTGGAAAGACTTGTGAGAACTAACTTTTACGAAACCAGTACTTCTAAGTCCATTATAAGTGAAATTATATTTAATGGCACTAGTTACACTGATGATAACTATATTGCAAACCAACTGAACCATTTTTTTTACTAATATTTTCCAAACACTTGACAGTCCTAATTTTACAGAGCCTAACATAGATAAACTTGCTACCTTTGTGAATGAATAAAAGGGTACCTGATCATGTTAGTTTTAATATCCCCTAATTATATTAACTGATACTATTGACATCATCGCTAAATTAGACACAAACAAATCAGCGGGTCAAAATGGAATTCATCCCAAAACTCTGTAAATGTCGGCTTTATCAATCTCTAAGTCAACGAAAGAAGTAATTAACTGTAGTATCACTTCCTGTAAATTTCCAGTCATTGAAATTAGCAAAAGTATTCGCAATTCATAAGGGAAATGAAAAGAATGACCCATATAACTGTCGACCCATATCTGTTCTATATGTACTTTCAAAAATTATTGAAAAACATGTCAGCAAGCATCTTTTTGGATATCTTACAAAGTATCAAATCCTCCATAAATCACAATCAGGTTTCGGACAAAAACATTCATGTCAGACTGCATTGACGAAACTTGTATACCAGTGGGCTACTAGCGATCGAATGGGGCGAACTTACTGGCGCAATCTTCATTGATTTTAAAAAAGTATTCGATTTGGTTGACCATACTAGTGGCTATTAGTTATCGAATGGGGTGAGTTGAAAAAATTTTCATTTTCTTCTCATGAAACTGTTCAGTAGCATCCTTAAGGAAGCAATATACAATTGAGATTTAGAAAAGGAATATATCTCATTTCAAACAATTGATTTGTTGTTTTACGGCTCAGCAACACACTATTTACAGCCGCCACCAGACAGAGAAGAAGGATACACATATAGGAATCCGAAATTACCCTAATTGTACTATCGAAAAGATTCTTAAGTTTCTTTAATATACTAGGAGGATATACTCCAATACACCGTACCGCCCGGTTTACGTCCCTATCCAACGGACAAAGCTAAGAAATCAGTTTCTTGCCCAAGGAGACGGAGAAAAAAAGAATGAAAGGAACCTTTTGAACTCGACCTCAGGGTCTCCGGATTCACAGTTAACCGTGCTTACCACTGAGCCACACCAGTTACTCCTTTATAAACAAATTAAATAGGAATGACTCCATTATTTTTATATTTTTATATTTGTCTGTGCATATAACGATAATCGATAATGGATACATTTTGCTTCCTTTGCGTACATATATATATAAATATATATATATATATATATATATATATATATATATATATATATATATATATATATATATATATATATATATATATATATATATAATTTGAGATATATTGTCTTCTGGTGTGTGTGATGGTACAGCTGTAATGATAGAGGGTCATTTTTCAACGGGGTTATTTTTTAATCCGTAGATTGTTCATTATACAACTGGTCATATCCGACCGGTTCAGTATTCAACAATTGAAAAATGAACCCAGCTGTTGAAAACTGAACCTCGGCCATGTTTTCAACGGGGGTCCAAATTCAATTTTACATCGGCATGAAGTCCCCCCTGTCTCATTCAGTCAGAAGTGGTTATATGTGGATACTGGGGGTAAAATGATAATTATAAAGGCGTCCATAGATTAACATGCGGGGGGCACTGTGGAGTCATACCGGAAATGCTGTGTTAAAATTCTCCATAGATTTAACATTGGGATGGTACTATGAGGTCAAAAAATGCTCTGGGGTTTTAACGGGAATTTAACATAGAAAAAGTTTAAGGGGTCATAACGAGAACTTAACATGGGAATGGCACTATGATGTCATAACGGGAATTTAAGATGGGAATGGTACTATGGGGTCAAAATGTATAGGGTCAAACATACTATCCAACATACACCCTACAATCCAGCAGCCACTTTTTGATTACAATCGAACACACACCCCACTATTCAACAACTGCTTTTTGATTACAATCCAACACACACACACACACCTACACACCCCTACTATCTAACAAAAAGGATATAGAAACACTATACCGTTACACAACCATACAATACTATCACACAAGGATAGAAGTGTTTATAGACACACTACACCCTCACACAAACATACTATAATATCACACATAAGAGAGAGGAATAAGGGGTTTCCATACCACGGAGGGATCCAGATGTGTGTTCTTGTCTTCTTTTCCGTACGTCAAGAGATTTTCCAGGTAAGCTCGGTAAGGGTAAATATCCATGTTAATGCTCACTAGTTTGTTATTCAAGTACAAATCCTCTTCGCTGAACAATGAATGCATGAAATCGATGATGGAAGCTACTCTGGCATCTTCCGCTGGAATGCTGTCGTCCACTTTCAGAACTTTGACTTTCAGATACAAATAACTGTTATTCAGATCGATGTAATCTTCGATTTGTCCTTTGATTCAAATTCGATAGGTGCTGAGGTGGTCAGAGATGACATAGGATGAAATTCTACCCATTGGGATTCTTGCATTGTCATCAACGTCGGTGGCATGGCAAACAGATCGAGTTCTGACTTGAAACATTCGCAAGAATCTCGATGCATCATTTTCCTTTTGTTCAGTAATCAAAAACGTTAAATTCTCTGACAGATGCTGTTCTTCTTTTTTCGGAACGTGTCTATGGGGTGTCTTGGCGACCCAAAAGGTCTTTTCCAGTTTGAAGCAACACATTTTTCCTGCTTTCATGAATGCTTCTTTAGGACTTTGTTTGTCAATGAGGACGTTTTGAAGAAATTCTTTTCCTTGCGTCAAAGCTGCATCTTTTAAAGCATGCAATCCTCGAGTCACCATCGGCTTTAAGATTTGTACTACCGTACGAAAAGCTGATTTTAACATATCTTCTTAATCATGTCCTCGTTGTCGAGCGGCTCCTTAGTACACACGATATATCTGTTTTCACTATTCACGGGAGAATTGTTTTCGAAAATGTAGTTTCACCGTGACTTTTCCTTTCGAGAGTAGAATATTGTGTCCAAGATCTCCATTTATACTAATATTAGCACCGTTAAAATACGATTTACTGAGAGCAAGATAATGAGGATATACTAATTCTCGATAAACGTGATATGTGTTTCCACCCTCCTCCAAAGCCGCTATGGAAGAATCCACTTTGAAAGGAATGACTCTTAGCAATGGAGCAGATGGTTTTCCCACGACGTTGTACTCGACCACATCCGAGTACACAAACATCAAACTCATTCCTTCGTCCAATTCGATAGGGTAGCGAAAATACTTATATGTTTATACAAATATGTTTGTGTTTCCACCCAGAATAGCAAACAAACTGGGAGCAAAAGTGATGGATATCATTTTGCCGTCAGAAAAATTCAATCAGACACGATGAGAAATGTCATAGTACTTGATCAGTACACTTCGCCTAGTTTTCTCCAGTGCTTTGCTAAACTGATCGTTGAAAAGAGCTGAAATCATTTCGGCGAGATGTTAAGCACTAAAATAATATCCTGTAGGAAATTTCATGGTATAAATATTCAATTGAAGAATGGCTTGCGATGGATTTTTGGTTTCATAATAACCAAAATCATTTTTGTCCAAGTGTTCCTGAACTTGTTCGTTGAGGATTTAGTCGACAAAAGTGCTTTTGATCTCGAAATCACATTCCAAACTTGAGTAGGATGAATGATATCTACCAAATCTACTTTCCAGTAATTTGGCCGTGAAACAACATAAGGTGGTGTTGGGATACACATCAATAGAACTGTCACCTGGTAATGTTAAATAAAATTGGTTATTCATAGTTCGATGGTTATGGTTTGCAAGGGTTCACTCGTTGTCAAAGGAGAATGATTTTCCAAATGTTCCAAAGGAGGGCTGCTGTTGTGATTGGAAGAGTGGTGACTGGCGTTGGCGGCAAGGCTACCGTTGTTATTACCGTCCGTATATTTCAGCGACGGATTGTGAAGAAGATAACCAATGCAACTGCTGTGTAAAATTGTCCACAACTGTTTATCTCCTTGCTGCACAGTCAAATTTCCGATGGCTGCTCCGATGACACAATACACCACAAAGATCTGGCAGAAAAAGACAATTTGATTTTTAGGTACACGTTCTCCACACCTCACACACAAGGATTGTTTCTGTAGTTCTTGACGAGAAGTACTCTGACACGGAGAAGTATCTGCTGTGTTTAACGACATGATAGTAACATCGACTTCTTTTTATAGCCGATGACTTGTGAAGCTGCAGTCCAAGAATCAAAACAAGGTGGATATCCTTTCCAACGAACTTTCACTTCTTCAAATCGACGTTTGCCCACTTTACGTGTTCTACGATCGAGAATGGTTTCGATATTGTACACGTCGTCTTCTTTCTTGGTCACTCGTTGTAACTCAGGTAAGTAAAAAGTTCCTTTTGACAGTTCTCCGTTCATATCTTCCAATTTATTGACAAGAGGATCACGTCCACGCTCTTGTCCAGTGACACGAAACAATTATGTCGTCCAGTTAGGTAAATGACCTTTGTCCAAAGTACGTTTGCTGTTTGTTTTTCTTCGCTTTTCATGACAGTCTTGAATCTCAGAGTAGGTTTAGCTGTCACGTCTAAAGCATTCTGGTGAAACAGTTGAAAACGTTGCCATAATTGTCCATACCGTTGCGATTTTTCTCTTTCTGACCAATCGGTTCAATTCATCAATGATTGTAATTCTTGTTGTAAGTGGGACATCTCGGTGAGATTAGGATTAGGAGGTAAATGGGGTATCCGTTGTTCGTACCAACGATTGAGTTACATCCATCGTTTGCATGCAATTAAAGTTATTTTCCGTCCTTCCATAAGATCCAAAGGTACAAGTGTGATGTCTATCCACAAAAGTGTGTCCTTTTTATCTTCTTTTTGTTTCCTCGTCTCATCGCTCCTTCTAAAAGAGGTCCAGCAATTGTTCATAACAAAGGGGCAGCCACTATTAACAAGGGTCCTATCAGCATGAGTAGAAATCTTCGTTGAACTAGCATTTTATTCTTTTGACTGATGGATATTTTCTTTGTCACCATTTGGCGAAGAATGTTCCGATGTTTTCCTCATTGCTGTTTCTGTATCTTGGACAAAGGTAATGTTCCTTTCAAAATGTTCAAACATCATTCGCACACGATATCAATGATTTCTTTGGATGCTTTTTGAATGATTTGTTTCGCATCGGAGCATTGGATTTGGTCAGCACTGTTTAGCTAAACGAGGAGGGTATCTCTTTATTTTGCCATTTTTGGAAGACGGTTGTTTCTTGGGATGAGGATGGTGTGAACTATTTGGTGACATCCTTTTTTCTGAAGCAAACCACTGAAGTGAATCTTATCCCATACTTCTTCCTTTTTTATACTGGAATTCGTCTTCACGGATTGTCGGCACGTCGTGTCAACTTGAGTATGGGCACCACTCGACGATGATGTGTTTTCAACGGACTAAATCGTGACAGTTCTTGTTTGCATAAATCCAGTAAACACTGAACACGCCTGTTCTGCCTTGTACTTTTGTCTTAGGAGAGGTCACTGTTTTGACTGCAGCAGCAGTCGCTAGAACAGTAGAAGAAGATGTCGTTGTCGCCGGAGAAGTAGAAGTCCCTTTAGAAATGGGTTTCCAATTTTTCATCAAATTTGGAAACAGTGGTCTTAAATCAGGTTTGGTGGGTATCATCATGAACGAAAAAGAACAAATAGTGGAATGAGAAACTGGTCTTCTTGAGTACGTGCGCGTTCTAGCGGCACTACCTCCTCTCTTTCTGGCAGGAGATATTTCTTTCTTGGGATTTTTCTTCTTGGGGCTTTTCTTCTTCTTCTTAGAGTGTAAACTTGCTGCACCACTACCGCCTCTGTTCTTTTTGGTCTGCTGTCTTTTGGGGAATTTGGCTTTTTAGCTTCAGCATTAGGATCCCATTTTTAAAGTGATTGAATAATGACAGATACTAAAGATCCACTTCTTGTTTTTGGGTTTGAGTATCGATTCTTGGACCCGCTTGATGTAGCAACGCTACTTGATGTTTTCCAAAAGCAAACAATGTTTTGTTTGATGTGTTATGTGAATGATGCTGGTAGTGATTGACGTGCTGTCAAAGTAAACCATCGTAACACTTCTTTGAGACTCGCTTCTAACAAATTTGCACGTACTTGTGCAGTTTTTTCGCGACTGATGGCATACAGTGCACGAATCAATTTGACAGGAGGATGAGACTGGAAGGATGTCATGTTGAATATACTGTTGGAAAGAAACGAAATGAATGATGTTTTTTAACAACAAACAAAATTACCAGACAAACGCCAAAGGTGACGTGTATATGACAGGATATCCTTCTTGACACCAGTTGTGAAACAAATTTGTCCGCAATCTCAACTAATAGGGAGTGGTAGATTTTAAATCGATGAGTAAATACGCATGTGGTGCTTGAGTGGCATTGTCGTACGCATTATTCAGCCAAGGTGTTCATAACTGTTTGGCCAACACTTGCGCTTGAGATTTATCTCTTGGGTAATGTAAATAATACTAGCATTACGATGTTGTTCTTTTCGTGTAAACCAAAGTATAATTACTTCTTCGTCTTCTCCTAAGATATCATCGATGATGACAAGATGTGTTTGACTAAAGTCAGACATGATCCCATAGTCTTCGCGAGGAATGGCTTCTACGAAAAAAATGGCTTCTCATTTACTTTCTTGACGTAATGTGTAAACCGATTGCTACTCTTTGTAACACCACACGAGACGTTGTGGAGGAAGATCGAACAATTGTGATTTATGTTCGATTAAACGTTTGACAAATTCAGTTTTGCTAGAATCACTGGGTCCAGCAATAAACATGTTAAAGGGATGGCGAAGATACAGTGCCTCTCAACTTTGACGATCTAACTTTTCGTCAATTACTTTGAGAACGAAGGATGCAGCCATAACAGTGGTGCTCAGAATTCTGATATACCATGAACGACACAAGATACTTTATACATTTTATACACGTTTAATGTTTTTCAAAAAGTGTAACAACATCAGCAAAAACATATTTACATTTCAGTGTACAAGAATTAAAACACGAAAACACATAAGGCATAAATGACTCCGTACATCAATGAGGCACAAATTAAAATCACTGCAGCTGCATGTAAGCAAGTAAGTGTGCAATATTCTCGATCTATCTGCGTCACATTGAATCTACGTGCACGCTCTGGTGTTCTTCTAGTCTCAGTGGAATTATTGGCTCTAATCTTAATCCCTCTGGGAATGTCATTTTCTCATTCTTATCTATCTCTACAATACTACTACTACTCTCGTGGGCTCGTAATAGTTCTTCCTCTATTTTGGGTTCTTCTTCCACCACTGTTTCTAAAATTGTCTCTTCCATTTTACTTCTGGCTTTTCTCTCACTGGCTCTAAGTTAAATTCTTTTTTTGATCAGTGACACACAATGTTTTTTGCATAATTAGCCACCTCTTGTATCCAAGCATCGAAGCCAAGACTATTCCAATCACGTACATCTTTCCAGTCGTGAATCTGTTGGTGTAACCAACTAGCTACAGACACTTCTTGGTAAGTATGAAGCGTGGATAAAGTACGACGAACGTCTTCTTCACACGGAGGTACACAACTTGTATTCATCACTATTCTCGACACTTTTAACACAATGAGTCTTTCGTGCACAGATAAAGTGTTGACGGTTATGTCTTTGATGCATGTACTGTTCATAAAATGTCCACAACGAATTTGGTGGTGAACGAAATCAAGAAAAGTAGTCACTAACACAATCACCACACGTCATCCAATATTCAGTGGAATCCTGTCGTCTTGTGGAATCAGTTCTTTTAACAGCAATTGGTAATCCACTAAGTCCTCAACACTGTCATTGAGTTCCTAAGATGGAATTTGTTGCAACACTGATGACAAAAGTCGTGGTGTGATAAGCTTTTTTTTATCCACGCAGTGTTTTGTGTTTGTCGTAGTTTTTCCCGAGAATCAGTCTTCTTATACTGTGGAAATAGCAATAGTTTAAAAATGGAGAAATGATTTCAAGTTTGCGTTTCACTTGATTCTTCACAAACTCTTTGTAAATGGGTTCTCGCAGCTACAAAGGTAGATTCTCTAAAGAAGACAAATCCGACTCTTGCTAAAGATTTACGAGTTGGACCTTCCAGATATGTAGGCCATTCCCTTTGAACGTCTATAATCGATTTTCATAGTCACAATAGCCAGGCAAAGCCACAAGAAACGTGTATTCGTCTTTGATTTGTAAATCTCGATGAGCTAGTGGTATCCAGCGCGGTTTGTGAGTGCATGGATGAGATCCATGGGTAAGTACACGCACGGCATCATTTTTGCCAGTAAAGCAGAAAGGTCGTGCTGCATCGCTTTTGATAGTAGAGGAGCTGCTAGGTCGTTCTGCATCGCTGATGCCGCAGGGTACGGCATCACACTGGTTGCAAGGCACAGCATCGCACTCGAGTTTACTGAACTTGAAGTCTGCAGTGGGTCCTTCACTCGGCTGCTATATCGAATTCGTCATTATCGGTGAAAGTGTGTCGTACTCAAAATTAAACTTGGAGTCAACAGTGTGCCCCTCAATCTGTTGCTGTGTTGAATTCATATTTCTAGGCCGGGGTTTGTATTCGCAATTATCTTTCTGTCTTGGAACTCTTCCCTTTTTTAAACCAGATAACGGTACCGTCCTCCAAGTTGTTATATATTTTGTCCACTTTACACTCAATACCAAGATAATATTGAAATGTCAACCGTGACGTAAAATGAATTGTATATATCATGTTCTTGTTTGTAATGCGGGTGTTTGTTAAGTGCCTTATATCAAGACATACCTTAAATGATAATTTACACCAGTTAAATCCACAATTTATTTCATGATTCAATATTAGTTTTCTACATTAATTGAAGTTCTACTTTGCTGAGAAATTTTGTCTATGTTTTAAGTCTAGTAATCACGAACACTAGACTAGTAAGCACTAGTATTAATTATTGTTAGAATGCTTGGGCAGAAGGAATTGAACAAAGCCAGATCAAGTATAAGTATGTTTCTCTGGAGGAATTCGACACCAGCAGAGATGTTGTAGAAGCACGATCAAAGACAGTCAAAGCGGTTAAAAGAACGATGCAAATGCACGCAGGGTAAAGTGTTTCAAATGGGTAAGTGATTACAAGATCCACCTATTGCGTTTGTGACAGCTGTTTTAAGAGTGAAAAAAGGTTGTAATCCTGCATCCCCATGTGGATGGCAACTGCAACCATTAGAAGTTGGTCTGCGGGTATTGCATAGAGCAAACAATCAAAGTGTAGCACAGAAACACAATTCAATTGATGCACTGGTTCCAGCATCTTGTGAAAAGAATGTGACACCCCCTAGACCGCATCAGCCTGTGAAACCTAACCCCGGTGATTTCATTGCGACTTTGCATGAAGATAAAGAATACGTTGGTAAGGTGATATAAATTGATGAAAGAGATTACAAAGTCTTCCTTTCTTTCATGGAAGAACGACGAAAGGTTAAAGGAAATTATAAATAGCGTCTAAGATCAGACGAGCTATGGATGTTAATGGATGATATAATATGCATGATTCCCGAGCCCCAACCCACTGGAAAATCAAAACGAATATGCAAATTGTCTGAGAAGACCATATAAACAATCAAGTTGAAACTTGAGAGCAGATTGGTGGATACATCGTAATTTACGGGACAGTGACACAATCACAATTTTTAAGTGAACTGCATTGCGAAGTAATGTTTCTTAATTGGTTCTATTGTTTTACTTTCATGTAAAATTATATGAAAAAGTATGCGTATACAATATTCATTTTTCTGAATTAAAAGATAAAGCAGATGTGTTGGTTGCAAGAGTAATTATGAGTTCAGCTGCTGATTCCTGCAAGTAATTATCTTCCCTGTTAACGATATACAATCACATATTCTGTGACAGAGTGGTAATTGTGTGTGCCGTAAATATGGAATAGAATACCTAATGGCACAGTTTGAATGAGTTTTCAAAATGGTAATCATTTATTTCGTAATTTACGAGTCTATCCGGTAGTAATTTACTAGTTCTTGAAATTCCGTCCTATCCTGACAGTACAGAGTATCACATCATTCTGACGAATGCATTTTCGGAAAAATATATCTTAGTTTTAGCGAAATATTCAGAGATGATTCCTTTCCCTTATGTTTTGTGGCATTTGCAGTAAATGTAAACTAAATATATACATATTTCTAAATCAAAAGACATAAGTCGAAAATTCCAGATGAAAACATAATAAAATCCATTGAATTCAATGCAGATTTTGCATTTATCACTTCAAAAGGTTAGCCTCTAAACAAGGAAGCAGTATTTGTATACCCTTCAGTGGTTAAAACTATTTTTATATAACGATATCTTACTAAAATGAGGTTCTCGTAAATTACGGGATACTTTTTTCATACCTTAAACCATCTGGCCATAACACAACACAATGCAATCTGGGACTGACCAAATGTTTCCTGTTTGATCTTCAAATGATGGAGAATAACAAAGTATGAGTTAAAAGTGTATAGCTTTAAGTCAGTTTTCTCTGATGTTTGAAGCCTGAAATTTCGCACTTAATGGAGAATGAGCCAACAGTGAATGTCAGGCAAATGTGGGAGCACGATTTATTGATTAGCTTCGGTATGGTAAAAGTGTGGAAAATAACGTTTTGTCATTTCTGTCATTCCAAATGTTTTAGGCATTCTACTCAAAGGCATGACCAAATAACTCACGGAATCTTTAAACTGTACGTTGCCCACTTCATGTAAATGAGTTTGGTTCCGTTCATGGTGACTGTTGGACATTCGGTGCCTTGCTCTAAATAATATTTCAAAAAGAAATTGTCCGTCGTATCCTGAGAAATTGTAAGCCATGACTGTAACATATTGATAATAGTTCCAGTAAAGCTGTAATTCATCTTCGCTCCTAGTGTCATCGGTAGTGTCTAAAATCCATTCGGCAAAATCAGCAAAAGTTCAAGAGTCCCGAAAGATCTTTTCTCGTCCTCCTGGAATCTTAATACAATTTTGAACAATGAAAAAATATAGGTTATTATATTGTCACAAGCACAATGAGCTACGCAAAAATTAGGTATGTGATTTCCAGTCTCTTGCGTACATTCAAAGTCAAGAAAGATAAAATCTACACCTTTCTTTTTATTCTTGTTCCGGTCTTCCTTTAATACTTCGTCGAATTCATTCTCATATTTTTAATGTAACACGGATGCTCCAGGTCCAAAACTTTTTCACAAAAACGGTATCTTTTCCTTCCTGGACAAAAATGACTTTTGGTTATTCGTTTCGAATAAGATATCCAAAAGTGGAGCACAATCTCAGTCATTCGCAAGCACTTTTCTATCGTTCAAAATGTTTCGTGCGATGTTGTTCGTAACAGGATGGACTGACAAAGGTTCGCTTGCAAGAAGAGCAATGAATTCGTCTTTTTTCCTTTACGAATGCAAGGTCTGGAAGGGAAATACTCACGACATCTTTCTCCACAATGAATATGTTGCTCACGATTGGCAAATCCTTGGTCACATTTCTCACAATAGTAATTGTATCCAAGAAGTCCTGTGATACTTGTAATAGAATAGAAATGATCTTGATGATGATACACGTGAATGCATTTTCCGTCTGGGAAATCTGGACCTTGAAACACGATAGCTCCACAAACGACTTGAGGGTTATCTTTCAAAGTAAAACAAGGGACCAACACGTCTTGAAGCTTTTGCATTTCAGGAATTCCACACACGGTCTCTTTGAAAATGCCTGCTTGCTGTAAAAGGAGTTCTGCTTCTCTTCTTTGTTTTGTTCTGTCCGATTGTCGAATGCTCCCGCATGATCTGTTCCATTCACAAGTTCAAACCACTACAATGGTACGGGCTAAACACATTTAGTCCTGATGATTGTTAATCTGAACGCCAGTGGGTGTGGTACTACGAATTTCATCCACCAGTAAAACTTTGCGTAGCCCGCTGCCTTTGGGACGTGAAAGTGTGTCAAGTGAAGAGTGACTTTTCCATCGGTTATGTCAAACTCGTCATTGGACGTTTTCAATCTTGTCGATAATTTTGGAAGGTGTTAATTCTGCCGGTGTACTAAACTCGATCCATACAGGAGACTTCAAACTGTCGCGATTGATAGATAGTCTCAAACGATCGTCATCTTTAGCTTGACACTGTCGTATCAGTGTTTCTAGCAATGAATCCCATAAATCTGTAATTAAATCCGGCTGCTTTCTCTGGTGGCATATGAGACTTGAACTCTTTCAATTTCACCGTGTACGTGTAAGGTGTCGTTCTAAATTTTATGGAAGTCACTTTTTGAGTCTCTCGAATGTAAACATAATCTTCGGGAGCTACTGAACGACTTTATTTCTTAGATGATCTTGACTCTCTTGGTCTTGTGGTAGAGGTAGATGTATTGGTTCAGGCTCACTCATGTCATCTTCAAAATCACTGGCATGCACTTGTGCTGACATTTAACTTAGCGTATGAGGCAACATCGAAAGTCGTCGTCGTCGTCTCCTGGCTTCTTCTAGTTTCTTTTTAGCAAGGTGTGACCGTTTCATCTTGATTCAAACATTTGATTTTACTTAGTTTTACACACGCTCTCCCTATATAGAGATAGTTTCTAGCCCTAAGAGAATATATTCATTCAGCTTTCATCCTGTGAAGATGGTAGAGTCAAAACAGATTGCCCTTCTGGTCAGAGATTTACAGAGAGTCACCCGAAAGTACACTTTCAATAAGACTACGAACTACTCCACTCGAGATAAAAGTCAAGATACTTGCTATGTCTGTCAACTGCTGCTGCTGCCTGCGTCTCAGTGGTGGTGCGAGTTTATGTAGTCATAGAAGGTTTAGAAGTCTTGGATCGAGAAGGTGTCTTTCTCGTAGGTTGATCTAAAGAAGTCTGATACATTTCTCTCAGGTGCTTTAACTCAACCAAAATGTCTTGTAACAGATTCGTCATTTAATTTTCATTTTCTTCCTTCACTGTTCAAAGTTTTCGCCTACTATTCTTCTTCTTCTTCTTGCTTTCGTTTTTCCTCTTCTTGTTGTTGCTGTTGTTTAACAAATACTCGTTCTTCTTCTAACTGACGTTGCAAAAATGTCTCCAACTCTTCTTTCTATTTCTTTCTGAAAACATTCACCAATGGTAATGATGGAGAATGAGGTGAAGGTATTACTAGTGTCGAAGGCAAATATTCTTGCGGAGACTATAACAAATCGGCCAAAGCTAAATTGAAGTCATCCTCTTCTGGAAGAAGAATAATGGCTACAGTATCAATAGTTGTAGTAGTCATTGTACTATCACTCCGAGTTTACGATGTATCCGCAGCAGGTGCACCCCAATACATTCTCTTGGTTTCTCAGCCATATATATTGTATTTGAACTGTTTCGCAACAGAAATCGTAGGAACGCTCGTACTCATATATATTGAAAGTGACGTCAGGCGTCCACTGTCTTCTGTCTGGAAGAGTGACAACAAGCCATGACTAAATTATGTTACTCGCGTTCTGATTGGTGGAACATTTCAATCGTTTCGATCCGATCCTAGACTATATATATACAGGCGCATTGTCCCATTGTGTCACCTGTTCTCAAGACAACCCAAACAAGATATATGCTAGTGTAGAATAAACCACCGTCGTTAGCAGTATGCTGTTATATAGGACTCGTGGTACTAATTCAGCTTCCATAGTAAACCTATGGAAATACCGTTATATTAAAAATTAAATAACTTTAAATTTCTGAATGCCCATAATCAAACCTATATTTATCAGTATAGACATATCCTTGATGACAGCTTTTGTGTAGAGAAAACCATATGAGCCGCGGCATTTTTGGATCTACATGTGTTTGAAACATGTGTTTTCAACTCAGCACCAAAGAATCAGGTGCTAATTTCGGTAATGAGTTTTCCAAACTTAAGTCTGTAAAAGGACTGAAATTACATCAATAAAACACTGCCTCTATATATTTCAGTTACAACTAGGATAAGCTCTCAAAAGATTCTTTTTACTAAAATGTTACTTTCATTATCAACCAATCCTGGCCAGCCGAACCCATATATACTCTATTTTATGTTCACCCTTTTCTAGACTGGTTCCCATTCTTCCATATAATTAGTACCGTGAGTCCTTCAACCCAGACTACCTTGTCTATGTGAAGGCACCGTGGGCCAACACGAAGATTACGGAAACAGCCGTATGGAAATGAAGAGTGTATGTGGAGAGACAAGGATGTCTGAAGAGGGTCTTAGTCTACGGTCCAGCTGTGAGGAGTAATTTGAGGGGAAGAACAGTGAAGCGGTGTGGTATGCGTTAACCCTCTTCTTTGGTTAACAACCCCAACGGCCCTTTTCGGGGCCACCCAGATCTCTAGAAAAGAGAGATACTACTAAAGAATCATTCCCCATCTGTGTTCTATGTTTATATATGTTTGTGTATGTTTGTGTCTGTCTATGTTGACAACTAAAACTTTAAACCCCATAAACTTTTTCTATGTTAACTTCCCGTTATGACCACATCATTTTTTTTACCCCACAGTACCATCTCAATGTTAAACCTATGGGCAATTAGGATTTCCCGTATGACCCCACAGTGCCTCCCGCATGTTACCCTATGGGCGCCTATATAATTATCATTTGACCCCAAATACACAAATATAACTAGTCAGAATCACTATTAGGTTTCTGTGTATAAAATAAAAAGGGCATACATACATACATACATACATACATACATACATACATACATACATACATACATACATGCGCACGTACCAACATAAATAAATACATACATACATATATACAGACAGAGGCAAACTAATAACTGAGTAAATCACATGCTTGCATGCAGACATTTAATCCGCATGCTCAAAAACTCACGAAAGGAAAATTAGAATTCATGAAAGATTAATTTACAAATCTAGAGGGGTTCAAACTGGCAGATTATGAACAAAATAAATTGTAAGGTCTATTAAGACTCAGCAATCAGATTATAGGTGGCCTGTTTGCAACAGTAACGCGTTCGCTTTGCACCTCGGAGGTCCCCTGTTCAGACTTATGTAATAGTATAGCTTTCGCCATTCAAGGTTGGTTGTTTCCTCCCAGTGACCCGGGTTCCTTCACCTTTAAAACTACGCCGACACCACAATACGCAGATATCTGAGCCGTCGAGAGCGTCGCAATCGGCTAAATAAAATACATGTATAAAGTTTCGAGCCCTGAACCTCTTCCTAGGGGAGTAGAGCTTGGCTAAGTGGGTTAAGTCGGTTGTACATGGCAGCTAGACATTATGTGCCGTTATGTACGCCATAGTTGCTATTCTGTATATATATTTGATGTAATCATGTATTCATATATACAATATGTGATCCAGGATTAAGTGCTTTCCTCTCTGTTTGGTAATAATTAGGCGCAAATTTATATAATATAGGCCAAGTATTACTTAAACAGTGGGTAATGAAAACATAATCTGGTTGATGAAAATTAATCTAAATGTCATGTCAACACTTTAAAGTTTCATCTCTTTCCTTCCTGTGCGCCGAGGAACTTAAATCTTGACAAAGTGTGTCAAACTACTGAAACAGTCCTGTTCAATCCCTTGTTAAAAAAACAAAAACAAAAACCTTATGATCGCGATGTTTCATACCAATTGGTATGCGTATATATTGAGAGAGAGAGAGAGAGAGAGAGAGAGAGAGAGAGAGAGAGAGAGAGAGAGAGAGAGAGAGTACGGATGTAAGGACGGAGGAAAAGACAGACAGGGAAGGAGGCGGTAATTTAAACTGTTATATTTTGTTTCTTTTTGCATTTATTATCACCGAGCTGTATTGTTTATAATTTAAACCGAAATTACTTCATTATCGCTTTGGAAACAATTAAACCTTTGAATTTTGATTATCAGAAATTAATTTGATACATTATCCGATGGGTGAATTATACACATCAAATTATGGCATGGAAAAAAGTTTATTTAGAGAAAGGTAACATTGCGGATAATGATAAACGATACATGTTTCGTTCACTCTAGTGCTGTTTTTGATCGTGAGTTTATAAATATGTGAGGATTTTTAAATAGAAAACTAGAGATTATAATTTAGAGTTTTTAATGAGGTTGATGCGAACGTAAAATTTTGACGAACTGTTTGTTCAGTCAGTTTGAAGAAAATGAATAAAAAAATAGTATGCCTAGTGTATGAAAAGAATGAAACACATGATATGCTGGGATTTGGTTGTAAGGTCGCGACTAAGCTACGCTCATTCACAGGTTTCCCCCCCCCCCCTTTTTTTCCATCGATTTCAATCAAACAAACGAAAAAGTAATTTTTCCTTTCTACTAAATTGATGTCATCCAATCTTCCGCTAAAAGTTATTTTTAGGCGCAAGGTCAATGATCTTTTTCTCCTTTCTTGTCTTCATTTTGCTTAATATTTGCAGATATGCTGATCTAGATGTTCTGTAGGAAAACGAGTTGGGTATAGGTCAGGGATATAAGAAAGGTCTCATTATGTTTTCTGAACTGAGGTACTTCCCCTGGCTGATATCACACTGGTCGTAAGTTGTTTCTTGTTTTAGTATTCTCCGTAACCACTGCTGCTGCTACTACTACTACTACTACAGTACTTTTAATTTCTGTTACTTATACCACTCTAGATACTGCTGGCAGACCCAATGTTCGTTACAGCTGCTGCTGCTGCTGCTACTACTACACCCGCTGCTGCTAGTTTAAACTGTTAATACTAATACTTAGTACTGCTCTATGGTTACATCTGCTGTTGCGAACACTACGACGGCGACTACTACTACCGCTACTACTACAACTTGTACTACTGCTACTATCTACCTACCTACTGCTGCCGCTGCTGATACAATAATAACAGCAGCAGCAACAACAACAACTACTACTATTCTACTGCTACTATTACTACTACTAACGATACTACTACTACTACTACCACTATTACAACTACTACTACCACTATTACAACTACTACTACTACTCAGAAACAATTTGATGTTATACTGACGATCAAGTTAAAACCACAACTAGAAGACAGTGGAAGGGAGTAGGGGATTTTGTCATACCATTATTCCATCCGTCTGTCCGTAACTAAATCTCCTCCTAAACCGCTCATTGAAATTCACCAAACTTGGTACATACGTTACCAATGCCTTTGCCCTAGGGTCCCTGTGAAGAGTTCAAAAGTCAAATATAACAAAATTCAATAACGGTGACATTGTGGATTTTTTTTCTTGTTGTTGTTGTTCCACACTTTATACATGTAGGAGTTACACATAATATAAGTAACGGACCTTTTGGTTACGACCTCTGGGTCAAGGTCATGAAAGGAAGTGGGGGCGGGGATGATGATGGGGCTGGGAGTAGTATACATTTTTGAGAATTCTGAACCAATTAGTAAATTATTGAACTCACAGCATTAAATGAAACTGAAATAGGAACTTCGCCCTATTTAGTCCTCAATAAATGTTAATGTAATGACTCACTACAGAACCAACAAAAGTGCTCAAAATGTATGCTAATATAAAAGTAATTGACCAGTCAGATTTAGGTGTATTATTTCACAAATTGAAAAATTACTAGACCAGTCAGAGCTCAGAATATTATTTCATAAAATAAAATAAAATTACGTGAACAGACAAACTACGAAGTCAATTAGCACAGCGATACAAGAGATCCGGTGGAGCGAACACAAACCAAAATTAAAATGTTTTGGGTTTATAGATCTTGTTCTGTTATACAATTGCATGTATACAGCGTTCTTTCCATCCTGTGAGGGCCGTTTCATCAGTCTGATACAGTGACAGTCAAGTAAAGCTGAATATTTACAGAACCAAACTCATGGATTTTACCAATTATGACCATTTACAGGTAAGGTTCAGTGTCGTTGAAAACTTTATACAAGTCTTGATTGTTACCACCATAAAATCTGTACTCATGTACATTTCTCCTGAAAGAATCTCTAAGTCTTTTGTTACGATTCTGTTTTCATTTTACTTATTCATTTGTCTGGGTTCTTTTCTTGTCTGATACGCATTAACAGAGCTTTTAATTTATTTATGACTTGTTTTGGAATAACGTGATCAAGTATAAAAGTCATCATCGCTGATTTATTGTAACTAGCACAATTTCAATATATATTTTACTATATTAAATGTGTGTTGGATAGACATAAAAAAGAACGATAGTGTTTGTATTTGTATGGAAAGGCAGCAAGAATAAAAAGTTTATTATCAGTGTAATGAAAATTATGAATTCAGAGTATAAAGTAACTTGCATTTATGTCAAATCATAATTTAATTTTGTCCTTGTCGGGTATTCACGTATGAGCATTGCCCGGGATGGGAAAGTGTTCATTATAAAAAGGCAATCGGTATGAGCAGGTGCCCTTGTAGGGTTTTGCTGAAGAGCATACTAACTCCTGCAAATAAAATGAATTAGTTTTAGTTTGTACCTAAAATATCTGTGAATCAACCGTGGCTCTTAATTGTCAAGCGAAACGCTAACAAAACGTATCTCCCTCCTACAGTCTTTGTGTCTGTAGGAAATTACAGAGAAACATTTGCAGATTATATCTGCTGTGGGATTTAAATTACACAGGGACTGGTATAGACTAGTATATAAGCCCTTTCTGAATATACATCTGACTCACTACTGAGGTGCAACTGATTTAACACTAGATATCATAGGACTATTCAAGGAACACCAGGGTTCTTATTCCATGTGGCTATTTACCTGGCTCATTATTACCTATGTTAGAGGTTTCCGAAGGTGAAAGTTTGTATTTTGTTATCGAGGAGATCATTTTTGTTTTTAATTACTATTCCAAAATAAAAATTTTAAAGTCACTTTAAGATCCATCGGTTGAATAAAAATACAAATCCCTTCTTGTGCTCGAAAATAAATGGACAACTTGAAAGCAAATGGTGTCAAAATTATCCCAAATTTAATTTTGTGCTTCTTTTTAAATGGGACAAAATAAATAAAGTGAACAAGTATTCAGATACAGGTAATATTTCTGTAATGCCTGTATAAAATATCAGTATATGTTTCATTCCTCTATTACAGCTACAAAATGGGCAAAGGGGCTCAATAAAGGTATACAGCATTGATTGATGAACACAACTTTTAATCACTCAAAGGCTTCACTTTCTAATATTTTTTATTTTTAGTTTTTCATTATAAGCAGTGAACAATGTAAATTACATCAGTACATTTTCATATCTTATACATTCATATCTACATTAACGGTTCAAGTAAGGATAGATTTCTATTATAGCTACTGATATAGTTTGTAAAACCGCATTTAGTGCACGGGTATGAGCAGTTGGAGTTGCCAAGAAATCCATTCAGGCTGGAATTAATATTTGTGCGTGGTACCAAGTGTCATATGTCTCACACAATATTCCCTTATCAGCCCAAATAACTGACTCCCTACATATACCAAACAAGAAAACTGTCGAATTATTTGTAACACTTAACTACTAAGTTCACTTTAGAACAGATGAATGTTAAGCAATATATCATTTTGTCGTTACCTTTACAAAGAACGTCATTATCAAGGTGGTGCATGACTCGAACTTTTTCGATATCTCATCAATAACTCTAAAATTAAAGAGTCAAACCAACCCAATTTGTCTCATTTATCTGCTGATTAGTGTTGAAATTGGTGAGGAAAATATGCTTCTCTTACCGATATATCAGTTTATAAAATTCTAATCAAAGGTCTTATACTTGATTGTTGGCATAGGAACCAAAACTGAATTTTTCCCTGGACGCGCAAGAGTGACAAACCCACCGAATACTCAGATTTCTAAAAATATCCATTTCTTCGTCGCTTCATGTAATATTTAGCGTTCAGAATATAGTCCGCTTACGTGAAATATTTCGCACAAAAGATAAGACCGATAATGAACACTATTTTCTACTCAATGGAGAGCAGTGTACCTGTGGAATACTACCTGATGCATCAGATTAACATAAAGCCCCAAAAAGATATTTGCCAGGAGACCTTACCTGTGTGCCATGTACTTATATGATGGACATGTCTTAGTTACAGTACGGTTATACATCAAGCCTTTCATTCTAAAAACACGAAAATAATTATACTTAAGGTTACTCGGCTTTGCTATCGACTAATATATTGATTTTAACATAGGCATCTTGAAGTATCTCTCTTTGAAAACTGTAGGGAGGAACTTTCTGAAGAATAAACGCTCATATGGGATATCACTCCCAAAAAAAATTACTAAAATGTTTCTTGTTTATTGAGAATCGATATTACGCATGAATTATAGAAATTCAACAAAAAACTTTTCAAGTTGGGAAACTCACAGGAATAAAGTATAAACTTTAGAAAGAAAACATTATTTTATCGAATTGGCGTCGAATATAGCACGTAAAGTTAATTGTTGAGATGTAATCAGAAAAAGACTGACAGAACGAGATCCCCGGAATCGGACGCTCTAACCGGGGAAAAGACTTCTTCTGATTGATCACTTAACACATAAATTCCAACAAACATTCGGATTCAAATCCAGCTTTACATTTTAACTTTGCTATTTGTAAGAACCTTTTGTTCAACTCTGTTGTTCACTCAAGGCACTAAAATATGTTCCTACCAAATTTGTTCGATACACTTTAAAGTTACAACAAACACAATCTCATTCATTCAATTCAAATTGTTTAAAACAATGTTGGATTAAGCCGATTGTTAGATCAGAAAGATTTACTTAGTTGGCCCAAATTTCATTGTAGGAAACCAATATTTGGATAAACCCCAGTCAGATTAATGTAATGAGACAATGCTCTTGATCTCATATTTCCTTTTGCCGCCCTTAACAGACGCTGGGACCACTATATACCTCAGTGTCCCTAATCATTCACCAGCTCTCCTCCGACGGGTGACAAAAAGACGCAGTCTTTTTCTGTGATGAATACTTTTCATTGTCTTAAGACAGACTTGGCGATAGTTTCCAAACACATATAATAAACATTGTGTTCATATGTAATATTTTATTTATTCTATTGTACAAAAATTATTCAATCCTTGTATGTATTCAAATGATAATCTATAAAATACACAATCAAAGAATATCTGGATGATTCAGTAAAAAGCTTAAAGATTGACAATAAATTTCTTGACAGAATAATAAAAGAAGCAATAATTAGGATAGTATCTGGTTGACAAAAGTGGTTCGTATGAATCCATTGAGATAAAGGAATTCAGTACGTGAATTTCACAGCCAGGTTTTTAAACGGACTCATTGGATCATTTTGAAATGGGTATACTAGTAAAACACATTTTCCTCACACAATAAGCATGTATATACGCCGCTCCAATCACTAAGATCGTTATTGGTGAAAATATTAAATTTGTGTTGTCTATTCGTTATAATGTACCTTACAAAATATTTGCAGTATTTATGATTTTTAATTACATTTCTTCTATGCCACTCTTTACTTATGAATTCTTCGTTTGTCAGAAATATCTTTTTAGAATTAAAATGATGACATCTTGTTTAACATCATTATAGAGTTCATGATATCATAATTTTGATACTACCTTCGTGCTTAGAATGGTTCATACATAATTACATTTGTTAACATGGACATTGTTAAACACATACTGCGCACAATTGCACAATTACACATGATTCGTCTTTTGCACAGATTTCATTTAATCTTCAAGATGAACTCATCCATATTTTTAAAACACAAGAATCTCACAATATCCATTTATGACATGCTTCATTTTTTTCAAGATTACACACACACACACACACACACACACACACGCGCGCGCGCGCGTATTCATATCATGCATAATCACATTGTCTTAACCTGACATACATGTTTTATTAGTTCTCTCGGATATAGCTACAGTTATATAGCTATAGTTATTTGTAAAAATAAAAAATATACATGAAATGATTATTATGCTCATTTACAACATTATTAAGAAAACATGCCTCAGTATTGTCTAGTTTCATACTTTCGATCATTCCTATTGAGAATCAACTGTAGTAATTAAAACTTTATTTATTTTCCCAAAATTCTTCTTAAGTAATATATTATAATACAATCTCAAAAAGATATGCACAGTAAATACATTACGTACAAAACTGAATTTTCTACTTGTGGCTCTTTCTGCAGCAAATCTATTATTTTCATTTTAAATGGCATAAGACCGAATTTGTATATGCTAAAATATTTTCGCACTTTTATTGTACATGTGGTTTTTTGCGGTAAAGTTGTTGTTATGTTCATTCTAAATGGCATAAGACCATATTTTATACATGCAGACATTTTTGCTCGTTTTGATTGTCGTAACTTTTAAAACATTTGGAAATCATGAAAACTATACTTCGCATAAATCTAGGATTTATTGTTATGCAAATTTAAATAAAAAATTAAAAGAATATAATAGTCAAAGTTGTGAAAGAAAGCTAAACATGAACATTTTCAATAATTTAAAAATATAAAAAAAATTGGATAATTTAAACCTTCACCCATATACACACTGTATTGCAATTATGTTACGGTTTTGTGATAATAACGATGTTTATTTTGTTCAAAACGTCTGATTATCTCTTGGAAATACGAAGCATGATTCCATTTTCGGACCTCATCACAGCTGCCACTTTCTTTTTCGGTATGTGGTTTGGATCTAGTTCAAGTTTGTATCTGAAATTATATGGAAATACCGGATTACAGTTTCGCACTGCACATGCCTGACGTCATCTTGAGTTACGAGAAATGCTACAAAGCTTTGTTTAGAGGTTTTCAAGAATGACCTGACGCTTGTGACCAGAAATATGATTCAGCCTCCGTCATCACTAAGATAGTTTGATGACTTTGACCCAGCTGAAATATAAACAAGAATCCCTTTCTTTTAATAAAAACCAAGGTTACCAATACACCTTGAACAAGTTACTGGTGAACGTATTTTCTGGTCTGGGCGCCAGAATACACCCCTGTCCGTTTGATCTTTCATGGAATGATTTTAGGGCCAAGTCGAATTGAGGAAAGGGTAAGGCCCGGTTTCAATTTAGTCAGATCAGTGATGTTACACAATCACTATAAGTCGCCAAAACGGCTTATCAATGGTCAAATTGAGATATTTTCATGGTCAGCGCATCCCCAAAATACAGGCGAAGTCATTCTTGTCTCAACCTTTGCTCGCAAGTTTACACTGTCATGTCTTTGAATGACCTATATTATCGCTCTGAACATGCGCAGTGCAGAACTATAAAAAAGACAGAGAGAGTAGCTTGCTACAATAATTTAAGACAGGTATTTTGCTTGTACACAGAATATTGACAAATTAAATGTTTATTGGTTTAATCTCTGAAAGATCTGTTGTAGATCAAATGGAATTCGGAAGAAAAAGACTGGGTCCAAAATAAGTGCAATAATTCTATGCATTTTGGATGAGGTTGCAGCATTTAGGTAAATGCAGGCGTTGACCGTTAAATTTACAGGGAAAGAAAAAATGAAAGAAAGAATACGATAATTTTTTTCTATAAGACTGCTATGGTATACAAGTATCTCCAGAATGATATTTCATTACTACATGTACTTGAAATTTCTTCATGTGTGTATGTACGCGCGTGTGTTTGTGTAATTTTATTCATTTTAATGATTCGTAAGTTATGTATCCTGTTGATTAAGAAAGTAACATTCAAAAAATTGCAATACCTGTGAACTAGTTTGGCAAGGACGACCTTTTCTTCGTTCATGGCAAAATGCTGCCCGATACAGTTCCTGAGAATAAATGATATTGTTAATTCTTAGCACAAGTGTAAACCACAGTAATTTACAATTTGCAAAAAGTTTGTTCTCGAAGAGCAGGATATTGTTAATTATAGACACAAAACTGACTACACCTTCTTGCCACATTATATTAATCTACTTTAAAATCCAATCAGCACAAATAAAAACTTTACTAATAACGCAATATGCATTATATTTGCCTATTTATATTAACTAGGTGATTCTAGGAGGGATATAACGAAACTATGAAACAATCATTTACAGAGAATATTCCAGACGTTACAAAATTATTGCCGATATGTATTTGTTGTGCATATCCTCTAAAATATTAGCAAAGATAAACATACTTTTTAATTGGGCCGATGAGAGCGAAAGCAAGTAAGAGAAACATTTCTATCATGCACGGACTGTGTTCATCATGACAATATCTTTACCTTGGCCCAGCAGAAAATGGCACAAATTGGTAGGAGTCCATCTTTGCAGCATTTTCCTTGGAGAACCTTTCTGGAATGAATTCCATTGGCTTCTCCCACACTGTTTCATTGTGGTGCAGCCCAAACATATGGATAGATACGGAAGTTCCTGCAGGGAAAGTTTTTCCTTCCAGCTCGAAGTCCTTGGTAAACTGTCTCTGAATGAAGGGAACTGGACAGTGATCGCGCATGCCCTCTTTAATGACCATTGTCAAGTACTCCAACTTGTTTAGATCATTCCTGTTTAATTTAAAAAAGATGACTCCAACAAATATCAACACTGAACGCTAATCATGAATGACGAATACTAACTACTGATCTGATTGAAATCAACGTAAGTTGCAGAAACAGTTAGATTAAAGCTACAATTAAAAGAAAGGTAAGTTTTAAAAAATGTGTATATCTTCAGTTCAAAGATTTGAGCAAAACCAATGGTTGATGTAAATCATGGAAGGACTGTGGGTGCTGTGACGACGGAGATAAGTTTAAAATTGCTGCATCCCTCCCTGTTTTCCTGTGAAGCGTCATTGAATTCAAAAGAAAACTTGATAAACAACTAGATTAATCATAAAATTTTATTTCTTTTTTGTCACATGAACGTGCTCTGTGATAAGCAAAAAGCAGTATGATACCTATAAGCATATAAACAAGTGGGGACACAAACTGAACGTTTAGGATTCGAACCATCGATAATAAAGAAAACATCAGGTCTGAAATCAGCATTTATTTGCCAAGTTTTGATGTCTGAAAGCAATTGCTGCATTTAGCTTGACTGAATTTCCTTGCACTTGTAAATTCAAACGCAGAAAACACAAACAAATGGCAAATCTCTAGCAGCAAAACTTATTACTACTTTCATAAAATTATAAATTCTGATCCGTTGATCAGGTCAAAAGCGTTCAACAGTAATAAAACGGATTGGATTCCACACAGTGATTTCAGCTCCGCAAAACAATGTATTGTGCTCGGATGGAAATATTTTAGAGAACGGTATGAAAGCAATTAAAGAATTACAGGTATTTTTTCGCTCAACACATTGTGTTATTGAGCTGTGAAATATAGACACTGGCCTTCGTTTTGCGTTGGCCAATATCATATTTCATAGCTCAATAAACCAATGTATTAAACTCAACAAAAGTCTATAATTGTATATTATCGTTCTCTCTCGTTGACAAGATATGTCAATACTTAAGAACAATATCGGTGATAATATCAAAATGATGTCACAGTTACTCTGCAGCGAAATAATAAGATTGTCCCGTTTATTGCTTTCTTTAGGAATATCGGATAACTATGGATTCACGTTTATCCGAGGTTCACCACTTGTGTTCGTTTTGTAGTTTCTACAAACCACAGATTTCAAGATCCAACGTAAATCTATCTACCTGTAAATAATATAGAACTCGCCCTTCAGAGACATAATGACGTACTTCAGTACCCATTAAATTTTTTCACAATGATTCACGATATCTTATGCATACTACGTGTTTTCCCCATCTCGCTTCAATTTTATCTGCAGACATTACACAACTTGAGACTGACCACTGCAGATCATCTGTATCTCTGCCCTCTAAGACACTGTCCACTTCAGCCCGAACTTTTTCTTGTATGTCCTGATACTTGGCCAGTGAATATAGGATCCAAGAGATGGCGCTGGCTGTTGTGTCATGACCTAAAATAAATTATATAAATTTAAGGAAGGAAGAAATGTATTCATACCTGAGATTAATATTTCAATCCCACGAGCATTAGACATCATAATAAAATTTATACTCTTGGAATATTTACTTTCCTAGGTGCGCATAAAGCAGAAAATAAATAAATAAATGAAAGGTACAAATTAAAGAAATTACCCTGGCTGAAAGACAGACAAATGAACAAAATGGTAATTACTTTACAAAAATCCAGAGATATAAATTGTTGCAGGCCTTTCTTACTTATCATCCGATTTCAGTTTTATTATCAATTGCTTATACTCCGTTGTCATTTTGTTGAAAAATGTGTATTTTGTGCCAATACTCAAATTTATTCCTATTATCTTACCACTTTTCTTAATAACTAGGTAAGAAGTGGTAAGAACATAGATTTTAGGGAAAAGTAAACGACATCCAGTAAGTGCAGAAGAAGAAGACATTATGTGAAAATTACTGCAGAAGTTAAAATTGCGCACAAAATGATACACCTTCAAATAAAAACGTATCCACTTCATTCCGAATTTCGATTTGGGTCATCCCTTTGCCATTTTCATCTTTTGCTGTTAACAGAATGTCCAAAAAATCAAGGTACTTTCTCGTTGAGGTTGCTGATGGCTCTTGTTTGTCCTATAAAATAATTTTCGTACGTTTGCGATCATACATGGTCGTATACAAAAAATGGTAACAAAAATGAGGCACAAGCAACTCGTTATTGAAATTTAATCTCATACTAATCGGAACCCATATAAATATCTTAAGAAACACACACACACAAAATAAATTGTGACGAAGGTATCATGCGGTGGAATGTTGAAAGTGTCATAAACAGCCTTAATAATAGCCTTATGCTGTATGATAACATTATTCCTTCATATTTAAAAGTTCACTTAATGCAAGGTTATCTTACTAGAGCAGCCCGTCTGTTATTAATAACATCTTCAGCTACGGAATGCACCAAGTCACAATTCTTTTTGAATCTCCTTCCTCTTGGCGTCAGATAGAATATGATGTCTGGGTGAAGGTAAGGTTTCCTGATTTTAAAAGGAGAACAAAATTAATATATACCCGGAAATTTTTACAGCCATTTTATTTTTTTACTTTATTGCGGTTATAGGTAGCATGCAGATTTCAGCACATCACACAAATTTCCAAGTACAACCCACATTTTTGGAAATCATATACTATGCACAAGAACTTAGCAACATTGGAGAGAATCATAAAACATGATTGGTTGAAGAAGAAAAAAACAGTTGGTATGCAGATGTAGTATTGTATATTCGAAATAAGGGATTTAACTTTGTTCCAATGCCACCCTTAATTTATAGAAATGCAGTTCACTAACATGCGACAAGTGCATCCTTTGAAGAAGCCAAGTTTATGAAAGAGAAGGACTGAAAGGTGAAAATTAGAAAACGAAGAGAATCTAGAGACATACCTTCCCCTGAATGACCACGTATCGGACAAGTCGTGTACACCCTGGACGTAGGGATGTGTATCTCTGCAATAATATATATATATATATATATATATATATATATATATATATATATATATATATATATATATATATATATATATATATATATATATATATATATATAAACGTCCATAAAATGTCCACTACTCAGAAGAAAATTTTCGGTCGACATATAGAGTGGGCCAGTCTATGGAGGTTTCACTAAAATTACACAAGATGTACCTGATATCCTCATTTCCTGTGTATGTGTGTGTGTCTGTGTTTTGTGCTGATTATTCTAATGAGTGGACGCATACAGGTGTAGTTGTGTGTATGCATGTGTGTACAGTAATATGCTTTTTTAAAAATACATATAGCATAGGGTTCGCAATGACCTGTGTACTTGCGTACACTAAATTTCACCCCACATGTCCGCTGTAATATCTTTAAAAGGTGTCACTTTCACGGGTAAGTTTGATCTTGTGCTTCCCATATTAGTTCTAGTCTTTGAAGTTTAGCTGGGGCTTAAATATTGTGAAAGTTTGAGACTGACTGCTATAAAATTTAGAGTTTATATTTATACACTGTGATCCTGATCAGTTTCCATCTTTTATTTCAAAATTATTCAGCAATTATTGACTATAGTGAGAAACTTTGTTTTAAAAAATCACTCTATTGAACGAGTGTTATGTAATCGGGCTGTTACCTGTCCAGCTTACCTAACTTGAAAGGCTTATGACTGAGTAGCCTATGCTGGGATCCACAGGCTTCATTTTATTTGGTCTTGATTGCCGCTGGTTTAATCTCTGTCATTCGCCGAAACACTGGTCTCTGGTTTTAACAAGAGCTCAAACCCTGCCCCATTCGCAGCTCGCGTGTGCATCTGACAGTCGAGACATTTGACAGTCTCTTCAAACATGACACATACTTAAATACGACTGACCTCTGTCTATTCGTGCCCCTGTTGGTAGGTATAGTTCCCTATCAAGGAAGAAATCCCTCGTCAACGAGCGGACGTGCACTTTCAAATCATGTGCCAGTACTCTCAGCGAACAAAAGTACCATAAAGTATACATTATACTCCCGCTATCTCCAGTCATTTTACAGAGACTATTTCTCTTCTTTCAGTTTTGATAACCTTGACCTTTGAACTATTGACTTCAAAGTAGATATATTTCTTACTTGTCTAAAATGCATGTCATCCACAAAGTTTGGTTATGATTTGTGGCATGGGAGTTAGTTTGTGGAAACCGTTTTTTTTTCTTGGGGTCACTCCGACATTGACCAGTGACCTTTAAACCCCCAAATCAATAGGTTTCTTCCTTGTCTCAAATGCACGACATCAACAAAATATTGTCAAAGTATGTGCTATAGATCATAAGTAGTTTTGTAGAAATCGTTTCTTCTTATATCAGTCCTTGAAACCTTGACTTTTAACCTTTTGAGCCAGTTGCCTACATTGTCTCAAATATAGCCATCCACAAGGATTGATCAAAGTAGTTCTCAAAGAACTCAAGATATCGTGCGTAAAATACTTTTCCTCTCAGAGTTACTGTGACCTTAACATTTGACCATTTGACCTCCAAATCTATAAGCGTCTTTTCCATCTCAAACTCAAACCATTTACAAAGCCTGGTCAAGGCATACAAAGAAAGTTATTATATGGAAACGGTTTTTCTTCTTCCAGTCCCTGTAAGCTTGACCTTTGACCTTGAGCCCAAAATTAACAGGTTTCTTTCTAGCCCCAAAAATGAAAGCCATTTACACGGTTTGTTAATGATAGATGGTGGAGAACTCAAATTACAGTGAGGAAGCAAAATAAGGAACAGACTGACGGACGGAAGATCAACGTCATACCCCGATGAGCTTTTCCTTACGGCGGGCTTGTAACAAGGTAAAACACTTTAGTCTGTATCTAAACTGTACAACGCGCGGTGCATACATTATCGCCAAAGAGAAAACCATGCCTTCACAAGTTGCATACGTCGGAATGTCGGAATGAAAGAGAAAACTAATATGGCCCAAGAGTATCACACAGAAAGAAAGAAAAAATAAAATAAAGAGATTACTTTTCGTAAATTTTTGTTTCTCTCGTTGTTAGTGGGAAAGCTTAAAGGAACATGTAGGATGCACATAAGATAGCATTATATTTCCGCTTTTCCATTTTGAATTTCTGATAATAGAAAATATTTTTCTTTTTTCTTAGAATCATTTCCTAATTTAACTGATTAATGTTGTATATTTTTAATTTAAAAGTCCATATTATCTTCTTACACTGCAAATAATTAAATAATGTATTTTATACATTGTTTTAACTGTTACAGAAATGAACTTTGTAAAAAAAAAAAAAAAAAAAAAACTTGTATGCATCTTATATATTGGAAAAGTTGTTTGTTTTGGAATATGAGTTCAAATTGCCTCATGTAAATTTATTTTAGGTATTCTAGCCTTCATCTGTATATTTTCTATATTTCCAAGAAATATACTGTATTGAAATTCCAATCAACTCTGTATGTGACTTATACACACATAGCTTTTTCAATAACAAATATTATTGTCAAAATTTAGCACAAAATAATTCAGCATCACAGAAGGGTGCATTTTGGGAAAGCACAGTTACAGATATTTTCTAAGTGCCAGATTTATACTGTGATTCAAATGGTAAAGTTAGCTGAAAGCTTATTGAGCTATTTCAATTGTAAGAATTTTCAAATGATGACACTAACAACACTAATTTTGATAATGTATTATTTTTAAGTCACGTGATCTCCTCTTGAATTGAATTGTTTTTCCTGATACTTTTTTATATACATGTAGATAGATAGTTTGATAGGGTTTTTAGTTAGCAAATTTGGTCCCAGGTCTTGTGGAAATTTAGCCCAATGGTTCTTTGATAATTTTATAATTTCATACAATATATATATATATATATATATATATATATATATATATATATATATATATATATATATATATATATATATTAATTCGTTAATTTTGTCCTAGGTCTGGTGGAATTATAGCTCTCTTGGGTGGGTAACTTAACAAAACACAAATGTGACATGATCTCTGATTACACGTTCTTCAAACGCACTTCTGAATATTGCTTTGTTCTTTAATGGAAAAAGGTTATTATTCTACTTGTGGAAGGAATATATGTGGCTTATCTAAATTACTAAGCATAGAAAGATGAAATACAATTCAGAGACAAGGAATTATGTCATTTATTGATTCAAGAACCTCATTTGGAGGTTAAGTAGTGATTGTTCAAAATCATTGCCCAGGTTCAATTTCTCATAAGAACATGTCATCCTGCTCATCAAAATGATATTGTGACACATAGAGATCTATCTATCTGTGTGTGTGTGTGTGTGTGTGTGTGTGTGTGTGTCTGTGTGTGTACACATATATAGAAAGATATCATTTTCATTGAGAAGGATACAAAGGGAGTCAAGGCGCTGGTGAAAAGAAACTAGGTAATATTTACTGAAAGCCATGGCATGGGTTCCGGTTGGAACTAATTATCACTCTCTACTTTAATTGACGTACAATTCTATAGTAATCTGTTGTCGTGGATATTTGATCTGGAATCCTTTTCATTTGTATTTGAAATCAATAGGGATTGCAAGCAAAGTGGAATATTATTTCAACATCTGGCGTATGTTAACTGCACTTGTCTTTACTTAATCCTACGACTGGAAAAAATATTTATTTGGGATTCTATATGTATCACAGTTTTTAAAACCGTCACTTATAAGTCAGATAGTCATTTTGAGGATACATCATCTTTGAAAAAGATATATCCAATTGTAATGCAGCAAGTGACACGACAAATATTCAAATATGGATATAGTGTTCATGAAAAGTTTCAATACTGTACCTCACTATACCTTAAAGATAGAAAGATATCAAATCTTATTTTCTTATCGTCATCTTCGTGATTTATGTTTTGGGCTTTTTTCATATCTCAAAAGTTTCATGTGGAATTTAAACATTCGTATAGTATATAATGCAAATACAACCCGCATCGACTTCACAAGTAGTTCACAACTGACTCCCACAGGGTTATTTATTAGCGTATATTTTCTCTATAAAACAAACAAAACAAAACAAACAAAACAACAACAACAACAAAAAACAACAAATAAAAAAACAACAACAAAGAAGCCATGTTCTTTATGTTTATCACACACACACACACACACACACACACACACACATATATTCTTTCCCCTTGCCACTACATGTCACTACACGTGTGTGCCATTACGGTATCGAGTACAGGTACTTATTACATATTTGCCTGACCCGAGAATGACTTGATTTTATAAAAGGCGATAAAACAAACACTACTGCATTCATGTATTACAATGAATAAACTATTTTTTATTACGAATATGTTCTTAAAATACTAGAATAAATAGTTGTATGAGAAAAGAATTAAACAAACAATGACACTTTAATTATGACACTTGCGTTTACTAAATTCATTGTCCGTATTCTTTATAAGTTATCGTGCAGAAAACTTTAGCAATAAGCCAACTGTCCTCTTAATTTCAACTTGGATATTTATTTAAAAGAAGCTTTCAAATATTAACTTATAGAGGAATTCAGAAATTTGAACAATTATTTGTCAAAAAAAAAAAAAGAAACCGAATGCCGAAGATACAGGAAATGTACCCATTTGAAACACATGATGACTTCATTTTGTTACCTTATCAAAAACTAGGAAAAAATATGCATCTGGGTATTGTAATTACTTTCCTTCTTTGCTTGAAACTTGAAAACTATGCACTTTGAAAAATTCTTTAAAAATCGGCTTCTCTGTGCGATTTTGTCACAGAAGTAATTTTTAGGAATAACTAGCTTTTTTCATTCATGCTGTTTGCGATAAGTAAGTCATGATCCTTACGATTGCTAAATTAACGTATGAATTGAGAATAGAATAAAATAAAAGAAAGGATCATGTAGATGTTTGGTTCACAAGTGTTTTCATTATATATATATATATATATATATATATATATATATATATATATATATATAGTTATTTTTCCCCAAATGTCCTATTTCTTTGTAATAAGCAATTCGATTTGTTGCAAATGGCGTCATTTAGATTGAACATGATGAAACACACTGAACTTTAGACATGTTGGAATGTGCTAGGTTCTAATCATTTATTTATTTGTTGTGCAGTAAAATGTTTCCTGCAACCTCGGATAATATTGTATATAAATACAATTTTTGATAGGCATAACAGTTACTATCCCTGAAGTCTTCAATCATTTTTTAATTTGGCATTCATGGAGAGCACGAAAAAGAAATTTTCTTTATTGATCGATTAATTCATGTAATTATTTCATTCATTACTTATACAATTGATTCATTGCGTGTTTATTTATATATTCACCTATGTATCTATTTACGAAGCATTTTCACAACAATTAAAACAATTAGTGAAGAAAAAAAAAACGTGAACGAAAGTGAAAATATGACAATTTTGACTCAATCTTGCTTCATTGTTGATAAGGGGAAATTCTTAAATTGAAATATATATTTTGTAGACGATTTCATGAAGTTAGTAAAATAATTCAAAAATTAAAATTATGACAAATAATCGAGGAAAAGAAAAATGAACTATGAATTACAGCCTCTTATTAAAAAACGAACTAATCAGAAATTACACGGGAAAAGACCCGATTCATAGCAACAATTAAACTTTAGGGTAACCAATTCACAAAATATTGCGACATCGGTACCGTAATATATATATATATATATATATATATATATATATATATATATATATATATATATATATATATATATATATATATATATATATATATTGCAAATCACACGGCAAATAACGGCCTTTCCAAAAGAACTAGTTGAAAAATATCGTTTTGGTCAGTAAAATAATAGTTATGAAAGGAAAACGGACAGTGCAAAAACTGGTGTGAGACCAGCCCAAGAGCTTTCGGAATAAAGGTAATTACTAAACGGAATCTACATGATGTTTGCTGCAGATATTTACATAAACGATACAATGAAATAATAAATCAAACGAGCAAGTTGAACGGACTACTTCAAGATCATCTTTCACAAGTCAACAAGAAGGTATTCTTTCTATTTTACCCAAAAGAAACAAGACAATAGAGTACCTACAATAGTGGAGGCCTTTTCTTTATTAGATACAAGACAAGGGAGTACCTACAATAGTGGAGGTCCTTTCCTTATTAAATACAAGACAAGGGAGTACCTATAATAGTGGAGACCCTTTCCTTATTAAATACAAGACAAAGGAGTATCTAAAATAGTGGAGGTCCTTTCCTTATTAGATACAAGACAAGGGAGTACCTGCAATAGTGGAGACCCTTTCCTTATTAAATACAAGACAAGGGAGTGCCTAAAATAGTGGAGACCCTTTCCTTATTAAATACAAGACAAGGGAGTACCTAAAAAAGTGGAGGTCCTTTCCTTATTAGATACAAGACAAGGGAGTACCTAAAATAGTGGAGACCCTTTCCTTATTAAATACAAGACAAGGGAGTACCTAAAATAGTGGAGGTCCTTTCCTTATTAGATACAAGACAAGGGAGTA
The DNA here is from genome assembly GCA_029931535.1 of Margaritifera margaritifera. Classification (NCBI taxonomy): domain Eukaryota; kingdom Metazoa; phylum Mollusca; class Bivalvia; order Unionida; family Margaritiferidae; genus Margaritifera; species Margaritifera margaritifera. The sequence goes on from JAQPZY010001172.1 coordinate 396,204, forward strand.
CCTAAAATAGTGGAGACCCTTTCCTTATTAAATACAAGACAAGGGAGTACCTAAAATAGTGGAGGCCCTTTCCTTATTAAATACAAGACAAGGGAGTACCTGCAATAGTGGAGGTCCTTTCCTTATTAGATACAAGACAAGAGAGTACCTAAAATAGTGGAGGCCCTTTAATTACTAAATACAAGACAAGGGAGTGCCTAAAATAGTGGAGGTCCTTTCCTTATTAGATACAAGACAAGGGAGTACCTAACATAGTGGAGACCCTTTCCTTATTAGATGCAAGACAAGGGAGTACCTAAAATAGTGGAGGCCCTTTCCTTATTAAATACAAGATATAATATATTATCAGCAGGTATTACACACAAAGTAAAATGTGTTTTAAAAAATTTAATTCATGAAAACAAATTATTTTCATTCTGGCACATCCATAGCAGAGAATACTCTGATATAATGCGATTTACTGAAAAAGAAATATCTTTGATCTTATCGTATTGACATATTTTGAGAAAACATTTGATTCTGTGTGATAGATATTTGTAAATAAACCTTTATTTTTTTACATTTTTGAACAGATTTACGCAAATGGGTCAATATATTCAATAAAGATGCACAATTATGTGTTATTCAGAATGGCGCCTCTTCACAGTTTTTGTAAGATAGGACGAGGTTGTCGACAAGGGAACTCTTTATCTCCCAATCTTTTTATGTGTTGAAATGATGGGACTGTTATTTAGAAGAAGAAAAAAAGAGAATTTTTGATGAGGTTTTCAATTACACACACACACTATATTTTTTAGAAAGAAGTTTTCTAGAGTATGCATGAATTTTGAATGTAATTAATATGCACCAAAATGAGATTATACGAGATGTATGTGAAAAAGTTCTGAATATTTTGTTCTATCTTTTTTGTTTCTTTCAAGCTGTCACTAAATGTAATGCCGATCGATTGACAAAATAACATTCTATAAAATGATTTACAGCTGTACTTGCAGAACGACAGACACCTGCGGATATATGCGTGTGACGTAACATAGGTAAATGACAGTGGCGTATAAATGTCGAAGAAGGAGAACAATTCTACTACTGTGAAAAGAACATACTGTAAAACTCGGGCGCATTTAGGGTACACTCTGAATGGTATCAAGGCGGACTTGGATAAAGTTTGCGGATGCATTGCTTTGTCATACCCTACAATTCTGAGACGGTTTCATCGTTTTAAAGATGGTCACGAATCCACTGAAGATGACCCACGTTCTGGAAGACCGTTGTCTGCGATTGGTGAGCGTGAAGTGGCTGTTGTAAATGAGGCAACTGATGAAGATTCTCGATATATAGTGGAAGATATTTTTATCATCACGAACATAAATTCGTCATCTGTCTTTAATATAATGAAAAATCATTTGAAGCTGAAAAGGTTTGTGCAAGATGGGTCCCGCATTTGTTGACGGCTGATCAAAGACATACTCGGGTTTAAATCAATAATAGTTAGTGGCCAAAGACGTTTGAGATTGTCACAGGTGATGAAACATGGATTTACTTTGTTGAACCCGACTCAACAAAAAATAATACAGCTTGGATCGAAGAAAACAAGCAGACACCACAAATCACTCGACGTAGCCGGACTGTCAAAAGAGTTTTATACGCATTATTTTTCGATGCAAAAGGCTCGGTCATCCAAGTACCAGTGCCTGACTCTGATAATGTCACTGGACATTTTTATGCCTATAAAATGTGTTACCGAACAACCCGTCCACGCACCCGTACCCGGGGCATCCATTAACTCAATGACAACGCACCGGCGCATATATCCTCCCATGTGACAGATATCTTGAAGGAGCACAAAATACTAACTCTCCCACATCCCTCCATTCAGCCCTGATTTAGCTAAAAGTAATTTGGGTGAATCCCGTGATCAAAGATTCCCTGAGGGGCAGATGATTTGAGAACGTTATGCGGTTAGAAGTGCAGTTTGTCAGTGCATGAACAACATACCAAAATGTGAATACAAAATGACATTTTATAATTGGATAATCAGACTGAGAAAGTGTGTATAGGTGCATAGAAAGTGTTTGAGAGGATGCACTGACGTACTGTTCACTAATATAGAACTTTGTTGTACAACGTACTAATAATCAGAACTTTTTAAATACCCCCTCTTAATTCAGAGAATATTGTACAATTCTTATTGATTGATAGAAAACGATTTTTTTTTAATACATATTTTTTTAATTTTTTATTTTGCAAGTCTTGGCAAGATAGAAGAATGCGATTTATATATGATTCATTAAACAATTCCGGTAGATCTGTAAATAGTGTTGCATTTAAATATGGTTTGGGGTATCATAATATTACGCTTTATGGCATTATAAATATTATATTTTCTTCATGGAATTGCATTGGAAATAGACAGCTGAATGTTGTAATTCCTTCTCATCCAAAATGTATATAAATCATAACTACCAACTGTAAAAGAGTTAGAACTATATAGAATATATCAGTTAAATCATTTGGAAACAAAAAATCTTAAAAAGAAAGCGGTGGTCTGAGCTTGACGTTCCTGCTAGTGGAGGAAGTTAGAACTGAGAATCTGAGCTTGACGTTCCGACTAGTGAAAGATGTTAGAGGTGGGAGTCTGAGCTCGACATTCCGAGTAGTGAAGGATGTTGGAAAAATACAAGTACCTATTTACATAACTTTACCAGGTACGTTATACTAAGATGGTTTTAATTCCGTATAATACATAAAATAATTAGCACTAATACGTATTTATTCAACTCAGGAATCAGTGACTAACAACTTTGTACTTTTTGTCTGGAACGACCAGAGACTATAATTCACATCTATTAGGATTGTGAAGTTGTTCAGACATTCTGGAGTAACGTCACTAATTGGATTGCTAGCAAAACCTTCCATAGAATAGAACTGAATGCAACTAATATTATTTGTGGAACCTTTCAGATACTTAAAATATACCCAAGATAATAAGATTTCTGTTAAAATATCACTTATAGCATCGAAATCTTGAACAAGTCCAACTGTGAATGCAATTGCTAAATATGGAAATTGAAAGCAATTACAGATTGGAAGAATATATCTATAATAAACAAGCTGTACATGATAGTTTCCAAGATGTAAAGAGAATATATATATATATATATATATATATATATATATATATATATATATATATATATATATATATATATATATATATATATATATATATATATAGAGAGAGAGAGAGAGAGAGAGAGAGAGAGAGAGAGATTTTTTTCACCGGAGTTTGAACCAATAAAGTGCGATATCTACAATTTTAAAGCAGTACTACAATTTTATCTAAAATCTTGTAAACCTCAACGCTTTCTTTTATATATTATTGCTTGACTTGTTTCTGTTTTGTAATTGCATTCGACAAACTCTCAGTGCGTGTCGAAAACATTAAGGTTAATTACAAATGTTTTGCAGTGATATTGCTGATGATCATGTAGCTAAATGCAAATAAAAGTCCTTCCTTTTAGGGTCCTTCTTTTTAGCGGTCGTTGCTTTAACCTCTAAATGAGATTATTGAATCATTCATGGCAAACTTCCTTTCAGGTGCATTGCATTTCATTTGCCTTTGCTTTGTATTTTTGAAAAGCCATCGATATTCTTCCAGCAATTACGATATTAGCTTTTTCCATTAATAAAATAAAGCAGTTTTAATTAATGTGTCTAAACAATATTTAATCAGAGATAATGCATATCTTTTGTGTTTTAGCATAAAAATGGAAATCAAATTATTAAATTACCCTTGACTAGTTGGGCTAAATCTCCATTAGATCGAAGACCACATTTACGAAATTAAATCTATCTGTCCATCTATCTTTGTATATTAAAAAATACATATTAGTAAATACCGTTTCAATCGGACTACCGCGTGTCTTAAAAAAATTAAAATTATAAAATTATCAAAATTAGTGTCACATGTATCATTATTTAAAATTATTACAAGTGAAATAGCTCAATAAGCTTTCATCCAACATTTCCATTTGAATCACAGTATAAATCTGGAAATAACATGATGCATTAGTTCCTTGGAGTAATTTGACAATTCTAGAATGCACCTTCTATGATTCTGATTTTTAAAATAAAAATTATACAATTCAAAGCTAAAATATCTCATTTTCGTTAACCGAGACAATGAATTATTATTGCAAAACTAGCAACTACTCCACTGTGTATATATATTAAGTTTTCATTACAACAGTCATTGGATAACAGCACAAACACTGCCCGAAAAAATTATTTTTGCAGAGTAAGAAAATAATAGGGCTCTTTAAAATTTAAAATATAGGCAACATTAATCAGGTAAATTAGGACGTGATTCTTAGAAGAAAGAAAATATATGATAATGTCAGAAAAGAGAAACACACAAATATAATGCTATCTTATGTGATGAACATACGTGTTCCTTAAAACTTGCAATCTGAGAAAGGGTGTATCTTGATACAGTATCGCTAACACCGATAAAACAAAACTTAAATCTTCAAAAGGGGAACAAAATTGTTTACCTCTTTCTGTGTAATAATCCTGGGCAATATTAGTATTAAATATGATTCCTAAGTGTGCAACGTGTAATCGCGTGGATGTTGCCTTGGGTTTTCGCTGAGAGTTATGGCACACGGCTTCAAAATGAACGTCTTGTTAGTAGAAGAGGGTTTTCTTCCTTTGTAAGAAACTTTGTATCTACTACAAGAGGCACGAACAGACTGAGGTTGGTCTTATCTAACTACGTGTAATGTTTGAAGAGACTGTCAGATGTCTCGACTGTCAGATGCACGCGCTAAGGGCGAATGGGGCAGGGGTTTGATCGCTCGTTAAAAACAAAGCCATTGTATCGGCCAGTGATGGAGATTCCACCTGCAACATTCAAGACCGAATACAAGTAAGCTGGTGGATTCCATCATAGACTAACGACAGTGATGATTAAATAATGTAAAGTCAAAGCTGTCTAAGAGTTTAAGTTTGTCCCACCCAACACTCCTTGTCTTATATTGGAAATTAAAATAATATGTTATTCACGTCCCACTTTGAAACAAAAGAAAACTTTCAAGTATATATGGATAAGATGGATAATATTTATTATTGACTTCAAGGAATCTTAGATAATAATCGCCAGGGGAAATCATCCTTTCTATTCAGCAATACAATTCCAATATGGCCTCTCATTAATTTAATGGGTAATGATATATTAAAAAACATACGTGAGCAGCAAACTTACCCCTTTCTCTGGCAATCCGTACAGTAGGAGAATGCACATCTCAGAATGATTTCCAATGTGCAGAGACTTACAACCTGGAAGACTTCAAACGATTTACCTGACTTGGCGACCGGCTCAAGCTTTTCCTGAACACAATAAAAGAAACCCCATGGACAATACAGCATTATCTATTATGCACGATCTGGGTCGTACTCTACTTTGGAATTCACTCCTTTAGTGTTATATAGGCTGCTTCGCCTTCTATCAAGGAATTACCTCCCCACAGTAGATATTTTGCTAAACAAATGTTAGGTGAAAACACATGAAATCTTATTCATGTTTAACAGATAATACTTATGACAGAAAAATTTAAAACTTTTTGTTTTATTTTATATAAATACACAAGTTTATATCAATCGACTTACAACTATTTGTTTCAAATCATTTTAAACTATTAACAAAAAATATCTTTCAAAAGAATTTTGGTGACGAAGATATCAGTAGATGTGTTGTAATTAGGTCATAAGTAGTCATGCACATAGCTTGTCAACTGTGCCATCTATACGATGTGTGTGTGTTGTTGTTGTTGTTGTTTGATCTCAAGGAAAGACGAATACATGTTCTGTAAATACATTTCTATCAGGTCTGATTACAAGTTTCTAAACCGTGTAGAGACATCTTAATTAGGTCCTTACATAGCTGTCATGGATGTCACACCAGAAACATTTGTAGTATTACTCTAGAGCTACCAAATCCTTTAATGTAAAGTGTGTGTCAAAATCTAAAGACACACAGTCTCGCCACGTTTTTTGTTCGGTAACACTATGACACACTCTTGCCACGTGTTTAGTTCGGTAACACTATGACATAATCTTGCCACGTGTTTAGTTCGGTAACACATGGACACAATTTTGCCACGTTTTTAGTTCGATAGCACATTGACACAATTTTGCCACGTTTTTAGTTTGGTAACACAGTGATAGATCCTTGTCACGTGTTTAGTTCGGTAACACACTGACACAATCTTGCCACGTGTTTTGTTCGGTAACAATGGTTTATTTGTCGGTTAAGAAATTAATGGATGTCAAAATTGAGTCAGCAGCTCCATGATGTGACATGTCAAATATATGCACGCAGTTAAGATATTTATGGCGAGCACGTCAATAACATACCGGAGTTTTAAAAAATGTCTTCTACATAATAAAAACCAGTTCCCTTTTTTCCGAAAGGAAAATTAAATTTAAATTAAGCAAATTCCGTTCTGGCAGTAAGAATATTGCAGAATATCATTCAAGTAAAACTGAAGCCTAAGAACACAATGTTAAAAATCATTTAAAAAATAATTGCGTATCGCTAGCCTCGCAAAGTCTTATCAACTAGTAGTGCAGTCCAAATTCAGCAGGAGGACAAATTCTGCCCACAAACGAGATACAAGAAGGAGTGCAAATGAAGAACAATAGAGGACAGATGAAGACAGCTAAACGGTTTGATTTAGAGCAAAGTAATACGGATTAGACTCATAACTCAAACATGTTTAAACAACAGCATTCTAAAGTTTGTTTAATTTTTATATTGTAAGAGACGGTCATCTTTGTTTTTTTAGACAACTGCAATCCCACCCTCAGTGTGTTGATATTACGTGCCGACCGCTCTGAGCTATGATAGTTATATACTGCTTGCGAGGAGATTGGCCTGATTTACGTAAAAGCCTATATACAGCCAGATGTCTACAAAAAAGCATCCACTTACATGATAATGCTCCCACCCCATCTCTCTCTCTCTCTTTCTCTCGTCGTTAGCGCGATTTTATCAAGCATTGACACTGACACCGAATTTCTATTATGGTAATATTTGAAAACACCATACACATTTTGTATGTATTAGGTTTGGTACATGCATTTCTATTTTAAGAAAACAATGTGTAGTCGTATATCGGAACATCAGGAGCTATCAGGTAATGAAGCAATAAAAATACATTATACTGTCTCATTTTGAAAATCATGCAGTAAGTCAATATTCACCGTACAGAAAAAAAGGCATTAAATTGTAGAGATCCGCGGTCATAATTCCGTGTTATAAATTACAAAAATTACAATTTTGTTAGCATATTAGTAAATTATCTTCTAAATATATGTTAACAGATAAGAAAACGTTCATTATTAATCTTACACTAATTTCACGTATACCAGTGATTATATAACGAACAGTTACTCTCGAAGATCACTTTAGATGTAATCGCAGTGTTAAGAAGAAAGTATTAAAGTACATTGAACTACCCGAAGATGATGACAATGCTACTTTGTTCTAAAACAAATTCTACATTTTATAAGAATAAATAACATATACTGCATATTACGAAATCTGAATTATTCCAGACGGATTCCCGATGAAAAAAGATGATAACAGAACCTTGATGTTAAAGAATGATGAATTACTAGAAATTAATAGTTTTATATAAGGAAATGATTTATATTATTTCAGTGATACAGAAAAATTACTTTTCAAATTGTTTTCTTCCTCACATTGAAAAGTTTCTGATTTATGCTAAGATTGGATATTGTTTCAGTAGTAAATGATCCATGTCTAATGTAGAAAAGTAAAGCAATCCAAATTGCGTGGCATTTCTTTCTACGTATATTTAGGACACTAGTGCAAACTTTGTAAACTCGGTTTTCGTTCCTGTCCAGTCAAACTCACACTAAAAAAGCATATATTATCTTCGCATGTGTAGTGGTCGTCTAGTAGTAACGGCCTAAATAAATACATGCAGATTCTTCAGTTGTTTTAAACATATGCATAGGTCACTTGTTATGGTCGATCGCAGACTTTGAAAATCCTGTTTTCTCTGAGAGGTGCGGCGAGGGTTTCATAGATTTCTCAGTTTCGCATTTAAAAAGGCAGCCGCTGTTACGCTTGATCCGAAACGATAGTAATACAAAGTATCCTTAGATAAATACATAGCATCCATGTTGCACTTTTCGACCAAAATGATTGCAACATTCGACCAAATAAATGCAACATAAGCTAGAACGACGAAACCATATTCATTATCTAGTATCACTTCCTAGTACTTAATGACATCTGAATGGATTAAACATAGGTCTTGTTGAGTTCAGTCTGGAACAGTCAGACAAGATCAAAATCTTGTTGACGATGTTACTTCGTCTGACTTGTTTCAATTTAGTTTAATTAAGAGCCTCGCAGAACACAGCAGAGTAGGCTTGATCTATACTGCATGTCTGAGGCAAAGATAAATAAGCTTTTTTCATAGAGTTGATTAATTCCTCAAAATTATTTACAACATGAAATATAACATTGCAGACATATCCAGGGTAAAAAAAAACCAGATTGTAATCAACAATTACATAGCTCACCTCAAAAAAAGTTTTTTGGTAGTCTCCAGTAGCTATTGTAAACATTAATTATCAAGCTGAAAATAGGTTCAGACAAAATATATCTTGACAGCGAAAAGTTGGCCTCATTTCTTCTTCTTCTTCTTCTTATTTTTTATTATTATTATTGCAATCTGTTCTCTTTACATCTTAACTATTAATCTCTTAAAATTGTAACTTTTAATTGGGACTGTATAATCAGTGTTCAACTAACATACCATTAAACCAACCAACCAACCAGTATACCAACTTACTGTGTCAGGGTATAAATGACATAAAACAATGCAACGAACATTCTTTTCTATAAGTAGTGGTACTATAAAAAGCTGATAAAAACCAGATATTAAAAATAATAATAACTTTATTCAGAAAAAATGTAGGCCATATGCCCATACATTCAATGCAAAACAAAAATGTAAGCCATATGCCCATACATTCAATGCAAAACAAAAATGTAGGCCATATGCCCATACATTCAATGCAAAACAAAAATGTAGGCCATATGCCCATACATTCAATGCAAAACAACTGTATTTATAATTACACAGAGAACAAGAAATGGCCATATGCCCATACATTCAATGCAAAACAACTGTATTTATAATTACACAGAAAAAATGTAGGCCATATGCCCATACATTTAATGCAAAACAACTGTATTTATAATTACACAGAAAAAATGAAGGCCATATACCCATACATTCAATGCAAAACAACTGTATTTAAATTACACAGAGAAACACTCTGGGATTGTTAATTGTAAGAGTTATAACGGCAGTAAGTAGTGATCCGTGATTAAAGTAAATTATATATGCATTATATATACTCATATATATGTAAACACCCATAAACACACACGCACGTACACATACATAAACACACACACACACACACATATATATATATATATATATATATATATAGAGAGAGAGAGAGAGAGAGAGAGAGAGAGAGAGAGAGAGAGAGAGAGAGAGAGAGAGAGGCACTATATGCCGTTTCCTGCCTTTGTAAGCATATATTAGGATTATATTTGGATTATATTATTTGATTTTGGTTTCAATAACGAACAATATGTAAATATATATTTTGTTTACGTTTTTATGTTTGTAATTGTTATTCGTTTGTGTCGTCCGTCATGAAAAAAGGATCCGCAGATCTCGAAAGTACTGGCCAGTTTCTCATACTTGCTGCAACGTGCTTTGTCATAATAATTTTTTTCCATGACAAAAATGATCTCTCAAAGATCCTGTGCATTTGGAAAGATATATACATACATATATATATATATATATATATATATATATATATATATATATATATATATATATATATATATATAATAACATGTCTAAATTGTCTCTTATTTGAAAGTTATGAAAACAAACCTGCAGCCATAATTCGATAAACTGATGTGTCTTTGTTACGTAAATGTTTTTGAAATTCATATACAATGGAAATATTTAGTTTTATCCTAAAATCTTTATAAGATGAACATTTTACAATGAAATGAAATTTATCCTCTATTTAATAAGAGATTAATATTGCTTTTGTATTATTTTTGTCAAATCACTGTTATTAAACTCTCTTTCACCAGATTTTACTGGATCAAAGTCACAGTCTTTGAGTAACCTTGGAGTGTCAGTCAGTAGTATAAGCATAAACCATGCATCAATAATTACCTTGATTAGCCACTATTGACGAGGAGTCATATAAACAGCATGTCGCGTCCAGTCCACTCATATTTTTCATATATTCATTCACATGTACAATACAGAGTCCACCTGCTGAGTGTAACCAATCACAATATATGATGCAGAGTCATTAACATAGAAAGTATGCCATTGGATAAAGATACGTATTCCTATTTCCAACCGCACTGGTAAGAAAAACATTCTGAGTAAGCTAAGCTGTACATAGAACAGACGAATTTATGTGGTCATAAACTGAATTACTTAACCCATGTTAGTAAAGCATAAAATGTCGATCACAGTGACCTTCTTTGGTAGTACTAACGGATATATATATATATATATATATATATATATATATATATATATATATATATATATATATATATATATATATAATTATCAAGTTTTATGATTGGAACATAAACAGTACCTAATAAATGAACTTTAAGCACAAAATTTCAAGAACAGTTACTGAAGCATGAAATATACGTTGCAAAGACCGCTTTTTGCAATATAGGTGTAGAACTTGTAAAGATGCAAACACTGGCAAGGATTCATGATCCATTATATGATTGTATTCATATGGCATACCAAAACTCATGTTGTGATGAGCTAAGCGCAAAAAACCTAACTAAAGCCAGTAAAAGATTAAATATAGACAATGATTAGCTGTTTTGTTATAAGAGCCTGGTGGTAACAGAAATTTCACGATACTAGCATGAACAGTGCCTGAGAAATGAACATCAAACACAAATGATTAAAAAAGTCAGTGAAGTGTTAAATATGGGCCATAATAACCTGCCACTCGTATTAAGGAGTAGTACTCATCAAGATGCATTCCCTTACCACGTGTCATGATTCTAGATAGATAGTATGTAAATATCATGGAAACAAAATATGTGATAATGAGTTCAATGCAGAAACTTATAGTTTTAAATGTAGGTCACAGTTGTATGGGTGCGGTACAAAGAGACATGTACAATCGTCTAGTTAATGATTAAAGCATGAACAGTAAAAGCAAACAATTTAACCAATTTCAGTAAAGCGTGAAATATGGGTCACAGTGACCTACTTTTAAGATGTGGGTGTAGCAATCATCAAGATGCGTTCTCTCATGATTCCAGGTATAACAGTATTATACAGGAGGTAAAATAAACCTATGTGATTATGAGAAATGCAATAAAGCTTCATATAAGCAAATAACATGAAAAGTAGGTCACAGCGACCTTTTTTTGCTGTGAAGGTGTGATACTAATAGATATATAAAGAATAATCTAGTTTGGTAATTCTGGCATGAATAGTGCTTGAGACCCAAGTCAGTGAAACTTAAAATATGGGTTACAGTGAACTTCTTTTGTGATGAGTATTCATCAAGATGCATCCCTCACCAAGTTTGCTTTATTCTGAGTATAACAGTATGTATACAGGGTGCAAAAACTATTTGGGTCTGACTTAAATGTAAAGCTTAACCTAAGCCATGCTAAATGTAGCTCAGAGTGACTTTATTTTGTTGTACGGGTGTGGTACTAACAGAGATGCATACAATCATCTAACATGAGCAGAGCTTGAAAAATAAACTTAAAACACAAATTGTAACCGAAGTCAGTCAAGCGTGAAATATGGGTCAGAGTGGCCTACTTTTGTGACTCATCAAAATGCATCTCCTCACCAAATTTCATTAACCTACGTATAATAGTGTATACACGGTGTGCCAAAAACACTATTTGATCATGAGCTAAATGCAACAATGTAACATAAGCCAGTAAAATGTGAATTGTAGGTCACAGTGGCTTTCTTTTGTTCTTAGAGTGTGATGCTAATAGAGAGATGCACACAATCATCTAGTTTCATGATTCTAGCATGAACATAGCTTGAGAAAACTTAAAACACACAAATTAGCCAAAGTCAGTGAAGCATAAAATATAAGTCAAAGTGACCCCCTTTTGTAACGAGGGTGTAGTAATTGTTAAGATGCATCCCCTCGCCAAGACTCAAGGTATAAGAGTATTTATACAGTGTGGAAAAAACTTGAGATAAATGAAAACACTTAACGAAGAATGCACAAGTAATGTGTTCATGTATATACAAAGCTACAGCCACTCAAGGGGGTGGGGGTGGGGGTGCGACAAAAATAAATCCAAACTGTTGCCTATGATATAAGAGGAAATAATGGTTGATGTGGGGGGTAGGGGCTGCGACACCAGGGTAATAAAATAGCTCTCCTCTACTTTGAAGTGGTGACCTACAAATATAATTAACGATATACTGCTATTTTCAGTTGGCAAAAGCTTTACAGTACATCTAGTGCCTTTACTATAATTGTGATCTTTTCCGAACACCATTAGGGAAACCTCCTAGGCAACAGTCATTATGCAATTTGCTTACAACTCGGTTCTAGCCACGTACACATGCCAGCACTTGTATGCCAGCCAATGATGCGGTGGCGGAGAGTCACACGTACACAGATGGGAACAGTTGTTAATATGTATTCGTTCCATATACAGGTTGTTTCTCATACTATGACTATATTCAAAGAGTCAACAATCATGGGGCGCAATCGCAACTCCCTTTCGATTTTAATCCCTTGACACAAATATTCTCGCCCAGTTCAAAAAGTGTTTTCTCAGCTGTTCTGATTGGTCTCCATAGTAGAGCATCACCTTAAATTAAGTCTAAAAAAATGTACAACTTATTCGAAAGAAAAGCTATTTCAGCTAGATAATGTATGGTAACATAACATAGGTACTGTGGGGAGCAATCCGTGGACGCAAAGGTAACTGACATATTACAGAAATATTCTTCTCCTGTGGAAAAATCATTTCTACAGTCAAGTGCATCAATCAAATATTCGTGGTGGAAATTTCATCCAGATATTCTTATTCAACAAGAAGAAAAAAAAAAGTACAAACCTTTTAACAAATCGTCAAAGAATCACGAGTATGTACATTTTAAAGGTATCAGATTTTCTGAATTACCATTCCGTATGGATAAATAAAACAAATATGTGATAAAATGTGTCCGTATGTTTTTACACTCTTTTCCAAAATAGTGTGTAGTTTTCCATTGTCCTTCGTGTGAATGGAAACAAATATATATAAAAAGAAAGGACTTTTGTTTTGTCTATGTACACCTCCATTAATGTATACTATTTGATTGTGCTAGTTCCAACACTTACCAAGTTGTCTTTTGCAAATTACGCTGGTACTCAAGCTTTTCTTGACTTTACCTACCAGCAAGATATTTGCAGCATCATTGTACACGTCTATGTATGGTTTCAGGATATCAAAGTGGAAGGCTGGAGTCAAAAGACGTCGAGACTGCGCCCACCTCTCTCCCTCTGCAATCAGCAGGCCACGTCCAAGCCAGGGGAGTCCAAACCGGTACACACCGGAAAAACCGGTCGGCTTAGGTTCTTTAAAAGATATTTTATTGAAATCTTCATATACTCATGATTAGTTGGAATCTGAGGAAGATACATTGCTTTTTAGTATTTGTATGTAGTAATTTTTGTTAAATGTGCGCAAAAATGACATGCATACAAACTTTATCGAGGAGGGGAAAGCTTAAAGGTCTAAAATTTCTACCTTATATAGAAGGAATGAACAACCCATGCTAATTAGGTAACTATCGCCTAGCTCTCATGTATCAGCGCTCTAACCACAACGGCCATGCGCTCATCACCAAAAAAGGATGGAACAAGGACGAAGGTTAGAACTCGCTCGCTAGGCAAACGGAATTTAATACACAGCTATTTGCACCAACCCACTAGATTTGAATTTATAAATGCACGCTATATACAAGAAATAATATTATAAATTGACACTGATACCTATATACCACACAAGGAGAAAAGAGCTTATCCCTGGATCCCACATACTGTGCTTGGATATATAATCAAACTTGTTAAAGAGTTATAATTCGTTCCAAGCATGAATCGAATCCATGCCGCGAGTAACGGCAATTATCGCCTAGTTCTCATGCTCTATAAATGTAACCAACAAGGCCATGCCCTCGTCACCCAAAAAGAATTAAACAATGTCGAACGTAGGGGCTCGAGGTACACAAAAACCCACTCACTATGCAAACGGAATTGACACTCATTTATATGCAGAAATCAAATGGATTTCTATTTTTGTAAAAATGTAAAGTATTAACAGGAAATTATAGATCATAAATTGACAACTATTTACCAAGCAGAGGAAAATGTTTAACACGGGATCACACATAAACACATGCATATATAAATGCGAAATTACCGATAATCCGCTAATCAAGTTTCCGCGGTTAGTTATTTTGCCGACGGATCACTAATACCCAGCTGTCACTAATCCATTGAACCAGTGAAAATTACCGTCGGTCGCTATCACAACAGTTAAGAAGTGGTCGATTACCAGTTTTCTTTAATGGTGGATTGATCTGTTTATTGTGTTAACTGGTATACCAACATCCTGCACTTGACGAGTCACAATAAATGCTCGCGGCACAAATGGACAGGTGTGAAACCACTCATCCACTCATCAAGTAAATAAGTGTGCTCATTGTCAAAACAGACTTGGGCACGTGGAACTCGCCTGGTGGTCGCCAAGCACTGATTTCATTCCTAATGATAACAAAAGGTGTAGGGTTTCAGACTAGTATTGACTAATCGGAAAAGGTCGCGTTTGCCGCCTCAACAAATAATCCAGAATTATACCGTACAATGTGTAATTATATTTATATACATTGTGCGGTGACAATTGTAAACACGTGGAAGTACTTGCAAGGTGTGCCGCCGCCACCGAAATGGCAAAAATTAGACTACGACAAGAGAGAGCGCGATCGCAACTCTGATCAAGAGAAGAGACTAAGAAAGTATCAGAAATGCTGGGAAAATGAACACAAGTAGCTGAAGTATGACCCAGGAGAGGCTGTGATGTTGTGCGCTTTCTGCACTGAGTATTTGATGAAATATGAAAGTATGCTGTGTACTTCATTCGTTGATAGGTGTTAAAACTTTCATAAATCGTCCCTGGAATCACACAATGCAAGCTACCTACACATAATGGAAGAGGGATGCGTGAAATTCACACAGAAAGTTGGTTCGTCAGAAACAGAGCAAATATAGACCTAGATCCAATGATGAATCAGATACAGAAAATAAATATGAACCTTCAACTTTTCGTGACTCTTGTTGGTAAAATACAGTTCCTATTGTTGATGTTAAGGAATGTTGAATGTGAAACTGAACTAGGTGCTGTTAGATTTTAGCAGGATCAGTAAAATTTAGGCAGGATCAGTAAATTATTTATGTTGATGATCCTTTGGCTTAGTGAAAAAAATCCTAATTTCGAGTCCTGTATATGTTTTGTTAGCGTGTGTTCATACGTTTCGACCTAAACCAAGGTCTTCCTCAGGGGACAATACAGAACACACACACACTGAAAGAGCTATATTCCTGGAACAGGAAGAATTTACAATTTACATTTTGGCAAAAAGATAAATTATCCAGAGTAATGAAAAGATCTAAACTAAGGAAAAGAACAAAATAACAAGAAATAGCAAAATGTCTAGATAAGGCTCTGTTGATTATGAATAAGGCAAACAAGTTTTGATGCAAGCTGTTATGATGCAAAATATCAGCGCTATAGCGCTATACAGCTTGGCGTGGCCTCGTTATCTACGTCATTCCTAAAAGATATTGTGTTTCATAGGCGCCATCTATAGCGGAGCATTATTTTTGCATCTAGATAGGTTTTGCTTATGTTTTGGATTGGTGTTGTATGGTACATCAGCACATTGAAGGATATATTGTGCTGAGGCAAGTTGAGTAAAATGACTTACCCAAGGACACACCACAGTAGCTATCTAGGCTAATCTCACAGTAGGAATCCAACCAGGACTTCTGGTCACGAATCCAATGTTGCCTACACTTCTGAAGCACACATGTCCACTAGATACGTAAAGCCATATTCTTATTGTCAGTGAACCCACTAAGTTGTAATCATATACAAGATGAAAGCAGTATTGTTAGTGAGAATGATAATATTTTTCTTTAAAGAAAGAAATAGAAATGAGATTCACTGTATATCAGCAGGAACACTTTACTGAAGGGTCTACGTGATTTGAATTGATAAAATATCAGGAATAAATAACGATGGCAGAAGACGAAAATTGGCAGTCTGGGTTTTAGCACTGGAATGTTAGACTCGTCCAGTCACTGTGTAGGATGTACAGTATAAATAAGATGTTGTTTAACCATTCGGGTGGCAATAGTCATGTAATTTTAAAATGTACGAAGGGTCCAGCAACTTCAGCTTCAGTACTTGGTAAAAATCCTCTGCCGGTTAACGTTGACCCTGCACTGGTACCTAATGAACTTTTAGGAATGGTTATGTCTTGTGGATCTTAGTGATACTCGGATCAGGTGGTACATGCATAGTACTGGCACTAACTTATTGACAACATTAAGTAATAGAGTCACGTTTAAGTATCTGCACCGTTTTTGCAACGATTGCGATTGATGGAAACGTAATCAAAGGTGTGCATATTGTATGAATTATATAATACAAAGCGAGCTGCATTCATATGAATCTATTCGACCTGCTTAATCTGGACCTTGTATTAAGTGTTCCAGATGGTTGATGGGTTTTTCAGCTTCGGTTTTACTAAGCTCAAGTACACCCTATCTTCACTTTGGATGGACAATACCTTAAATTACATTTAAGGAATCCCAGCACACGTTAAGCCTTGTTTGTGACTTTATTGACATGCAAGTGTTTCTTCGAGTTGTCCCAAAGTTCTACAACAGGGTATGGATGGTTGTGCACAACATCAGGAACTTGGTCCTCCATGGTGTAGCCATTCTGATGCTTGGATGTTGTGGAGATCTGCGTGACGACAAATTTCGTGATGTTAAACTCCATCTGTCACTTAACCAATGCGTCAAGATCCTTTTGTAGGAGCAGGTGATTATTATAGTTCTTGACTGACTAGTACACTAGACAATCATCAGCCAATAGGCGGACAGTTGCATTTAAGTTGTCAGCGATTTTATTTATGTAGATGAAGAACAGAGCTGGACCTTAGTCTGTCTCCTGTTGTATACCAAATGTTACAGAAGCGGTTGTTGATGTTTCACAATCCAGTACAACCTGTTGCCTTCGACCTTGCAGGAATTAATCAAGCCACCATTTAGTTTTTTCTGTGACTCCATAACAAGATAACTTGTCTGACAATCGCTAGTGTGGAACTTTGTCAAATGCATTTGGAAAAATCTAGTAACGTCATATAGATTTGAGTGCCTCTGTTCAAGTTTCTGGTATTGCCATCAATGTTCATGAGAAGCTGTGTTTCACAAGACCTTTTGACTCTAAATCCATTCTGAATTGTATGCAGAATGTTCTTTGCTTTCAAGGTGGTCCACTGTATTGAACACTATGATGTGCTGCAGCATTTTCAATGTAACATCTGTTAGTGATACCAGGCGATAATTTGCTGGTTTGGATCGATCGCCTTTCTTGAAGATAGGTACTATGCTAGCATTTTTCCAGTGGAATGGCAAGTCTGGTGTCAGAAGACTGCTGGTAGATGGATGCAAGGACTCGTGCTATTACTTCCTCCGTATCTTTCGGAACTAATATTACTATCTTATCTGAACCACTTGCCTTCTTGTGATTTAATCTTCAAATGCACATGAATCTGTGGCATATGATCAAACGCGAAGTCACTTTTACTTGGAATGTTATGAGTATTCTCCATAGTACAAACAGATGTGAATCGTTCATGCAACAGATCTGATTTGTCCTGTGCTGCTTCTGCCAATCTGCCATTTAAATTTCAAGTTCAAAATTCATTGTATCTTGTTTCTTAGATTTTATATATTGTCAAAATGTCTTCAACTTACGATCTAATTCTGGGTCAAGTAGATTCATTTAAAATGCATGTCGTTTGTTCCATACTTTGTGGCGAAGGTCTTGAAATTTGTTTCCGTCTTCCTTGCAGCGGTTCTTCTTACATCTTTTGTAAAGTCTGTTCTTCTTGATTAGCTTTTTTCTATCTGCAGTCAGCTATGGTATATCATGCTCCTCTTGAGTTTCTTATTTGGGATATGTTTTTCCAACTTTTGAATGATGCCACCTTTATAATACATTAATGGTCCTGGAAATGGAACGTTAATATTATAATATTATATATATTTTCAAAATGTCTTCAACCACGTTTGCTCGAAAGGGTCCACTCCAAAACTTGTACATCCTAGGAAAACTCTTGGTTAAACCGTAGGCAAACAGCAATCGTTTCTCGCTGTCCTCAGGTAGCTGGAAGTAGGACACATTGCAACAGATTGGTAAAACTACCCACCGGATATGTTCAAAAACTATTAAATGTTGTAAACTGTAAAATCTACATGCAAAAATTTGTAATTTGGCGCTACATGCGATTGAGAAAATAAATCCTTTCTGAACCCTAATTTTCTTTCACCTACCGGATGTTTTTAGAACGAGCCTGTCGGTGTCAGGGTAGTTTACGGTCATTTGGCGCTACATGTGAGTAAGAAAAGAAATTCTTTCTGAACCATAATTTTCTTTTACCTACCGGATGTTTTGAGAACGAGCCTGACGGTGTCAGGGTGGTATACAACCACATCAGCTCGAAAAGGTCCGACCCAAAGCTTGAACATCTTTGGAAAACTCTTGCTAAAACCGTAGAATAACGTCAATAATTCCTCACTGCCCTCTGGAAGCTGTAAAGAGGACACGTTTCTAGAGATTTGTTTGAAAATGTCTACAATACATATCTTTTATTTTAACAAACTGACTGAATGACCTTAAATAGTGGTTATTTTCATTTCTGTTCATCCTAAACCATTTCCAAAATTATTCTGGAAACAGACCTAGTTTTTCGCAATTGTAATAAGAATATTAAAGACAGTTATATTTGTGTTTACTACTACTGTCTAATATTATTAAGTTCAGCTTGCTTTTTCATAGTGGCAAAGTTGTTGTTAAATTTAATTTTGGATGAAATTTCCATCTACGACACTCGAATTTGTTGTTTGTTTTTTGTTGTTGTTGTCTTTATTTCATTAAGTAAAGCTATAAAACGCGGGTGTGTTTGCATACACAAGATCTTACACGACTGCTCATTTCAAATGAAGTTATTCTAAGAATGTCATAAATTTCATTTAAAATGAGCACAAATATCAGACTCCATTTATCACATGACTGATTGTATTCAATAAAATAGCAAAAAAGAAATGAAATTTCTTTGAAGCACATTCGGTTGTCCTCAGAGATTTTGCCTTGCAACACACAGCACCCCCACCCCGATTTATAATGCGGTGTACTGTATTTTGCTTTCAGGAATACGTAAAACAACAACACCTTTTTCTAAAGGTCATCGTGTATTTTATTCATTCATTGGTTTTCTGCCCTAAGGCAGGTTCGAGGCATCCATCTTCTCCACTCTTCCCTTAGCATCGCTCTACGTTTCATGTTCGCATATGAGTTATTCTCCTTGAGATCGTCCAGTAGAATGATTCTAGGCTTTCCTCTTGGTCGCTTTCCTTCCATTCTACCTTCTATGACTTCTCTTAACAGGCTTTCACCTCTTGGAATGTGTCCGATCCACTTCTTCTTCCTCTCGAGTATAACATTAAATAGAGTTTTACTTTCATCGACCACTGTTAGGACCTCTTCATTTGACTTTTTCGGTCACTCCACCTAACTTTCTCTATGCGCCTCCATATCCACATCTCAAATGCTTCTATACCTTTTTTTTTTCCTTTCTCAGCGTCCATGTTTCTGAGTCATAGAGCGCTACACTCCATACAATGGTTTTGACAAACATTTTCTTCAGGGCTTTGCTCATTTGTAGTGTTAGAAATATTTTCCATTTGTTGAATGCATCTTTGGCAATTAAAATTCTTCTTTTTACTTCATCTTGGCACCTTCCATCATCTGAGATCAATGATCCTAAATATCTAAACTTTCTCACTTGTTCTACTCTTTCTCCATCGATTGTAAAATTCAGATCTTTACCTCCTTCTCTGCAAACTCTCATGACCTTGACCTTCTTCACATTGATCTTTATGTCGTATATCTTTCCACATACGTTCAAGGAGTCCATCGACTTTCGCAAACCACTTTCAGATCCTGAAATCATTCCTTGATCATCCGCGAACCTAACGTCCTTCAGTAGTTGTCCTCCCACTCTAATTCTTTCTTCCACTTCTTCCATTGCTTCAATCATCATCATCTCTGCGTAAATGGAAAAGAGGCAAGGTGAAAGGAAACAACCTTGCCTGACACCACGTCCAATTTGTCCTGGTTTGGAATTACCATATGCCACTCTTACTACTGCTTCCTGTTGCATATATAGTTTGGTAATGAGTCTCCTGTTTCGTCAATCCATAACAATCTTCTTCAGGATTTCTTGCAGCTTTTTCCACTTAACCTGGTCAAATGCTTTCTCAAAATCGACAAAGCGGACGAAAAGCTCCTCTTCATGTTCTAGCCTTCGTTCACACAGGATTATCATCATAGATATTGCTTCTCTCGTTCCGCATCCATTCCTAAATCGAAACCGAAGAACCGCTAGTCAGCGAACGGATGTTTCTCACACATTTGATACGCTCAGTCTATATTGAAACAGATTTGCTAATATAGTGGCGGATCCAGAAATATCGTTTACGTGGGGGGGGGGGGGAGGGGGAGGGGTAACTAAACAAATAGATGAGGGATCTCTGGGACGGAACCTCCGATGCGGGCCAAGGGGGCGAAATCCCCAGAAGCTCCTGCATTTTTAGCGTTTTAGGGCATAATTTTAACAATCTAACTGTAAAGAAAACTTACTTTAGGAAATGTTATAGTTGTAGTGACGCCTTTGCAGTGAAAATTTTAGGCCACGGCGCATTAGCCCTTAAACAGATCGCATTATCCAGATGGTTAGCGTTAATGTCCACATTAATTGGGTCGTCAATGGTCGGCGTTAAGGGCTAATGCGTCCCCAGCCATATAATTCAGTCAGTGTTTAATAAACCCTAACAGTGAGTTACTGTAATATAGCTTTTGGGCGTGAGACACGTCTTTTCCAAAATGCGCCCTAATTGCAACTTTGGTGGCAAAAGATGATAAGGTATCGAAATTAGAAGTCAGTAATTTTTTTAGTAATGTCGAATAACACTTTAAAGTAAATCACAACGAACGTGTTTTGGAATGCTAAAAACCTTCATTCCATGATGCACTCAAATCGCAAGTTTGGTCTCAATGTGTGTATTAAGATGAACAACGTATTGGACATTGAGGATGTATGTACTGATGGACCGAAGGAAAACAAAATGAGTCCCATATAACCCCCCCCCCTTTTCGAAGCGTGGATATATAAACTTACAATGTTCAAGTTTGTGAATCTGATTGCGGGTGATATGCAATGATGCACGTATTTCATAGATAACATTTGTTACATAATACCAGCACAACACTTTAGTCTTAGGATGAACAGTGTAAAAGGGTCAAGGCTTTATATATAATATGTTCAGAGCGTGTACACGGTGTAGCCTGTGATTTTCTCAAAAGGGGTGACTTGGAAGGAAATTTTGCAAACAAGAATAATTTTAAACGTGACATAATGAAAGAATATGGAATAGATATGAAAATTAAATCAATAAAAAAAAACTCATCGAGTATAACTCTAATGTAAAAGTCAGATAACGATATATTCGTCACAATTATGGCGAAGTTAACCGTGCATATATACATATGGAGCATTTTATCATGATATATTTGCAAGTAAACAGATATGCATGATTTTATCATCAACGTCATTCCTTGTGTTAGCCAATCAAAAACCTGTTCGTGCTTATTTAAAAAGGTGATGTAGCTCCGTCACCATTAATGATGAAAACAATACATAAACATAGCATTTGTGTCATAGGATTTGAAAAATATGATGAAACTCGCATCATGAGCTAGTCCTGGTGCATTGTAATTATGTGTTGGATCTAGCTTGTAATTATTCATGCAGACATTTTTAAACGCTTAAAATATGTCAAACAACGCTATATCTAGTATCTTCACGTACTAGATCACAAAGAGGTTTAAACGTTTTAATGTTTTATGACATCTTTTACATATTGGTAATCAGCATCAGTTATCCGTGATCCTCGGAGACTGCAATATAATTTCTCATTTGGTGGTTATTTAGTTTGTTAAACCTTTCAAAATCATCTATGTGCACTTACGGGTAAATGTCTTTTCTCAAATATTTGAGTTCCATAATATTACACTGTTTCATGGTTTCAGTGTTTTTGCCGTTATTGAGATTCTTTGCAAGTTGTTCTAACGATTATCCCGTCAACCAGAAACTCTTTAGGACCTGATTGTCCTCTTTGCAACGACTTTGTTTAGCATCCTTTTCAAATTTATCAACTATACAACCCTGCGTAAACAAATGTATCTGTCATCATTATTTGTAGTTATCGTTATTTCTTAATCCCGGTCGTTTTTCATCAAGGTCATCCTAAGCAGATGAGAATCGTAGCCTGATACATTGAGAATAAAGAGTGTTATATTCTTTTAATGTCTGTAATTCAAATTACACTCGTTACGTGAGTACCTTTGTACCAGTTAAATGACAATGATCTCCTGTTTTATTTGTGGTAATTTCCTTTTCACTAATATGAAAAATATGACATATATTGGTGAAATTAAATGCTTCTTAACTTCTTTCGCAAATATTATTTTAGCAGCATTTTTTAAAAATCTAAGTCCTTTGTAAACAGTTTGTGCAAATTTTTGTAAATGCTGGTATAATGTTTTAATGGAGTCTCTTCTGTATACAACAGGCTCCTGTTTTATGTATGGATTTAATGTGAAGATAAAACTTAGACGGTATATGCTGAGCTCTCTGTGTGCTCGTGTTGAATAATTTCATAGTACGTTGGAAATCACACATAACAACATCTTTAGTTGTTGATGTGAGCTTTGAATTCACAACAAACCCTCTTCAGACATTATGTCCGCCGTAATATTTATATGATTACATACACTTTGATGTTATTCCAATTTTAATTTGGTGCGAAAATATTTTAAGCAATTCTTGCAAAAGTATTGGCGTGTTTATTTATCTGAGATTAGACCAAACTTGATAAATCCTTTATTTCGCAATAGTGATATTTACTTCCATCAAATACAACTGGTTTGATGAGTCTGTCTGCGATTTCGTATATAATAACAGTACATTGAATTCGTATTCAAATTTATCAATGTCGTCTATTTTGTTAGGGGATATCTGAACCAATATTTATATCCGTCAAGGTTATATTTTGATGACCTGTACGGACAAATTCTTGGTGAGTGTAGTATAGATTTCAAGGCATTGAAGAAACATCTATTTACTATTTTAAACGTTAAAATAAGCATTTTTGGCATTCACCCATTTTATTAATTCTTTGTAATTCATTGGCTGGTATCGAATTACTCTCCTAACGAAGGCTTTAAACATCAAACACAGAAAGGACATTCAAAAGATAATTAATAGGCTATTTCAAATGTTACACACAAAATTTGGTCAGGAAAGTCAAGGCACAGATTGGTCTTTTGTCTACTGAATATTGGTCTGTCTTGTCTCTTAATTACAAGAGTAATCGCTAAATCTCGTTGGACATTTACAGCACAAAGTCTGCAAATGTCCTACTTGTTATCTTCTTTAAGTATAGGATGCCAGCATAAAAAAGAAGTATAAATCCAGAATATTTCTCCCATAAAACTGTACTCCTTTTTAATCTGTACTGTACTCCTTTAATCTGTCTCCTTTAAAACTGTACTCCTTTAAATCTGTATTCCTTTAAATGTGTACTTCTTTAAAACTGTGCTCCTTTAAATCTGTACTCCTTTAAAACTGTATTAAAGTGAGTCTTCTGATTATAATTGTATTTCTCTTTTGTCATTTTAATCAATTTCCCGTCAGGTTGGAAGGTGAATTAGAAGGGGTTGTAATTTTCTTCTTTCATTTTATTATTATTATTATTAAAATTATTATTTACAGAATAAATTGTCGCAGGCATTTATTATATCACTATTTATTCAATACCAAATTTGTATGAAACTTACATTCTTCTTGGATTATCGATCCCATTGTTATCAATTCTCAACACCCTCAAGTAATTCCATTTCCATTTCATCGTCTCAGAACAAATTAAATTAGCGCATATACAGCTAGAAGACATACAATTTTTACAAAAACACAAACCAACAATATTGATTAATTTCTTTTAGCTCTCAACATATACTTTGTACAAACGTTTCATTATATATCAATGGAGTTTCACTATTGTATATAAGTACTATGATTTGACAATAAATACCACAGGTACAGGACAGTTTAATTGTTCCTGTTATATTAACCCGGATTATGACATAATCCTACACTTGCCTGAGCACACAAATTGAAGTGCTGCTGAAGAATGTCCACGTTGTTAATATGTGGTTGCTGCAATAAGCTCATGGATATAAGCACAGTCACACGGATATATTAAATCACAATAGCAAGGTTCCTCATTCATTTAAATTTCTTCATATATTGTTATAATCATCCTCAATTTTTCCATGATAAACCGGATTAGCTGACAGAATTGTAAAAGGATAGAAAACTTTGATGTTGGTTCATACAATTGTACTTAGATATTACAACAGCTTGGGCTGTATGTTATATCTGATCATTTTTAATTATCACACAATACGCTATTTTCAGCGTTACAAAATTCCTTACTTTTATGATAGCAAAACACAGTTGAACCGAATGGTATATGATTGCGTGTTAGTCACAATTGATTAATTCATGCAGTTTGATAATACTTGATAGGCAACTGTCTTAATTTAGGAAATCTACCATAAATTCACCAGCTTCTATGTTGCTGGACAAATTAGCCAGAAATTTGTCTTTTATAGTTTTCTGTGTGTTTGTCACCCCTGGCCTAATTTTTCTTCATCTTTTAGTACCTCTGGTCCGATACTGTTGTTTTTACGTGGCTTCTTAAAATTCATTACAGTATTTAAAACTGTTATTTCAATTCTCTCAAATTTTGTTCCAATGTTCATCTTGCCAAAGGTTGTATTGCAATCCATACTCTCATTATCCGAAAACATTTTCAAACCCACTAGCTATGATATGTAATCGGTAATTATTGATCTTTTACAGAATTCCACAGAAATTTCTGAAAACAATTCTTATATTCTTCATCCCATAAAAGTGTAAGCTATTTAAAGAATACTAATTATAACACTATCATATAGATATCAGCAAAATAATATCAATTCATGCGAAAAATTCCAGTTTATGAATTCAGTTTCTATTTTACAGAAGACGAAAGCGGAAGTAAAACCGTATCTGTGTAAACGCGTGTGCAACAAAAGTTTTCACATTTTCATACACCGATTCAGTTATAATAACACGCCCATTCTCTTGTTTTTCGTTTGCTTCTTTCATTTCCTCTTCTAATCGCTTGCGTAATTCCTCCTTAGCTTCATTATCTCTATGGTGCATGTATTCATTCTTGTGATCCTCACGTTCCTTTCCTATATCTTCCAAAATCTCTCCACGCACCTTTGGTATACTTTTGTTTTCAAATGTGAATCAATCGTTGTAAATTTCAATGTCTTTAAGCATTTGCCTTTAGATTTAACATTGTCAATGATTTTTGCTATCTAATAGAGTATCCACGATCAGATCTTAGTTTGTACGCGCAATCCTTACATTTTGTTGTATTCTCTGTCACGTTGTCCGTTTACTCCGCTTTTACACTGTGATGCAGTTATCACATACCTCCATTTATTTGACGGGTTAATTTTTAAAATCGTTTGAAACTGAACTACAGTGATGCAATTTAAAATGAATGATCTCTTTTGCTTCCTCTCTTCCTTTTTTATTGTCGTGTAGGAATTTGGGTAGGAAGCATCAAGGATCCTACTGTTGTGACTGACTAATTAAATGCTACCGAGTGTTAGTAAACAGGTTACTCTATTTTAAAGGTCAGCTGATGAAGTGATATGTAGAAGTTGGCTTGATTGTCTATTTCAGGGTCTTGCTATTTTATAGAATAGATTTTTGTCTTTATATACATTTAATCTTAGAAAAAATTTGTTTAGTGAAACAGTCGAATGCTAAACTACATAACGTTGAATTATGGCGGCATCCTAGACCACTCATTTTCGATAGAAGCTCCGCGTCAAGCCAAAAGTAGTATGCGCATAATGAGAGAGAGAGAGAGAGAGAGAGAGAGAGAGAGAGAGAGAGAGAGAGAGAGAGAGAGAGAGAGAGAGAGAGAGAGAGAGATGTATACCAGGTGAAGGTTTCCATAAAACCAGTGGGTGTCTTTTGGTCCTGGAACATCCTTGAAAACCTTCTTGATGTATTGATACCAGACGAAGAACCGTACCACTCTGTAAAGAATATACCCCAGTAAAATGGCCACACCGATATTCAGAACCACGAAGAAATTAGACATGTTTAGGGAACCAATAAGAACCATTTTGGCAAGTCAGTTTGGAATTCCTTCCATCTTTACTACTTGTCACAAGATGAGTCCTAAATTCTAACACACGTTTGTTTATCACACAGTTCATAAATTGAATGATTATCACACCTATGAAAATAGAACGGTTCCATGTATAAATAAGCGATTTCTTCGCCGGCATGAATGTCCCTCCTCTCTGATTCAGTCAGAATTACTATTAGGTTTCTGTGCAGAAAGTCAAAGGGGCATGCATACATACATACATACATACATACATACATACATACATACATACATACATACATGTGTATATACCTACATTAATACATACATACATGTGTACATACCTACATAAATACATACATACATACATGTGTACATACATACATACATACATACATACCTACATACATACATACATACATACAGACAGACAGACAGATAGATAGATAGATAGATAGATAGATAGATAGATAGATAGATAGATAGATAGATAGATAGATAGTGTATGCAAACATTTAATCCGCATCCTCCAAAATTCACGAAAGGAAAATTTAGAAGAATTCATACAAAATTAATTTACAAATTTGGAGTGGTTTAAACTGGCTGACTTAGAACAAAATAAATGGTAAGGTCTGTTACAACTCAGCAATCAGATTCTTTGGGGCCTGGTTACAACAGTAACGCACTCGTTTTGCACCTCTGAGGTCCTCTGTTCAGACTTATGTAATGGTATAGTGATCGCCCATTCAAGGTTTGTGGTTTCCTCGGAGTTAACCGGGTTCCTTCACCTTTGAAACGACTCAGACACCGCAATACGCATATATCTGAGCCGTCGAGAGCGTCGCATATCATGTTACAACTTTATTGTGCAATGAACTAAAACAATTATAAAGTTCGAGCCCTTAACCATTTCCTCGACCTTATTCTATATTTTATTGGGGAAGAGAGCATGGTCAAGTGGGTTATGTCGGTTGTTCATGGCAGCTAGGCATTATATGCCGTTATTCACGCCATAACTTATATTTCTGATTGATAAGTATAACAATTCTATAACCTATTTTTGATTGTCTTGATGTCATACTGTATCAATATATTTCATGTAATCATGTATCCATATAAACAATGTGTGATCCATGATTAAGTGCTTTCTTCTCTGTTTGGTAATTAACAGATCTTACCATTCAGTTTGTTCTAAAATAGTCACTTGTCACCCCTCCAAATTTGTCAATTATTCTTTAACAAATTCTTGTGAATTTTCCTTTTCTGAAGGTGTCAGGATGCGGATTAAATGTTTGCAAGTAACTCAGAAATTAATATGCCTCTATCGGTATGTATGTATGTATGTATGTATGTATGTATGTATGTATGTATGTATGTTTGCCCTTTTGATTTTCTACACAGAAACTTAATAGTTATTCTGACTGAATCATAAAGAAGGACATTCATGCCGGCGAAAAAATCGCTTATTTATGCATTTAACCGCTCTACTTTCATATGCGTGTCAATCATTCTACTTTGTGATCTGTCTGATAATCAAATGTGTTACAATGTGTGACTTGTCTATTCACAATAAGTAAATACATGTTCACACGGAGGTTATTAGACAGAAGGAATTCCAAACTGACTAGCCAAGATGGTTCTTGTTGACTCCCTAAACATATCTAATTTGTTGCAAAGGAAAATGCAGCACAAGCTAACAAATCATCACCAACGACTACTGCATATATCCGTCGTCTTTAATAATATTTAGATAATACTTACACGTGATTAATCAAGAATTGATTTACTTCATGCTCGTGGTTCCATTGGAAACCGTTCTCAAAATGTAAAGGTCCCTTGTTTTCCATAGGGTCGTAATATTTTACACTCTTCCATCTCCAAATCTGGCAGAGAGAGAGAGAGAGAGAGAGAGAGAGAGAGAGAGAGAGAGAGAGAGAGAGACTTCCAGATTAATCCTTGCTGATATTATTGTTAGGAGTTGAATGCACCTAACATATAAATACATCATATTTGCATTCAAAGGAGGTGTTTTATATTAACACCGTCTTTATGAAAAGAGCCTTTTCGTTCGTTTGATTGAAAATCGATGCAAAAAAGGGGGAATAACCGTGAATAGGCAAAGCTTAGTAGCGACCTTGCAACCAAACCCCAACCTAGTTCGTGTTTCTTTCTTTTCATTCACTTGACATACTACTTTTTCATTCCATTTTTTACGCTGACTGAACAAAGTTTGTCAAAATTTCACGTTCACGTCATCCTTATTGAAACCCTAAATAAAAAATCGGTAGTTTTCTATTTACAAATCCTCACATGTTCATAAACTCATGATCAAGAAACAGCACTAGAGTGAACGAAAAAAGTAGTTAATCATCGTGGGTTATGTTATCTTTCTCCAAGTGAACTTTTTTCTATGCCATAATTTTATGCGCATAATTCACCTATCAGATTATGTATAAAATTGATTTCTGGTAATAAAAAGCCACAGCTTTAATTGTTTCGAAAGCGATGACAAAGTAATTTCGGATTAAGTTATAAACAATACAGTTCGGAAGTAATAAATGCGAAAAGTATCCACACTTTAACAGTTGAAATTACTGCCTCTTTCTCGTCTGACTTTTCCTCCGTCCTTGCATCTTGCATTCGATATATATATATATATATATATATATATATATATATATATATATATATATATATATATATATATATATATATCGGTATGCAACATCATTAACATCACTATCGTAAGCTTTTTTTTTTTCCTTTAGAAATGCATTGAACCGGACTGTTGCAGTTGTTTGACATGCTTTGTCACGATTTAAGTTCCACGGCGCACAGGAAGGAAAGAGATGAAACTTTAAAGTGTTAACGGCTAAGTATCACTTGAGCTAAACTATATAAATTGACACCTAACTACCAAGCAGAGAGAAAAGCACTTAATCTGGATCACACATTGTATATATGGTTACAGAATTCCATGAAATACATTTATACAGAATGACATCAATATTTCCAAACAGGTAAAGCTAAGGCGTGAATAACGGCATATAATGCCTAGCTGCCACCCTTATTGATGCTGATGGTTGGGGAGAACATGAAGCATGCATCAGAGAGACAATCCACAAGGTTGTGAAGCCGGCTTTCTACGTGGGCAGATAGTGCTGCATCGTCTGCGAACAGAAGTTCTCTGATCAAGATGTGCCCTATTTTGGTCTTGACTTTCAGCCTGACGAGGTTGTAAAAAATTTTATCGGACCTCGTGTCCAGGTAGATGCCTTCCATTTCCGCGTCGAAGCCATAGTTAAGGAGTACGGAGAAAAAGAAGCCGATGACTGTTGGTAGCAGGAAAAAACTCCTTTTCACTACACACTTAATCTAAAACAGAAAGAAACAACTTACCACTAGGATTAATAGCATCATACAAATCCTGAGTATGTCCCGGTGCAGCATGTATATTATGTTGAACATTATCACTAAATAATTTTTTCTTCCCACTAAATGGAAGTTGTACAATCTTCCGCTGACAGTGTCTTTTGGACGCAAAGTCTACGATCTTTTTCTCCTTTCTTGTTTTCAATTTGGTTAATATTCGTAGATTTGCTATTCGAAATGGTCTGCAGGAGAACGAATTTTATATAGATCAGAGAGATAACAAAGGTCTGATACTGTTTGCTTAACCGAGTTACTTCCCTGTCTAATATCATGCTGGTGATAAGTTGTTGTTTCTTTTAGTACTCTCGGCGAAAACCAAACACGGTAACACCCCTACCACCACACTAATGCTGCTGCTGCTGCTACTACTACTACTATAGTTCTGTTACTATACCACTCTAGATACTGCAGCCAGACCGAATGTAGGTTACAGCTGTTGCAACTACCCGCTGCTGCTAGTTTTAGCTGATAATACTAATACTTAGTGCTGCTCTGTGGCTGCATCTGCTGCTGCCAACACTATGGCGGCAACTACTACTGCTGCTGTTACTACTAGTACTACTGCTTCTATCTACCTACCAACCTACTGTTGCCGCTGCTGATACAAAAATCACAGCAACTACTACTACTACTGTCACTACTATTGAGAAATAATCACATCTTATACTGACGATCAGTGCGAGAAAAGCACAACCAGAATAGCGTGGAGGGAGGGGGGAGAGGAAGGGGTTGTCATACCTTTTCCATCCGTCTGTCCGTAACTACACCTCCTCCGAGACCGCTCGATGGAAATCCACCTAACTTGGTACATACGTTACCCGTGTCAGCGGTATGATTTTAACCTTTGTCCTAGGCTCCCTGGGAGTGGCTCAAAAGTCAAATATATACTTAAAAAAATCAATAACGGTGACATTTTGGACATTTGTTTTACCAAACTTTATACATACAGGACAACACATAATATAAGTAAAGAATTGTTTGGGTTACGACCCTTGGGTCACGGTCAGGAAAAGCGACGGGGGGGGGGGGGGGGTGCGGTGAGGGAAGAGCAGAGTGTGCTGGGGCTGGGAGTAGTATACATTTTGAGCATTCGGAACCAATTAGTAAATTATTGAAATTACAGTATTAATTTAAACCATAAAAGGAGCTTCGCCATAGTTCTCCTCAATAAATGTTAATTTAATGAATCACTAAAGGACCAACAAATGTGCTCAAAATGTATACTTCTCTAAAAGTATTAGACCAGTCAGAATTAGTGGCATTATCTAAGAAATTAAAATATCACTAGAGGTGTCGGAAGGAAAGACAACAAGCAGCATATAAGTTTTTTTTTGACTGGATAGAGGTTAGCACGGCCACTGTTTCTGGTGCAATGGGTGTAGCATTTCTAGTTTAGGAGATGCAGGATTAATCATCTTGCGGCTTGTTACGGGTTTGTTAACATTGTACTGGGGTTTGTTGCAAACGCTTTCAAAGAAAAGTTGAGATACTGCAAAGTTTTAAACCACAATGAGATAGTGGCCGATGCCATTGGCTGCTGAAGAATGTTATGACATAATAAGCAAGGCAATTAGTGATAATGAAATTAGTCATGAGGAATTTAATTGAATATTTACAGAATAAACAAATACAAGTAGATAAAGTATGCAATTAGGAAGAAATAAGCTACGCAAAAACCCAAGCTATCGAGGAGCTAAAGAAAGGCATTTTAGATGACGGAAAGGAGTGAAGGAAAAAAGAAATGTCGGATTAGCTTAGAGCACACAGAACGTCTATGAAGACGGGAGAGAGATCTTTAAGAGGTCCAAATGATCTTACTTTAAATCAGTAGACAAAACAGAGGAAAAGGATGTGACAGTAGGTTAAACAATTAGCAAAGACTTAAAAAAAGAACAGTATCACAAATTTAGGTGATCCACTAAAAAGAATTGATGCACTTTTACCAGTTTGTACAGAGACGTGTTGATATTAAAATGCGCTAGACTTTGGATGATAATAATTTGAAAGATATTAAAACACGAAGAAAACAAGAAGACAAGAAGTAAACAGCCATTGAACACAGTGGTAGTAAAATAAGGCAATTAAAAATAGAGAGTTGCAACCCTCCCCCAACCCCCAACCCCCCAAAGAAACAAATCGACGACAAGAAAAAGATTTTAGATGGACATGATTTGTTTAAATAGGGATTTACTACTTTAATATTTTATCAAATGTTATACAAGTCTTGTAAACTGTGAGAGAAAGAGCATGGAAATACGAAACATTCAACAATACTTACTACCTACTGAACAGAGGATATATTCACAGATAGGTGCATTTTAAAGTGGCATGGACAAAATTAAACAATATTTGAAAGATTACGGTCATTTGGAGTCTCCACTGAAACAGTTACAAAAAAATATGGATGATAAAATCCAACAAAACGATCAAGAGATTAAAAAGCTAATGAATGATTTTAGCACCAGTTTACTAACTTAAACACATAATAACTGCTCTTATTAATAGCCTTTCAGAGTCCCAAAATTGATTGATTCAACCTACATAAACAGAATGATTAAGGACAACAACAACAATAACAAATGCGAATGACAATATGATTAGGATTATGAAAACGACTTACTAGTATCTACTACTGATTTTAAAGACAAAATGAAAACGATTAAAGATGTTACCTTCCAAGAGTTTATAACAAGACAAGTTACATGCATTAGTTTAAAAAAAACAAATGCGAAGGAATATATTGATCGAGACTTGTTAATAATCTCGGTGTGCAACAAAGTAATACTGACAAAGCAGATAAAAGGATTAAAGCATGAGAAAGGACATAACTGATTTGGTACAAAGGTTTACAACGGAAACAGATTAATTCAAAACAAAAATGGATAAAAAAGATTATTGCATTAAGTGACAGAACTGACATAGTTAAAAGCCAAAGAGAAACAAACCTACATAATTTCAAAACTAAATTAAACACAAAAATTGTTGTAAATATTATTGCGCTGTTTAGAATTAGAACCTTTAAAGAGGAAAGTGGTAAATACAAAAAAGAGTTTGACAGAAAACCAAACTAATAGTAATTTGCGAATTTAATGTACCAATAAAGAAGAATCATAAAACTGCTGTGATTAAATGTGACACTGACATTCTCAAATGTACATTTTCTATTATGACAGTAACAATGAACCAAAAACAGTGACAATTAGTGACATGCGTAGGTATGAAACTGCACCGCAAGCATTATCTAGTAGTTGTGGAAAAAAACTATGCACCATCAATGCTAGCTGAGCATAAGTTACAAGATCATCATCAGAACATTATTCT
This sequence comes from Margaritifera margaritifera, assembly GCA_029931535.1. Classification (NCBI taxonomy): domain Eukaryota; kingdom Metazoa; phylum Mollusca; class Bivalvia; order Unionida; family Margaritiferidae; genus Margaritifera; species Margaritifera margaritifera. The sequence continues at coordinate 429,771 of JAQPZY010001172.1, forward strand.
AGAAAATATTTTTCAAGCTGTATTTTAAAATAAATGTCAACGAGATATTTGATACTGTTTTTTAAGATTGAATTCTGATTGGATTGTATGTCAACAATAAACGCGTTCTTATATATTTGGGTTGGTGTGGAAACAAAGTTCGTTTGCATAGTTAATAGATGGGCTGACATACTATCTAGAAGAGGACAATATGTATACTTTGATTTTAATGTAGTTGATCATATTTCTTCAACTAAACTTATCTGGATAATCAAATCTAACGTCAGTATTACAATTTATTGCCATTAAATTGCACAAAATGGTATAACATTAGAAGTTATCATCGGTGGTGCAAAACCTAGCGGTCTAGCATTCACATGAAGAAATTACTGTATCAGTTATCTGACCTTAACAGTGCAACTGAAGAGGGAACCAGATAAGATAAACTTATGAGTTGGTAAATTATGAGTATGTATTTATTGTCCTTACGATGAATGTAAGTGTTTATATAAGTTTCAAGTTTCTTTAAAGCTTAGCTAGTCTGTGTGGTTATTAAATAGCAAGGATGGCAACGAATGGTAATACATAATTCCTCATAAACGAGAGACAACACCACGGATTAAGCATCTTAATTCGACACATCATTTTATTACACTCATGCCAAGTAGTATTAAAGCTCAACACAGTTTACAAGTGGCAATACCTAAGGTATTGTGATGATTGTACCTTGATCAATATTCATATCGTTTGATGCGAAGGTGAAAGGAGATGCTAACTACCAAGTGGAAAAGTAATGATCTTTTAAAGTTGAATGACTACAACACTATCATGACATGGAAACATTTGTGGCTACCAGTGTCTGTGACAACAAGCAAAATAGAGCAAGTTATCATTAATAATAAATTGCGAAATTTGTGACTATGAGCTAATGCACAAAACACTGGAGCAGAAGCTATTCAGTTTTTAGTGTATGGAAAGAAATTTTAAATACCATTTGACTTTCAGATACTGACATTGTATTTGTTTTTGCTTTTTTTTTGTTTTTGTTTCACTTGCAAAAACCTTTGAAGTAACAGAAGGTGGTAACCATGATTATAAGTTGGAAAATGATTGTCTCCAGTAAGATACAATTATTTCAGAATCAATGGTTCAGTCTGTAAATGACATGTACAGGAACGGATGTCCTTTCTTCTACGACTACATCAATAGAGAGATAATTACTGATGTGGCAACTAATACTACTTTAACAAATGTTTTAATAGATTCACCACGAAGGAATTCAAACGGAATCTTGATACTGTGCCAGAAAAACAGTGAAACTGGTCCGGTTAAGGTTTTAAATTGTGCGGTAGAAAAGATAATATCTATTGTGTACAGATTACCCAATATGTTGTTTCTCAGCGGTATCAACTGAGACAACAGTTTACGGAAGCAACATAGTATTTCTTCAACAAAGAACAAAAAACAAAACAAAACAGAAATCAGTAATGTAATGTTAACACTTTTTACATTGATCACCATTACATCTGGCTTGATTTGAGAAGTTCACATAATAACAGACTGCATGGTAGCGGTAATGAATTAGCTATATAGAACATATGCTGTTTGCAAAATTCCTAATCAAATGAATGCATGAAATTAAAGGGATGTATCTATGGTGAGTGTGACAGGTGTAATATGAATGATACAGATGAGCAGCATGATAAAAACAAACGTGTGATATGTGGCTTTGAAATAATTCAAAAACCTGAAGGACGACGAAAGTTAAAAGACACACATGTCAACAACAAATTGATCCACCTGTGAAATGTAATGAAACGTCTGTTAATGAAACAAAATCCAAATGAAATAATGAAAGATATTACAGCTGCAATGCTAAGGGATAACATACCAGAATTCAAAGTGAACTTCGACTTACATTCCTAAAACGCTGAAAGTTAATTAGTACATAAAGGACTACAAATTGGTCTACGAGATTCTGAACAAATTAAAAGGCAATGAAATGAATTTAGAAAGTGTTGCCCTGGTTTTAGAGGGTTTTAAGTTATTTGTTACGTTTGTGCAAAACCAGATGCAAACATCAAATCATAATATATTCCTTATATTTTGACAATATATTGTTGGCATATCTACAAAACCCTCCATCATAAAGAACTATCATAAATTAAACTACAACCAATTCATATTAGAGGAATTTCCACTTTACGTCGTTGCTACATCTTTTACGACTGGGAAAGAAACTAACACCGTTTTATACACACGGAACTGGTATCTGATATTTAAATAGCGTTAACATTAGAGTGGTGTGTTTAAAAGAAACTCATAACATTATTATATGTGCTGTTACAAATAGTGATAAAACAAAGTTTACACTAGATTTGATTGAAACAGAATACAGACACGTTTTTGACCCGGCTGTCTTCAGGTTTCCATCCTTGACGTGCATAACTTACAGCGGAAGATGGCTTTTAGAGACGAAAATGTAAATTCGATAGACCCTGATAGCAAATTATTATCAATTTTCAAACTAGCATCATGAACTAGTGAACTAGTCCTGGTGCACTGTAATTATATGTTGGGTCTAGTTGGCAATTGTTCATGCAGACATCCCTAAACTCTTCAAAAATGTCAAAAAGTACTAAAGTATCTCTCTTCATGTACTAGATCACCAAGAGGTTTTAATTTTTAAATGTTTTATTACATCTTTTACATACTATTAGAGACTGGAATAAAAATTCTCAATTGGTGGCTATTTAGTTCCTTATACCTTTTAAAATCATCCATGTAGACTTACGGGCAAATGTCTTTTCTCAAATATTTGTGTTCCAAGTTGTTTTTTTTTAATGTTTCATGGTTTCAGTGTATTTGTTGTTATTGAGATTCTTTGCAAGTTGTTCTAACGATTGTCCCATCCTCGCAGCGACTTTGTTTACTAAACTTTTCAAATTTATCAACAATAAAATCCTACCTAAATGATCGTATTTGTCATCATTATTTGGAATTATCGTCATTTCTTCATCCGGATCGTTTCTCACTAATGTCGGCATAAATAAACAAAAATCGTTGCCTGATAAAATGTGAATAAAAACAGGTATACACTTTGAATATCTATAATTCAACGTACACTCGCTATGTTCAATACCTTTGTACCAATTAAATGTCAGCGATGTTCTGTTTTATTTTTAAATGTATTTATATCCCTTATTTTTTTTATTTTTTTGTGTATGCTTGAAAATCAACAATGGTTCACTGCCATTCAGAATCACTATCATTTACATAAACCGTTGTGTACAGAAATCTTTTTCTCGCTTGATGTAATGTTTAAGTAGAATGTTTAGTAAACCATTTCTTTCATTTCGCTGTATCTGATTTTCTTCTTATCTTATAGTATATGCCTCGATACATACTTTATATTATTATATGTCGCACGACGTTTGGGATCGTAATATAAACACATTAAATACTCTTTTAATCAGTCATTTATTTTAAAATTATTGACGATTTTTAAAAATGCTCAATTATTATAAATTCAACAGTGACAGACGTATTATTTTTTTAAATTTTGTAGTAAAGCAACGACAGTAAAGTTTATTCGCTCTCAAGTGAACATTTGGTCTGACATAGTTGTTTTGAGAGAGAAAAAAAAATCAAGAGAATAGAAAGAAGAAAAAAAGTAATGTACCTATCCCCAGCATAAAAAAAGATATTATTCCGTGATTTCATAAAAATATTTAATTACACATAACTTTCAATCATTATGACATTGAAGTCAGTAGCTATTTTTTTTTACTTCCAATGGGTCGTGCAAAACTTCGAAAGGTATAAAGTGTGAAACAGGCATAGATTTCACATTCAACATAAATTACAAAAGTTTTTTTCAGCTATCTCTATCCTGCAGCTTATGGACTTTAAAACTTTTGCCGGAGTACTTTATAACGACTCACCAGAGATGGAAAATGAATTAAGGTAAAGTTCGATTTAAATTGGTCTCGAAATCTAAATTCATTAATTGCTAGGAGCCGAATTTGACATTTATGCATTCGCATACAATCTTTTATTAGTTTCAAAGGATTAAAGAAATTGTGTACATATTTTAATGTTTGGGTTTCTATTATAAACCAAAATCATGCTGGCTTGTTATTGTTACCTCATGAAAAATTGTCGGATATTAAATATTAAATACATATTTTCATTCCATTTGATGGACTCAGAACAAATTTAATTTGTGCATTGACAGATAGAAGGCACAAGTTTTAGAAGAACAGCAAACACAAGCCAACAACACGGATTATTTATTTCAGTCCTCAGCATACCCTTTGTACAAACATTGGATTATATATGAAAGGAATTTCACTATTATATAAAAGTAATATAGTTCTTACAAAAAATACCGTAGTTACAAGACAGTTTAATTGTTCCTGTTCTATGGAATAATCCTACACTTGCATGAGCACACAAATTGAAGTTCTGTTGAAGAATGTCCACGTTGTTACATTGTGGTTGCTACAATGAAGCTCATGGTTAAAAGCACAGTCACACAAATATATTAAATCACAATAGCTAGGTTCTTCATTGATTTCAATTTCTTCTTGACATATTTTCCTATCCTCAGATTTTTCATGGTGAACCTAATTGATAGACTGGATTGTACAAAATAAAATAGAAAACTTTGATGTTAGTTCATAAAATTGTGCTAAGATATTACAATACCTTCATGAAAGCAAAACCCAGCTGAACTGAACTGTATATGATTGTATGTTAGTCACAGCTGATTAACTCGTGTGGCTTGATAACTAGCTAGTAATTTGTCCTGAATGTTGTGTGTGTGTATGTGCGTGTGTGTGTTTGTGTGTGTGTGCGGGCGCGCGCGAGCTTTTCACTTATGACCTTATTTTTATCCCTCTTTTAGCTCGTCTGGTCCAATACTGTTGTTTTTGCGTGGCTTCTTGAAAATTCATTACAGTATATAAAATTGTTCTTTCAATTTTAAAATTCCTCTCTTATTTTGTTCCAGTGTTGATCTTATGAAAGACTGTATTGCAATCCATATTTTCATTATCCGAAAACATTATCAAGTCCACTAACTATGGAATCCATGCTACATAGTGTTCGCCAATAGACAGTATTATGTAAGCTTTCTGTATAACAAATGATTTTGTTTTTCGTTGTCAAGCCGCAATAATAATGTATGCATGCGTTATGAAGTAATCCAATAAGTATTAAATACTGACGCTGAAACCTGTTGTTTGTGTGTATAGAAAGCGCTACGTTGAATGCCTTAGTGTATGGCTCTCTTTACAGCTAGTCATTCAGTATAACACATTTAAAAGAATGAAATGTATAAACACCAAAGTCATCCATCGTATCCATCACTGATTTCGGGATATTTTGAAAACTATTCAACCATCGAATAGTGATAACCTTTTATAAATAATTATCAAATAATTACACTCTACTGTTTATGACAGATAAACAAAAATAAAATCATTATTTAAGATTCTTATCTTCTTTAAGATGTGTGTATATCATATTCAATTGATAGTTATTGATGTTTTGAGAATTCCACAGAAAGTTCTGAAAAAAATATTACATTATTCTTCATCATATGAAAGCGTAATCAATCTGTAGATTACTAATTATACCACTAACAGAGAGACAGAAAGAGTAAGCTATTTATGGAATACTAATTATAACACTATCAGATAGATATCAACAAAATCATATCAATTCACGGAGAAAATTCCAGTTTATGAATTCAGTCTCTATCGTAGAGAAAACGAAAGCGGAAATAAAACCGTATCTGTGTAAATGCGTGTGCAACCAAAGTTTCCATATTTGCATACATAAATTAAATTACAATAACACGCTCACTCTCTTGTTTTTCGTTTGCCTCTTTCATTTCCTCTTCTAATCCCGTGCGTAATTCCTCATTAGCTTCATTATATCTATGGTGCATGTATTCATTCTTTTGATCTTCACTTTCGTTTACTGTATCTTCCAAATTTTCGTCAAAACAAATTTGGTATACTTTTGTTTTCAAATGTGATTTAATCGTTGTAAATTTCAACGTCTTTCCGCGTTTACATTTACATTTAACATTGTCAATGACTTTTGCTATCTAATAGAATGCCATAGAGTATCCACGATCAAATCTTAGTTTTGTATGCACAATCCTTACATTGTTTGTATACTCTACCACATTTTCTATTTACTCCGCTTTTTTTCTCTCTATTGTAGCTATCACACATCTCCGTTTATTTGACGGGTTAATTTTTTGAATCGTTTGAAACTGAAATAAAGTCATTCCATTTCAAATGAATGATCTCTTTTGCTTCCTCTCTTCCTTTTTCCAGTAGTTCAGCAATTTGGCTAGGAGTTATCAACCATCCTTTCTGCTGTGACTGACCAATTAAATGTCACCAAGTGTTAGTAAACAGGTTACTCCAGTTGATGAAGCGATATGAAGAAATTGACTTAACTGTGTATTTCAAGGTCTTGCTATTTCATAGATTTTTTTTTTTCTTCTCACATATGTTATCTCAGACAAAGTTTGTTCAATGAAACAGTTGAATGTTTAACTATACAGCGTTGAAATATGGCGGCACCCTAGAACACTCATTTACGGTAGAAGCTCTGCATCAAGCCAAAAGTAGTTTGCGCATAATGAGAGAGAGAGAGAGAGAGAGAGAGAGAGAGAGATGTATACCAGGTGAAGGTTCCCATAAAACCAGTGGGTGTCTTTTGGTCCAGGAACATCCTTGAAAACCTTCTTGATGCATTGATACCAGACGAAGAACCGTACCACTCTGTAAAGAATATACCCCAGTAAAATGGCCACACCAATATTAAGAACCACTGACCCCGATATAGTCCAGACACTAGGGAACACATTAGAGATGTTTAGGGACCCATTAAGAACCATTTTGGCTGGTCTGTTTTGAAATCCTTCCCTTCAATAACTTCCTTGCGAGCCACGCAAGATAAATCCTAACACGCATTTGTTTCTCAGAGAGTTCAAGAAGTAGAACGATTGACACACTGAAGCAAGTAGGGCGGCTGAATGCATAAAACACCGATTTCTTCGCCGGCGTAAGATGGAATTTCGACCCCCTTTGAAAACACGGTCAAATCAAAATTCAACGTTGAAAACTGAACCCAACAGCTATTGAAAATGAGTCATACCTGTCGAAAATTGATGCACATTCCGGTTAATTTTCAACGGCCTCTTTAGGTTCACCACTTTTGTTTATTGCTTTACCATTTAGCAAGCCTGAATCGTGTCATAAAGTGTTTGTGGATAGAACCACAGGCAATGGCCAGTGGCCGGTTAATGGTGCATAAACATTCCTTGTTAATAACTGTTATAAGTAAAGTTTCTTTGGGGTTTTTTTCTTCAGTTTTTCAAAGGGGAATCGAAATTTACTGATTCCGAATCTCTGAAATATTTTATTACCCATGGGTCTTATGTCCTACATAGGTGCTAATTCGGGTTTAAAAAATGGAAAATGACCTTGGTGTATCAGTTTTTACGCGCCAGTAAACAAATAAAATTACGTCATCAGCACGAGACACTCTATGTCGGTGTAGATCAAAGGGACGATGACAGAATATGTAGGGCATGTTATGAAAACGCGTTTTGTTCATTGTTTGTTGACTGTATAACTTGCTAGCTAGATAAGTTCTGGAAATCAGAAACTATATCCTGAATAGAACTTATTGTTCAGGAGTGAAAAAATAAAAAGAATTAACAAGTATGAGGAATTTTCGAAGACTTTGTAAGAAATATTTCATAAAGGACGTCATTCTTTTCTATAAATCCAAGGTTGGTGAAAGAGGGGTCGTAACCGTGTCGCGAAGAAAAACCATCCTAAAGAGCGTGCATTGCCATGACCATGGTGGTGATCTCGCCGTTAACAAAACGTGAGTATTTTACGTGCTTAAAATATTGTTTATTTCTTTTGTTCTTTTACTACATTGTATATTTGTAGACCTCAACCTAGGCAGTGTATGCTCAGGTATTATACTGTTGAATGGTCTATCCCTCGATTAAAAACATAATGTTATACGAGAGGATTTTTTAAAATATCGAATGACTTCAAAACCTGCCAATGTCAAGATTGTTTCTGCCAATTATACATATATATATGTGTATATATATATATATATATATATATATATATATATATATATATATATATATATATATATATATATATATATTTGAAATTCATTACTACATTTAACAATTTTAAGGACGATGTGTGTTCATCCCAAATCATTGCCCATCCCCCACCGTTCTAACATTGGCGATCCTCCCCGTCCAAATCACGAATCCCACCCACCCACGCATTTGCTAAGTACATGTACTATTAAAACTGTATTTGAAACAATAGCATTATTGTCCAAGCGTCATATAGCGGATTCAGTGGCTCAGTGGATGAGGCTTTGCGCTACGGAGCAACAGAACTCTGCCAGCATGGGTTCAATTCCTCCGTCGCGGCGTGTCTGAGGGGAATTGCATCAATCTCATCTCCCTTTCTCCCTTTGAGGTTGTATGACCTAACATGTAAAACCCCATACATTAATTCCTGGAGTCATGTATGATATAAATTATGGAAAAGCTTTGAAATTCTAATGAAGCAAATCTATGGAACTGTTTGATTTAAAAACTGCTTTTGGTAATGCCAATTGCAAAACGTGTAATAATTAATTTTATTTACCCTTAAAACCAACAATTGCACGCGTACAATTAATAATCGTGTACGGGTAATTTTATTGTATCTTTACTTGAAACTTTTGCCATTATTATAATGATTTCTATACGTCCGTTTTAAAGACTAAAGATTTTATTAGACAGGTGCTTACAGGCAGGGCCGGATTAAGACCTGTAGAGGCCCTAAGCATTTATTTTGGTGCCCCTGCTTTGCTGGTGCCCTAAGCACGTGCTTAGTCTGCCTATTGGGTAATCCAGCACTGCTTACAGGATGAAACCGGCCACTAAACTCTCACGCTTGTTAAGTTGCACTACAATATGTTTCGAAAATTCGATAATTGCGCGAGCTTCAGCCCGATCCCTTTAGACCTGGGGTGGGGGGAGGGGGGAGTAAGATAGTAAGATATACCGTATATATACCATTACAGTTATTACTATTGTTATTTGTATATTGTAAAAATTCTTGATTATTGTTAATATTTTAAACATTTTAGATTCAAATTGCTTGTCATGTGCAAGACTGCTACTGCGAAGTATTTGCATTGTTGCTTTGTAGACAGTGGCGTAGTGAGGGGGGGGGGGCGAAGGGGGCGGTTGCCCCGGGCATCACTTTCTAGGGGGCGGCAATTTGGTAAGAGTACAGTATATGTCATAAATAATACAAAGAAATAAAGAGCTTGGTCATCAAAATACCTATTCTAGAGATAAAATAAAATAAAATTACGCGAACAGACACACTACGAAGTAAATAAGCACAGCGATACAAGAGATCCGGTGGAGCGAACACAAACCAAAAATAAAACGTGTTGGATTTATACATCTTGCTCTGTGATAAAATTGCATGCATACAGCGTTCTCTCCATCCTATGAGGGCCGTTTCATAAGTCTGACACAGTGACAGTCAAGTAAAGCTTAACATTTACAGAACCAAACTGATGGATTTTACGAATTATGACCTTTTACAGGTAAGGTTCAGTGTCGTTGAAAACTTTATACAGGTCCCGAGTGTTACCACCATAAAATCTGTACTCATGTACATTTCTCCTTAAAGAATCTCTAAGTTTTTTGTTACGATTCTGTTTTCATTTTAGTTATTCATTTTTCTCGGTTCTTTTCTTGTTTGATACGCATTAACAGAACTTATAATTTATTTATAACTTGTTTTGGAATAACTTGATCAAGTATAGAAGTCATCATCGCTGATTTATTGTAACTAGCACAATTTCAATATATATATATATATATATATATATATATATATATATATATATATATATATATATATATTAAATCTGTGTTGGATAGACATAAAGAAGAAAGATAGTGTTTGTGTTTCTATGGAAAGACAGCAAGAATTAAACGTATTTTATCAGTATAATGAAAAATATGAATTCAGAGTATAAAGTAACTTGCATTTAAGTCAAATCATAATTTAATTTTGTCCTTGTCCGGTATTCACGTATGAGCATGTGTCCGGGAAACGGAAGGCGTTCATTATAAAAAGGCAACCGGTATGAGTAGGTGCCCTTGTAGGTGTTGCTGAAGAGCATACTGACTACTGCAAATAAAATTAATTAATTTTAGTTTGTACTTAAAATATCTGTGAATCAACCGTGGCTCTTAATTGTCAAGCGAAACGCTAACAAAACTCAGTCTTTGTGTCTGTAGGAAATCACAGAAACAATTGCAGATTAAAACTACACAGGGACTGGTATATAAGCCTTTTCTGAACATACATCTGACTCACTATTGAGGTGCAACTGTATTAACACTAGATATCAAAGGACCATCCAAGGAACACCAGGGTACTTATTCCATGTGGCTATTTACCTGGCTCATTATTATCTAAGTAAGAGGTTTCCGAAGGTGAAAGTTTGTATTTTGTTATAGAGATCATCTCTGTTTTTAATTACTATTCCAAAATAAAAAATATAAAGTCACTTTAAGATCCATCAAAAGACAAATCCCTTCTTGTGTTCGAAAATAAATGGACAACTTTAAAGCAAATGGCATCAAAATTATCCCAAATCTAATTTTGTACTTCTTTTTAAATGGGGAAAAAGTCAATAAAGTGAAAAAGTATTCAGATTCAAGTAATATTTCTTTATTGCCTGTATAAAATTGTCGTATATGTTCCATTCCTCTATTACAGCTACGGAAGGGGTAAAGGGGCTCACTAAAAAGTATATAACATTGATTGATGAACACAAATTTTAATCACTTTCCAATAAAAAAAAATTTCCATTCTAACTAGTGAACAATGTAAATTACATCAGTACATTTTCATATCTTATACATTCATATCTATGTTAACGTTTCAAGTAAGGATAGATTTCTATTAGAGCTACTAGTATAGTTTGTAAAACCGCATTTAGTGCACGGGTTTGAGCAGTTGGAATTGCCAAGAAGTCCATACAGGCTGGAATTTATATTTTTGCGTGGTCCCAAGTGTCACATGTCTCACACAATATTCCCTTATCAGTCCAAATAACTGACTCCCAACATATACCAAACAAGAAAACTGTCGAATTATTTGTAACACTTAACTACTAAGTTCACTTTAGAACAGATGAATGTTAAGCAATATATCATTTTGTCGTTACCTTTACAAAGAACGCCATTATCAAGGCGGTGCATGACTTGAACTTTTTCTATATCTCATCAATAACTCTAAAATTAAAGAGTCAAACCAACCCAATTTGTCTCATTTATCTGCTGATTAGTGTTGAAATTGGTGAGGAAAATATGCTTCTCTTACTGATATATCAGTTTATAAAATTCTAATCAAAGGTCTTATACTTGATTGTTGGCATAAGAACCAAAACTGAATTTTTCCCTGGACGCGCAAGAGTGACAAACCCACCGAATACTCAGATTTCTAAAAATATCCATTTCTTCGTCGCTTCATGCAATATTTAGCGTTCAGAATATAGTCCGTTTTCGTGAAATATTTCGCACAAAAGATAAGACCGATAATGAACACTATTTTCTACTCAATGGAGAGCAGTGTACCTGTGGAATACTACGTGATGCATCAAATTAACATAAAACCCATCAAAAAATATTTGCCAGGAGACCTTACCTGTATGCCATGTACTTATATGATGGACATGTCTTAGTTACAGTACGGTTATACATCAAGCATTTTATTCGAAAAACACGAAAATAATCATAATTAAGGGTAATCGGCTTTGCTATCGACTAATATATTGATTTTAACATCGGCATCTTGAAATATCTGTCTTTGAAAACTGTAGGGAGGAACTTTCTGAAGAATAAACGCTCATATGGGATATCACTCCCAAAAAACATTACTAAAATGTTTCTTGTTTATTGAGAATCGTTGTTACGCATGAATTATAGAAATTCAACAAAAAAACTTTTCAAGTTGGGAAACTCACAGGAATAAAGTATAAACTTTAGAAAGAAAACATTATTTTATCGAATTGGCGTCGAATATAGCACGTAAAGTTAATTGTTGAGATGTAATCAGAAAAAGACTGACAGAACGAGATCCCCGGAATCGGACGCTCTAACCGGGGAAAAGACTTCTTCTGATTGATCACTTAACACATAAATTCCAACAAACATTCGGATTCAAATCCAGCTTTACATTTTCACTTTGCTATTTGTAAGAACCTTTTGTTCAACTCTGTTGTTCACTCAATGCACTAAAATATGTTCCTACCAAATTTGTTCGATACACTTTAAAGTTACAACAAACACAATCTCATTCATTCAATTCAAATTGTTTAAAACAATGTTGGATTAAGCCGATTGTTAGATCAGAAAGATTTACTTTGCTGGCCCAAATTTCATTGTAGGAAACCAATATTCGGATAAACCCCAGTCAGATTAATGTAATGAGACAATGCTCTCGATCCCATATTTGCTTTTGCTGCCCTTAACAGACGCTGGGACCACTATATACCTCAGTGTCCCTAATCATTCACCAGCTCTCCTCCGACGGGTGACAAAAAGACGCGGTCTTTTTCTGTGATGAATACTTTTCTTTGTCTTAAGACAGACTTGGCGATAGTTTCCAAACACATATAATAAACATTGTGTTCATATGTAATATTTTATTTATTCTATGTTACAAAAATTGTTCAATCCTTGTATGTATTCAAACGATAATCTATAAAATACACAATCAAAGAATATCTGGAAGATTCAGTAGAAAGCTTAAAGATTGACAATAAATTTCTTGACAGAATAATAAAAGAAGCAATAATTAGGATAGTATCTGATTGTCAAAAGTGGTTCGTATGAATCCATTGATATAAAGAAATTCAGTACGTTCCATTTTAAAGTGAATTTCACAGCCAGGTTTTTAAACGGACTCATTGGATCATTTTGAAATGGGTATACTAGTAAAACACATTTTCCTCACACAGTCAGCATGTGTATACGCCGCTCCAATCACTAAGGTCGTTATTGATGAAAATATTAAATTTATGTTGTCTATTCGTTATAATGTACGTTACACAATATTTGCAGTATTTATGATTTTTAATTACATTTCTTCTATACAACTCTTTACTTACGAATTCTTCGTTTGTCAGAAATATCTTTTTAGAATTAAAATTATGACATCTTGTTTAACATCATTATAGAGTTCATGATGTCATAATTTTGATACTACCTTCGTGCTTAGGATGGTTTATACATAATTACATTTGTTAACATGGACATTGTTAAACACATACTGAGCACAATTATACAATTACACATGATTCGTCTTTTGCACAGATTTCATTTAATCTTCAAGATGAACTCATCCATATTTTTAAAACACAAGAATCTCAATATATCCATTTATGACATGCTTCATTTTTTTTCAAGATCACACACACACACACACACGTATTCATATCATGCATAATCACATTGTCTATACCTGATATACATGTTTTATTAGTTCTCTCGGATATAGCTACATATTGTTATTTGTAAAAAAAAATATACATGAAATGATTATTATGCTCATTTACGACATTATAAAGAATACATGCTTCATTATTGTCTAGTTTCATACTTTCGATCATTCCTATTGAGAATCAACTGTAGAAATTAAAGCTCTATTTATCATCTCAATATTCTTCATAAGTAATATATTATAATACAATTTCAAAAAGATATGCACAGTAAATACATTACGTACAAAACTGAATTTTCTACTTGCGGCTGTTTTTGCAGCAAATTTGTTATTTTCATTTTAAATGGCATAAGACCGAATTTGTATATGCTGTAATTTTTTCGCACTTTTATTGTACATGTTTTTACTTTTTTCTTTTTTTTTTGCGGTAAAGTTGTTGCTATGTTCATTTTAAATGGCATAAGACCATATTTTATACATGGAGAAATGTTTGCTCGTTTTGATTGTCGTAACTCTTAAAACATTTGGAAATCATGAAAACTATACTTCGCATAAATCTAGGATTTATTGTTATGCATAATTTAAATGAAAAAATCAAAGAATACAATAGTCAAAGTTGTGAAAGAAAGCTAAACATGAACATTTTCAATAATTTAAAACTATAACAAAACTTGGATAATTCAAACCTTCACCCCGTTACACACTGTATTACATTTATGTTTCGCTGTGTGAGAATAACGATGTTTGTTTTGTTCAAAACGTCTGATTATCTCTTGGAAATACGAAGCATGATTCCATTTTCGGACCTCATCACAGCTGCCACTTTCTTTTTCGGTATGTGGTTTGGATCTAGTTCAAGTTTGTATCTGAAATTATATGGAAATACCGGATTAGAGTTTCGCACTGCACATGCCTGACGTCATCTTGAGTTACGAGAAATGCTACAAAGCTTTGTTTAGAGGTTTTCAAGAATGACCTGACGCTTGTGACCAGAAATATGATTCAGCCTCCGTCATCACTCGGATAGTTTGATGACTTTGACCCAGCTGAAATATAAACAAGAATCCCTTTCTTTTAATAAAAACCAAGGTTACCAATACACCTTGAACAAATTACTGGTGAACCAATTTTCTGGTCTGGGCGCCAGAATACACCCCTGTCCGTTTGATCTTTCATGGAATGATTTTAGGGCCAAGTCGAATCGAGGAAAGGGAAAGGCCAGGTTTCACTTTAGTCAGATCAGTGATGTTACACAATCACAATCAAGTCGCCAAAACTGCCTATCAATGGTCAAATTGAGATATTTTCATGGTCAACGCATCGACAAAATACAGGCGAAGTCATTCTTGTCTCAACCTTTGCTTGCACGTTTACACTGTCATGTTTTTGAATGACCTATATTATCGTTCTGAACATGCGCAGTGCCGAACTCTAAAAGGACAGAGAGAATAGCTTGCTACAATAATTTAAGACAGGTATTTTGCTTGTACACAGAATGTTGACAAATCAAACGTTTCTTGGTTTAATCTCTGAAAGATCTGTCGTAGATAAAATGGAATTCTGAAGACAAAGACTGGGTCCAAAATAAGTGCAATTAACCTATGCATTTTGGATAAGGTTGCCAGCAGTTAGGTAAATGCAGGCGTTGACCGTTAAATTTACAGGGAAAGAAAGAATGAAAGAAAGAATACGATAATTTTTTTCTATAAGACTGCTATGGTATACAAGTATCTCCAGAATGATATTCCATTACAACATGTACTTATAATTTCTTCATGTGTGTATGTAAGCGCGTGTGTTTGTGTAATTGTCTTCATTTTATTGATTCGTAAGTTATTTATCCTGTTGATTAAGAAAGTAACTTTCAAAAAATTGTAATACCTGTGAACTAGTTTGGCAAGGACGACCTTTTCTTCGTTCATGGCAAAATGCTGCCCGATACAGTTCCTGAGAATAAAAGATATTGTTAATTCTTAGCACAAGTGTAAACCACAGTAATTTACAATTTGCAAAAAGTTTGTTCTCGAAGAGCAGGATATTGTTAATTATAGTCACGAAACTGACTACAACTTCTTGAAACATTATATTAATCTACTTTAAAATCCAATCAGCACAAATAAAAACTTTGCTAAGAACGCAATGTGCGTAATATTTGCCTGTTTATATTAACTCGGCGATTCTAGGAGGGATATTACAAGACTATGAAACAATCATTTACAGAGAATATTCCAGACGTAACAAAATTATTGCCGATATGTATTTGTTGTGCATATCCTCTAAAATATTAGCAAAGATAAACATACTTTTTAATTGGGCCGATGAGAGCGAAAGCAAGTAAGAGAAACATTTCCATCATGCACGGACTGTGTTCATCATGACAATATCTTTACCTTGGCCCAGCAGAAAATGGCACAAATTGGTAGGAGTCCATCTTTGCAGCATTTTCCTTGGAGAACCTTTCTGGAATGAATTCCATTGGCTTCTCCCACACTGTTTCATTGTGGTGCAGCCCAAACATATGGATAGATACGGAAGTTCCTGCAGGGAAAGTTTTTCCTTCCAGCTCGAAGTCCTTGGTAAACTGTCTCTGAATGAAGGGAACTGGACAGTGATCGCGCATGCCCTCTTTAATGACCATTGTCAAGTACTCCAGCTTGTTTAGATCATTCCTGTTTAATTTGTAAAAAAAAAGATGACTTCAACAAATACCTTAACACTGAACGCTAATCATGAAGGACGAATACTAACTACTGATCTGATTGAAATCAACGTAAGTTGCAGACGCAGTTAGATTAAAGCTACAATTAAAAGAAAGGTAAGTTTTAAAAAATGTGTATATCCTCAGTTCAAAGATTTGAGCAAAACCAATGGTTGATGTAAATCATGGAAGTGCTGTGGGTGCTGTGACGACGAAGATAAGTTTGAAATTGCTGCATCCCTCCCTGTTTTCCTGTGAAGCGTCCTTGAATTCAAAAGAAAACTTTATAAACAACTAGATTAATCATAAAATTTTATTTCTTTTTTGTCACATGAACGTGCTCTGTGATAAACAAAAAGCAGTATGATACCTATAAGCATATAAACAAGTGGGGACACAAACTGAACGTTTAGGATTCGAACCATCGATAATAAAGAAAACATCAGGTCTGAAATCAGCATTTATTTGCCAAGTTTTGATGTCTGAAAGCAATTGCTGCATTTAGCTTGACTGAATTTCCTTGCACTTGTAAATTCAAACGCAGAAAACACAAACAAATGGCAAATCTCTAGCAGCAAAACTTATTACTACTTTCATAAAATTATGAATTCTGATCCGTTGATCAGGTCAAATGCGTTCAACAGTAATAAAACGGATTGGATTCCACACAGTGATTTCAGCTCCGCAAAATAATGTATTGTGCTCGCATGGAAATATTTTAGAGAACGGTATGAAAGCAATTAAAGAGTTACAGGTATTTTTTCGCTCAACACATTGTTTTATTGAGCTGTGAAATATAGACACTGGCCTACGCTTTGCGTTGGCCAATATCATATTTCATAGCTCAATAAACCAATGTATTGAACTCAACAAAAGTCTATAATTGTATATTATCGTTCTCTTTCGTTGACAAGATATGTCAATACTTAAGAACAATATCGGTGATAATATCAAAATGATGTCACAGTTACTCTGCAGCGAAATAATAAGATTGTCCCGTTTATTGCTTTCTTTAGGAATATCGGATAAGTATGGATTCACTTTTATCCGAGGTTCACCACTTGTGTTCGTTTTCTAGTTTCTACAAACCACAGATTTCAAGACCCAACGTAAACTGATCTACCTGTAAATAATAAAGAACTCGCCCTTCAGAGACATAATGACGAATTTCAGTACCAATTACATTTTTTCACCACGATTAACGATATCTTATGCATACTACGTGTTCTCCCCATCTCGCTTCAATTTTATCTGCAGACATTACACAACTTGAGACTGACCACTGCAGATCATCTGTATCTCTGCCCTCTAAGACACTGTCCACTTCAGCCCGAACTTTTTCTTGTATGTCCTGATACTTGGCCAGTGAATATAGGATCCAAGAGATGGCGCTGGCTGTTGTGTCATGACCTAAAAAAATTATATAAATTGAAGGAAGGAAGAAATGTATTCTTATCTGAGATTAATATTTCAATCCCACGAGCTTGACATTAAACATCATTATACAATTTTTACTCTTGGAATATTTCCTTTCCTCGGTGCGCATAAAGAAGAAAATAAATAAATAAATGAAAGGTACAAATTAAAGAAGAAATTACCCTGGCTGACAAGACAGACAAATGAACAAAATGGTAATTACTTTACAAAAATCCTGAGATATAAATTGTTGCAGATCTTTCTTACTTATCATCCGATTTTGTGTATTTTGTGCCAATACTCAAATTTATTCCTATTATCTTACCACTTTTCTTAATAACTAGGTAAGAAGTGGTAAAAACATAGATTTTAGGGAAAAGTAAACGACACCCAGTAAGTGCAGAAGAAGAAGACATTATGTGAAAATTACTGCAGAAGTTAAAATTGCGCACAAAATGATACACCTTCAAATAAAAACGTATCCACTTCATTCCGAATTTCGATTTGGGTCATCCCTTTGCCATTTTCATCTTTTGCTGTTAACAGAATGTCCAAAAAATCAAGGTACTTTCTCGTTGAGGTTGCTGATGGCTCTTGTTTGTCCTGTAAAATAATTTTCGTACGTTTGCGATCATACATGGTCATATAAAAAATGGTAACAAAAATGAGGCCCAAGCAACTCGTTATTGAAATTTAGTCTCATAATAATCGGAGCGCATAGAAATATCTTAAGAAACACACACACACACACACTCACAAAAATTGTGACGAAGGCATCATGCGGTGGAATGTAGAAAGTGTCATAAACAGCCTTTATAATAGCCTTATGCTGTATGATAACATTATTCCTTCATATTTAAAATTTCACTTAATGGCATCAAGCATCTTTATGTCGCACAAGAGATAGCACGACGTTTCGCTCTGTTTGGTGTATATTTATAACTCTCTCTCTCTCTCTCTCTCTCTCTCTCTCTCTCTCTCTATATATATATATATATATATATATATATATATATATATATATATATATATATATATATATATATATATATGCAAGGTTATCTTGTTATCTTACTAGAGCAGCCCGTCTGTTTTTAATAACATCCTCAGCTACGGAATGCACCAAGTCACAATTCTTTTTGAATCTCCTTCCTCTTGGCGTCAGATAGAATATGATGTCTGGGTGAAGGTAAGGTTTTCTGATTTTAAAAGGTGAACAAAATTAACATATACCCGGAAATTTTTGCAGCTTTTTTATTTTTTACTTTATTGCGGTTGTAGGTAGCATGCAAATTTCAGCACATCGCACAAATTTCCAAGTACAACCCACATTTTTGGAAATCATATACTATGCACAAGAACTTAGCAACATTGGAGAGAATCATAAAACATGATTGGTTGAAGAAAAAAAAAACAGTTGGTATGCAGATGTAGTGTTGTATATGCGAAATAAGGAATTTAACTTTGTACCAATGCCACCCTTAATTTATAGAAATGCAGTACACTAAAATGCGACAGCTGCATCCTTTGTAGAAGCGAAGTGATGAAAGAGAAGGACTGAAAGGTGAAAATTAGAAAACGAAGAGAATCTTGAGACATACCTTCCCCTGAATGACCACGTATCGGACAAGTCGTGTACACCCTGGACGTAGGGATGTGTATCTCTGCAATAATATATATATATATATATATATATATATATATATATATATATATATATATATATATATATATATATATATATATATATATATATAAACGTCCATAAACTGTCCACTACTCAGAAGAAAATTTTCGGTCGACATATAGAGTGGACCAGTCTATGGAGGTTTTACTAAAATTATACAAGCTGTAACTGCTATCCTCATTTCCTGTGTATGTGTGTGTGTATGTGTGTTTTGTGCTGATTATTTTAATGAATGAACGCATACATGTGTAATTGTGTGTATGCATGTGTGTACAGTAATATGTTTTTCTTAAAATACATATAACATAGGGTTCGTAATGACCTGTGTCTTGCGTACAAGAAATTTCTCCCCTCATGCCCGCTGTAATATCTTTAAAAGGTGTCACTTTCAGGGGTAAGTTTGATCTTGTCCTTCCCATATTAGTTGGATCTTGATCATAAGTTTGATCTTGTCCTTCCCATATTAGTTTGATCTTGATCATAAGTTTGATCTTGTCCTTCCCATATTAGTTTAGTCTTTGTAGTATTGTGAAAGTTTGAGACTGAATTTAAAGTTTATATTTATACACTGTGATTTTGATCTGTTTCCATCTTTTATTTCAAAATTATTCAACAATTATTGACTATAGTGAGAAATTTTGTTTTAAAAAATCACTCTATTGAACGAGTGTTATGTAATCGGGCTGTTACCTGTCCAGCTTACCTAACTTGAAAGGCTTATGACTGAGTAGCCTATACTGGGATCCACAGGCTTCATTTTTATTCGGTCTTGATTGCCGCTGGTTTAATCTCTGTCATTCGCCGAAACACTGGTCTCTGGTTTTAACGAGAGCTCAAACCCTGCCCCATTCGCACCTC